>OZ038389.1:34181435-34436435 GCA_964036045.1 Eutreptiella sp. 'Long Island Sound 2002'
GGGGGGCAGTGATGTATCAGAACAGCCGTACGCCGCAGGAGGAGGGGGGGCTTACCCCCCCCCCTAGACCCCCCCCCTCCTCCCCCTTTTTCCAATTTTTGAGGGCCGGCGGCCACAATTTCTGCTTTGGCGCCTTCGGTGCCTAGAGGATTGAAGCTTCAAAAATTGTCTCACGGCCTTCGGCGGGGACCATAGGGGGACCCTCGGGGGAGGGGGGGTCCTAGCCAAACCCCCCCCTCTCCCCCATCTAATACATCCCTGGGCGAGGGTTGGGGGGGGGGGGGTAGTGCTGCGTGCTGTGGTACGAGGGGGTGCGCGGGGCACTGGGGTGGGGGGGTGATGTTGGGGGGGGGGGGGTGGTGGTGGAGCGTTCCCGATAGAGGCCTAACCCCCGTTGGACTGCGATGGCGGGCGGCAGAAAGGCTCCGTATGACCGGGGGGGCTGCGGGAAGGGGGGGGGGGGGCTCTAAACCCGTCTGAAGGGCCTCTCATGCGGCCCCCACCACCGCCGCCCCGGCGCCTTCGTGTAGATGGCCCATGTCGTCGACGAAGGGCATGTGCATCGCATGGGCCTCGGCTGCCACGCCGCAGCAAGTCTCAGTGCCATCTGCATTACCCCCCCCCCCCCCTGTCCCCGCCCTCCAAGACACATGACGGACGCAGCGCCGGGGGATGCGGCGGTAGTGCAACCGAGGGGCCGCAGCCGTGGCCCTCCACCCCCTGACCGCCGGGGGGCCGAGCCCTGCCCTCACACGCGATACAGGGCCGCACGGCCACTGCCCCCCCCCCCCCCCCCCAAGGCCCCCGATCCCGCCCTCAGGCCGTCACACCTCCTCCGCCCCCCCCGCAGTCGTCCACAGACCCCCCCCTGACCTTATCCCCCTGCCCCTCATTCCCTCTGCCCCCGTGTGCGCACACCCAGTGCGCACACCCCCTCCCAAGCCATCCCGCGGGCTGAGGCTCATGGGCCACATTCGTGGGGGGCATGGCCCCCGGTCAAGGCCTATATGCACTTGCTTTGTGACCAAATAAGGGGAGTGAAAACACTCCAGAAACATATCCAAGCAGCAGTACAAATGGGTGAAAACAGTTGAAAATGGATGACAATTCCATACAATGCCATATCCTGAATGCACAAGAAGCTTTAAAACCCCTATTACGGAACAACAAACCTCCACAAAACGGCCGAAACTAGGGTTTGAGTAGTTACTGGCACTTTGCACTGCGCGCGCAGTGTGTGCATGGCATTCCCTAACTACACATGCCAAGGGTGCTGCATGTGTCCCTCTCGGTGCGAGAGTACTTGCCTTGTCCCCAAATGATGACCCGACCCCACCACAGGCCCTATAGAAGGTTTTTGGAAACACGACATTTTGGGAAAACTTTGAAGTCCTGAAAACGGCTAAGACCTCTGGATGCCAAGGCATGCACACCCCCGGGGCATCACCTCCTGCGCGCACACCCGCAGGACTGGCCCCGGGGGCATGCCCCGGCTCCGCAGTCCCACGGCCATGCCACACGGGCCCTGGGGCCGGCCTACCTAAATTGTTGCTGCAAATATTTACCATTTGAACGCAAATGTCCTCACATTTTGACTCTTAACCAAAGCCACACACCTCTCAATGTCCCCATGTACTTCAGCGGGTTCATTCTCCAACCCTTTCATCTGACATCTTCAAGTCAATAAGTAACAACAGAGTTATTCTCCGCAATCCATCGCTCCAACTCTCCTATTTTTCTCACCATTTCTAGGTCGAGCACCTTTTGACCCTCATTATTGGCTTCCGTTACATTTAACCGTTTAACCGGGTGTGAATTGCCTCTATGCCACTGCGTTGTTCAACAATTTCTTCTTGCATCCCGTCCATCAAAGAAATATATTGCGATAATAGGTAAGCATACATCAAACTGTATTGCATGGACTACTCAATTCGTGCCATGCCATGTCTATCTCGCATTTGATATCGTTCGGTGAACCTAGATAGGTAAGCTGATGTTCTTACGCACGTCCCGAAACGCTTTGGGATGGCTCAAAGTTCGGTCCTATGACCAATGTGGGTGGGAATGCTGATTAGATTGCGGTCTCCCCTATCGCTGCTTCACCAACGATGATATTTACGACCTCCTCTTGGAATAAGTAGTGCAGAGGAGAGGCGAATGAAGCGGCAGACACGAACAAGAATGAGGGAAGATAACGCGAAGACAAAGTACGGCAGTTGAACAAGTGAAAGAGATTGGTCTGACTCGTGCTAGTGAACCTGAAGAGCGAAGCGGTTGACCAAGAGCTAGTTCCAAAACACCCATCTAACCTGTCTTTGCAAACCATTCGGACTGCTTCACTTTATCTCTGTTTGGTGCATGCATTTCATGCGAGTAACACCTTTACAATGCTGAAGGCCACACCTCAAGCAGATTCTGTGTTTGTGTATACTGTTTGGGTGTGGTGTGTTGTGGCGTGCATGCACAAATGGGGGGACAAAGGTGCGTATGGGAGGGAAGTGTCACAAAGTGCTCCAAAGTGCTCCCAGTGATGAGGGGTCTCACCGGTCTTTGAAAATGGTCTCATCGTTGTCTCCAAAATGTTGTTGAATCTACCAACACCACCAAAACCATCATTTCCGCCACCTTCAAAAATCCCGGTCCCAATCTTTTCCCAAAGGGTGATGCTTTTACACAGAAAACCAGACCGGTCCTCTGTCCGGTCTGGTAGCCAAAGGAATATGGCAATCTGAGGAACAAGGGTTGGTTTATGTCGTCATAATCATCGCGAACAGACAGGTTTGCCTTGCTTACGTGCCGCCATATAATCCTGCGTAAAAAGAATATTGTGACCAAACATCACCAAATGCCATGACCGCTGGGCGCCATGTGTTCCCGTTCACCAAATCTACTACAAGCAACTTGATGATGCCACCCGTCATGGGGAGGCCCGCTTGGGAATGACATACAACCATAGCCGTCATGCAAAGGAGTGTTTAATGGGAAGCAGAGTAAGGGTGGCGGTCAAATTGTCCTTTTTCATGCACCTTTCTTGGGGGCGGGTTTGGAAGCAGCACCCAAAAGCTTCTTCTCTTTGGTGGGGATTGTTTTCAATCTCCAATTTTGCGTGGTTTGATACTTTGAGTCACTCCAACGTGGGCAAAGAAAAGGTGCACGTGTGTGTTGCAAGACACTAAACCCTCAGATGCCTTCATTTTAGAGTTGGTGTCTTGTTGCTGTGTGCGTGCGTGTGGTTGTAATCCACAGTTGATGTTCTATGCTCCTCCACTTCATGTTCCATCTCGGATTTCAACAACGAAAAACCTTCGAGTACCAATGGCATTGCTGAACCAAGTGAGACAACCAAAGCACATTGGTTTCAACAACCGCTATTTGTTTTTCCAAGTGCAGAAGGAAATGTCAGCCATAAGATCTCGGGATAATAGGCTCAATTACCTCTTTTGGCGAAGGGGTCAAGGAAAAGGTAGACTCAGCTTCGGGCGACTCCCACAAAGCAATTATCGAAATTGCTTGATAAAGCTAATGGAGCTTAGCGAGCAAGCGTGTAAACTCTTTTGAAATCAATGACTTTCGACCAAAAGCACCCTTGTTGATTCGATTGACACTTTGCAATAGACCTGTAATAGACCTCAGTGCTTCATTCCTTTTTTTTTTTTGCTTTGTTGCAATTTTAGGGTTGCATTCCTATGTTCATGCAAGCTGTTCCATTCCAAACCCCACTTCAATACAATCTCCCCACAACGGTTTAAAAACTCGGTCTCTCGCCTTTGCCGCACTCTTCATTAGACCCCCTGATTTCTCGAACTTCACTTGGACTTGGCTCCTTTGCTCCACATTAGGGAGAGGGACAGCAAAGCCAGCTTCAACTTATTGTATGATACTCTTTGAACCCTTCATCAGTGGGAAGCTTGGGCACCAAATGCGGCAGGCACACAGCAGCGCATAGCAAATGCCAACTCACAAGAGCATGCTGAGCACCAGCACAACTCCTCGGTCAGCCAATACTGAATTCACAACAGCAAATTGGGCCACAAAACCAAGGTCTTGTTGGGAACAACAAATGGTAGTAACGCATCCCAAGGCACAAGATACCCAGCCCATTCAATGCACAATGCGGTGGAGGCCCCCAAATAGCATTTCTGAGAGTAGATGCCCTTCATGCGGAAAAGATGAACATGCTCTCTTGGCTTGGGGCCCTTTTTGTTCTTGGCACGGGCAGAAGTGGCAGCCCGATCTGGCTCAAGCACCATTGGGGTGGACAACTCACCAGTGTGGTACCGTATAGCTCCTCCCAGCCAGGTGCAAGCAGGGAATCAGTCATGGTGGGCAACAGAGGTCCTGTAGTTGAGGGACACCATTCCCTCACACCGGTTTACAAATTTGCCCACCAATACTGCAAGATACATCACATCAGCCCCTCATTTCCCCAAACCGTTAGTTTGAAACCGCGGTTCTGGAGCCCGGTACCACATTAAGCACCTAATCAATTAGGTCCTCAAAAAATATGGTCCGAACAGAAGTGATTGTTGGACACAGTGTTCATTGGACACGGGGGAGGGGGTATGTGATATCGATATGCATTGCTACCGCATGATTGATCATAAAAGTGTAAATGCCATCTTACGGACGCAATGCTACCAACAACGTATGCAATTTGATGCAACACAACGTTGCAACCAGTTTTCGCCTTCCAACCCAGGATCCAGCAATTTTCAATTCTTGCATCTACAAACTTAGATGTCACAGTAAGTGGTATTGGCAAGGTTGCATACAACTTCTCCTCAATGCTTGACTTCCTCACCTTTCATGAGCAATAAAAACACCATCTCCAAGGCGAGAGTTCCAAGATGCGTCAGACAATAGGCTATCAGAGTTGGGGACCCCTCTCATGTAGGCACCAGGTTGAGTGCGCTTGTATCGTGCATCGTGAAAAGGGTGCGTATAGAGGCTACGCTAGTCTTGGTTGCCGTCCTTTCCTGCCTGGCATGGAGATGGGGTGAGAAGGCGGTCGTACCCTGGTGTCTGCTTTCTTGCTGGTTCCTGGCATTTTGGAATTGTTTGCTCTTGACTGCCAGTTTAACTCCTTTCGTTTGGTCGTTACCCTGTGCCTCCCGGGATTCGAACTGGGTACCTCTAGTTCAGGTGGCGGGCGCAGGACAGCCCAGCCAACCAACCTCTGTTCGTGCGATCACGGCCGCATGTCTGATCCAGCAGAGGCTGGGCACTGCTGCCGGTCGCGTGGGAAGGACTGAGCAATGCCCATTTAGTGGCCAAATTGGGGGTGGGGTGGGGTGTGTGGAGCGGCAGGAGGTGATCTGCTCGTTTCGCTGTGTTGACGGCCACAGGTGCATCCCACTGGAAGCCCTACCCCTGGGAGGCGGGCAGCGCATGCCATCCGCCGAGCAGTGACGCGCGCCGAGCCCCAGGGCGATGGACACCGAGGGCCTGTTTGAGGAGCAGCCGACGGGTGACCGCTCCGACTGCCAGCATTCCGCGGCCCCCAACAGCCCCCCGCCGCCCCCCTACACCGAGATCGACGTGAGTCCGGGGCCGCCCCTCGATGCGGATCCGGCGCGGGCGACCCCAGCATGCCCCCCGGCCTCGGGACGCGTCGCGTGCGGTCCGGAGGCGGTCCCGGCCGCCTCCCACTCGCCGCCACCGACGGAGGCGGCCCCCCGGGCCTGGGCCCGGGCCTGTGTCGCGAAGTTCTTCCACGACGGCGACCCCGGGCCACCACCGACGCCGCCGCATGACAGCGCCCCGGAAGGCGCTCAAAGGGCCCTGGACGCCCCTGCGCCGGCCGACGCCCCCCTAACCCCGACGCGCCCCGCGTCTCCGTCACAACGCGAGGGTCGCCGGTTCGAATCCCAAGAGTCGGGGTCAGTCTCAGGCCATCTGCCGTCCAGCCCCACGTCCCCATCTCAATGCGACGGTGGCCGGTTCGAATCCCAACAGTCAAGGGTAGTCCCAGGCCATCTGCCGTCCAGCCCCCCGCCAAACTCTTCGGAGGGAGACGGTCCCTGTCCCCCGGGGCTGGGGGCGGGGCATGCCCTTGTCGTTGCCACCGGGGCACCGTCCCCCCGCTCGCCGCCCCGCTGCAGTGCCCCGGACGACGCACCGAGGGCCCTACGTGCCCCTGCACACGCGACGCGCCCCGTACCCCTGCCCCAGCCCCTCGGCGCCGTGACGCGGGGCCGCTGTAGCCACTGCGGCGCGCCCCACCACGCGAACCGCGACTGCCCCTTCCTCGACCTCGGCGGGCGCCTCCGCATCTGCCCGTGCGCTCGCGCGTTCGGGTGGTGCCGGGACGCGGGCCCCGGCGGCTGCCGGTTCCTCGGCCTCCCCCTGACCTCCTGCCCGTACCACCTGCGCGGCTTCTGCCGGGACGGCGCCGCGTGTCGCCGCGTGCACCTCACGCCCCCGGCCTGCCCCCACGTGTGGCAGTTCGGCACGTGCCGCGCGGGCCCCAAGTGCCCGTTGGCCGGCCGCCCGGTCGACCTGTGCATCTCCCCCGTCCCGTGTCGGGACCCGGGGACGTGCCCCCGGCGACATCTGCCGGAGGGGGGGCTGGCGCCGGAGGACGCGGAGCAGGTCTCGCCGCGGAAGCGGCAGCGACGCGATACGGAGCGGGACGTGTGGAGTGGCCTGCGGGGGCCGGCCTGGGGGTCCCGGGCGGACGGGCCGGCGGATGCGCTGGCCGGTGCGGCCCCACATCGGTATGTCGCCGCGGTTCGATTCCCTGTGGCAGGGATGTGTTAGAACGGATGACACCCGCAGGTGGATGGGGGGTCAACCCCCCCCCCCCCCCACCCTCGACCCCCTCCCCCCGGACCGAGGTTTAATAGTGGGAAAGAAGGGTACAAAACGAAACGTTGATTTGGGCCATTTTTGGTACACTTACTTTTCGGTGCCGGACCCCCTCCCCCCCCCCCCCCTATCTTCCAACAGAGGCCTGCCCTGTGGTCCTACCTACCGTCACGCCCATCAACACCCTCGCCTACCGCCTCCAGGCACACGCACTGCGCCCCCACTCTCTGGAAATGAATGGCACAGCCCCACACAACGCAGGTCGCGCCGGCCTGCGTTGTGTGGGGCATGCCCCAGTCGCGCCCCAAAGCCCTGCTCGTCGCCCGGGTTGTGGTGCCTGACCTCCGCATGGCCCTTCCGGAGGGGGGCGGGCGGGTTCTCAGGCCCCGTTGGTCAAGAATGCTGGTTTAGGAAGAGTGCACCTGGAGGGTGACGACCATCGGGGGCAGGGATGCATTGGGAGGGAAGGGGCCTCAGAGGCAGCCCCAGCAGCGGTTAGGCAGGCGGTTGGAGGAGGTTGCCGAATCGGTTGGGGGCGGTTACTGTCGGTTACAAACGCCATTGAAGCCTGGACTTGGCGTAAGGGGGGCAGTAGCTGGGCAAAGGCTGGGCGCCCTGGAGGGGGGGCGGGGGGTACAACAAGGAGCAACAACCAGACGGAATGTCACACAGGGGGTACGCCCCCCCCACTTCTAATGCATCCCGCGGGGGGGGGATTGCGAAACAGGACCTGCTTTCCCGAACACATCATCGCAGTGGCATGTGATGTGGCCTCCCCCGTCGTGTATGGCCCAGGCTGGTTGCTGCCTGTCCCAAAGAAGAAGGAGAGCACCGGTCGTCAGAACACCGGGGGTTCCCCTCTGCACATGTAAACGCCGTCACGGGCATTGGGGCCGGGCACCTCCGCTCGTGGGTTGGCCCTGCAGGTCCGGGGGTTACGGCGTAGCGCCGGCCCGTGGCGTACCGCTGCACATCCACCGCATTGCAACTGCCCACCGGCATCTTCGACAGAAAGGTACCCACGGTCTTGTAGGCCACTGACGAGCCCATGTTCTTTCTGCGCTTTTGTGCTGATTGCCGCCTGTGCACACGTGCCATAGCCCAGAATTCCTTTGGGGGGCGGGCAACGGGACGGGTGGGGATGGGGGTCTACCTGCTGGGGTGGGGGTGGAGGGGGCGGGTTCCAAAAAGTGTTGGGCCACCTGACAGGCCAGGGGGCGGGAGGGGAATTCTTTTTTTGATGTGAGAGTGGGACAGTGTCCCGTTACCCCCGGGTGCTGCTTCTGCCCCGCCGTGTCCCTCCCATGCGGGTGCCGGCACGCTCCAAAGAAAGGGGGTGGGGGTTTAATGGCAGAGAGACCGATGACTCAGGGGGGTCACAACTGTCTGATCCGGAAGGGGAGGAAGGACATATGGTGGACGGCCGGGACAACAGGTGGAGGAACAGGGGCACCTGGGCCTCACGCACACAGAACCACAGCGAGGCAGGCTATGGATGGCCTGTGGACAGAGGCACGTGGACAGCAAACACAGTCAAACGACCCCGGCAACAACCAGCTCATCCTCAATACGCCAATTATTGGGCGCCGCTGACGCGCAAACGGCACATCCTGCCACATCCAGCACAGCCCCGGCACACCAACTACTGGGCTCCGCAAACGCGGAAACGACACCAGCAAGAGCAGCGTCCGCAGCGGCCAACAGAACGCAACGACCTGACGCAACATGCGAAGGGAAGAACGGGTGAGTGTCCAGGGCCCCGTAAAGAAACAACAACCAGACGGAATGTCACACAGGGGGGGGGGATAATGGCAGTGAGGCCGATGACTCAGGGGGGTCACAACTGTCTGATCCGGAAGGGGGGGAAGAGTTATGGTCCCCTGTGAAGCTCCGGTGCTCTGCTTTGCTCACCCAACCAGCCCATGAAACATTCGACAGCCCGATGGGCGAACTCAAGGCCACATTCGGAACTGGTTGGCAATGGCCGTATGCCTGTGACGCGGGGGTATACGGTCGCCGAATATCCGGCGCTTCATTCCCCCCGTGAGTGGAGGGTCCCCCCCTCAAAAGATGGACGCGTACGTACTCTCGGAAGTACCAACCGGCATGCTCACTCGGCTTTGATGGCCCCAACCCTGTGAGGATGAGCTGTTAGGAGCCATTCTGACTGGGAGGCAGGTCCAGTAGCCCTCTGATGGCTCGAGTGATTCGGTGAACTTCATCATGGCCCCACCCCCGCCGCCCTTTCTCGAGAACCCAAGGAACGGGGGGGGGTGGGGTCGCTTTGTTTGGATCTGAGCGTGATATGAAGGAAGCCCTGAAACGAGCTGAATCCGCTTCGCAATGGAGTGGATGAGTTTGTATGTGGCTGGAGCTTTTATTGGGGTGGTCAAGGATAACGTGAAAGAAAGCAAGGAAAAGAGGGTTTGAGCATGGAATCCGATTTCTGAGAACCCTCTCCCACCGCCACACCTACACGGACCCCCAAACCTTAGGTAGCCCCCCAAAATTTTTTTCGGTGCCCCTCCAAAAACTTTAGGTACCCCCCCGCAAACCTTTTGGCGTGCCCTCTCCTTGAGCTGACCTCAACCTGCCCATGAAACATTCGATAGCCACAGACCAGTGGCGAACACAAGGCAATGTTCGGTGGTTGAAGTCGCACTGGTGGAGGCTGGGATGAGGTCAGGATCACGCTTGTCATTTCAAAGCCTGGCCAAACTTTCGGTACCCCCACCCCCAAACCTTGACACGCGTCCCTCATCTGCCCCACAGGACGAGTGGGGACCGTCTCCCGCAGCTGATGCAGCTGATGCAGAAGATGGCCCTCATGCGCTCCAAGTTGTCCGAGGCGTACCAGCAGCTCCAGCAGAAGCGCGGCGCGGGGCCGGAGCCGGGGCCAGGCCCGGGACGGGGCGCGGGGGGTGGCGGCGCGGTGGCGGAGGCGGGCCCTCCACGAGTGGAGCGCCGCGTGCAGCTCGGCGGCAGCGGGGGCCCGGGGCGTGCGGAGGCGGGGCCTGGGGACGAAGGGGCTGTGTTGAGGGTCCGCATTCAACACCCGCCTCCCGCGGCGGGGGAGCGGGGGCGGGAGGGCCGGGCGGGGGCCATGACGTTGGAGGACTGGCGGCCTCGGCGGGAGGACCGCGATGCGGAGGAGCGACTGAAGGTCCCGGCGCCGGGACCGGGGGCAGTGACTGGCGGTGCAGGGGTGCCGCACCGTGTCTTGAAAAGGAAGCGTGCGCCGGGGGAGGAGGTGCGCGGCAGCGGACGCGACGCCGCGGATTGCGGAGGTGGCCAAGGCGGCGGCGGAGACGGAGCGCGCGACGGTCGGCGGGACCGCGGGGCGGCGGGCGGCGGGGACCCGGGCTTCACCGAAACTGCCGTTCGCCGCCCCAGACTCTCTCCTGTCCACAGTGCGGCAGTGCCCGTGGGGCAGCTGGTGCCGCTGACCAGAGACGAGCGCCGGCGGGCGATCACACGGGGAATGGAGGACCGGGCGCGGGAGACGGGGGTGCAGATGCGAGAGGAGCCGTTCGAGCTGCGCGGGCAGTGGTACGTGTGGGCGGTGTGCCCCCGGTGCGGCGTGCGGGCGAACATGACGGTGGGCACCATGAAACTGCACGGGCCGGGGCGGTGCTATGGGTGATGACGTGGGGTGGACACCGGCGACGAGGCCCTTTGGAGTTTGCGGTGGACGGGATTGTCAAGTTTTTTTTCTGTTCACAAACGTCGACCCCGACCGCCGTCGGTCACCCTCCATCCGCCGTCGGTCACCCTCCAACCGCCGTCGGTTATCCTCCAACCGCCATCGATTGTCCTCCAACCGCCACCGGTTACCCTCCATCCGCCGTCGGTTACCCTCCATCCGCCGTCGGTTACCCTCCAACCGCCGTCGGTCACCCTCCATCCGCCGTCGGTGATCCTCCAACCGCCGTCGATTCTCCTCCAACCGCCGTCGGTTACGCTCTTCCGGGGCGCCCTCCACCATCCCTGTTCCTGGGGGGTCGGTTTTCCTCAACCGCCGTCGGTACCCATCCGCCGGCGGTAGTTGCTCTTCGACGGCCCAAGTTTTTTAGTTTAAGGTCAGCAACGTCGTGGCTGGAGGACAGGGCCCTTGTCCGGGAGAAGGGCAAGGGCACGTATACAAGCGGCATCGATAAGGCCAAGACCGAGAAAGTTACCCCGTGCCATTCCTGGCGGCACATGTTCCAATACGCACACGCGACCGGCAGCAGTGCCCGGCGTCCGCTGGATTGTACTTGCGGCCACAATTGACCTGAGCGGAGGGGCGCTTCGTTGGCCGGTGAACTCAGATCGCCACCGACGGGCTGCACCGAGGCGGGCGTTTGTTGATGCGCCGCACGCGCGGGGATGCTGTCACTCTATACAGTACCTCTACACGTCACTCCATGCCATCACTCTGTACTGCCATTCCATGCTGGCACTCTGGGCCATCACTCTGGGCCAGGCCTCGTGCATAAGAGTTAAGTTGCAAAGGGGGGGCGGGGATGGGCAGGGATGCATTCGAAGGGACAGGGGTGGATATAATATTGATTACCAAGTCGGGGGTGGGGGGGGGGGGCTGTTGAGCCAGGAGGCAGTGATGACAGAATGACGATTACGATTACGATTAGCTCTGCCAGTTCAGGCACAGATGATTCGTATTTGCAAGCCATTTTGGCAAAATGTGTCAAGAAATGATTGCACTGTGTGGACTGTCTTCATGGGATACACCAACCCCTGTGCAATGTATTGTCTTGTGTTCAGTGTTGGTGGATTGGCTCAGTAGCACAGTGGTATATGCACAGGGTTATAGAATGACTGACCTGGGTTCAAATCCATGGCAGCACCTGCTCTGGCGCTTTTTTGGGCCATCAGTCCTCTTGTAAAACTGCTGGCAAAACTGCCAGTTCAGTCAAACGGGTAAATTGTAATCGTAATCGTCATCGGGGGGGGAGGGGGGGGCGGACCACCCCCCCCACTATATCCACCCCTGCGAAGGGAAGGGACCTCACAGGCGGCCCCAGAGGCGGTTAGGCAGGCGGTTGGAGGAGGTTGCCGAGGCGGTTGGGGGGCGGTTACTGTCGGTCACAAATGCCGTTGAGGCTGGCACTTGCCGTCAGGGCGACAGTGGCTGGGCATAGGCTGGGCGCCCTGGAGGGGGGAGGGGGGTAACCCCCCCCCTTTCTCATGCATCCGTGGGTATGGGTGGGTGGGGCGTCAGCCGGGGCCCTGGCTCTAAGGCTCTGGACCCCCCCCCCCTCTCTCTTATCATTCCGAGGGTGTCCTGGTTTGGGCTCCTGCCACAACTTCTTTCTTCGTTTTCCGACGCCTTGTCTGGTTGTGTGCTGTTGCCCCTTTTCGCTATGTCTTTACGCAGGCGCCGTGCCAAAACCGCTTTGTGGTTGTGGGGAATGGGGAGTATTTTGGAGTAGACCCACCCACGCGACTTCGGACCCGCCCGGAACGCCCCCCCCCCCCCTCTTATAATTCCCCCGGATGACTTGTCCTGTTTGACTACTCCGGGGGTCGGCCGTCCCAGAGACGGGGGGTCCAGCCCCCCACCTCCCCGTCCCCGTGGTGCTGAGTTTGTAGAGGTCTAAACCAATTGGCACCAAACGCGCCAGAGAAAATTTTTGAAAAAAAGTTTTGAAGAAAATGTGGTCCAATCTATTTGGGGGGGGGGGGTTCAGGGGGCCGAGGGGGTGGTGGGGGAAGCATATTTGTCGCACGTCAACTCGAAGCCACGGCGCTCTCCCGAGTTGTGCATCCCGGCCGCCAAAGGGGACACACAGAACAACAGGACAATCCTCAACATGCAAGTCACCCGTTCTCCCATTGTCTATGCCTGTCACTCTTCAGGTGCCCCCTTTTGGCCCCTTATAAACAAGGTGCTCTGGGCCATCGCCCTGCACCGTCACGTGGGTTTATACCACGACTCTATACCGTCACTCTTTTGCGTGACATTTTCCGGAGACTCGCTGCCGTGCCACACGCCTTGGGTCAGACCACTGGGCAGGCGGTGCGCCTCCAAACCCATTGACTGCCCGGATGTCCTGGAGCAGGGCCCATCGATCGGGTATGAGGACAGGGATGACCCCGAAGGAGACCAATGTGCGATTGCCTGGGTTTGGGCTCCACTTCAAGGCGCACGAAGGTTGGTGCTGCTGCTTCAGCCTGAGAGGGCACACTGGTGCGCTCTGCGCTTTGTGGGCGCTGTGCTGAAGTGCCCGATGCACAGCCCAACTCATGTCCGGCCGTCTTTATGCCGGAGCTTTGCGTGGCGTGTCCACTGTACGAGGCTGTTGGATACCAACGGGATTTTGAAGGCGCTGCCCCGAGTGTCTATCAGTGCGGTGAGCTTTCTGCTGGTCGGTGCCCAACGAGGCCGTTTTTTAGTGGACTATTCCCCCCCCCTTTTTTAGTCAAAAGACGTCGACCTCCAACCGTCGTCGGTTACCCTGCCACCGCTGGGTACCCTCCAACCGCCGCCGGTATCCTTTCAAGTGCCGTCCAATTGTGTGCCTAAATACTGAGCTGGCTGTGGGACGGTTCGAGTTTATTGTGTTAACTTGAATTGCAAGAACGTGCGGTGTCCAACCCGCAGGTCATCTTTGCTTGTTGTGACAGAAAAGTACTGTGTTGACCGCCACTGACAGGCCCATGTTCTTCCTTTCGTCGTTACTGATCGCATGCCGTTCAGTCCATGACTGGGCCTGGGTACCACCCCTGTATCCACACGCTATCCCCTTTGACGCGTGCACTGGGAACGCCCGAGCAACCAATTCCTTGGGCTTATGCTCGATGCTACTTGCCCGACACTTGACCACCCAAGCTCTTCAGCCACCAGGGGGGTCGTCAAGTGGCGCAGTGCACATACCACACTGAATGGCTGTGGTGTACAGCTGGTGATGAGGAATGGCAGCAATGGGACAGTCGTGTAAGGGCATGGGCTTACGTGGTACCCTGAGGCCCACCCCACGCCAAGGTACGTGGGGTGGGGGTGTCGTTTGGGGCCCTGACCAGCCCTTGCTGACTCACCCGCGCACCAACATCGGGATACCTTCGTGACGGAAAAAGCGACATCCATTAAAGAGGCCGGAAATGTGAGGCCTATTTCGGGTACAACCTTTTTTTTTTTTTTGCCTCTGACCCTCTGACCCTCTGACCCCCACCCCTCCTCTCATTGCGGGATGCGGATGTATCTTCCAGGCCCTGGCCCACGGGGGGGGCCGTCTCCTCGGTTCGGGTACGCGACCCCACCCCCCCCCCACCTGTTGAGGTGGTCCGGGGAGTCGCGCAACAAAGTGGGCGGCCAGCAAGTGGCCCACCCCACGTCTCCCGCTACATCCTACTCCCCCGTGCACCCACGCACACCCCACAACCCCCGTCCGCGCAGCAAAGGCATGAAGGAGAGGGTAGGGGGTTTGTGTTGCGCTCGCCAAAGGATGGACTGAGCGCGGGAACTTGGAGGAGAAAGGTTGTTATGTGCCCCCGTCGGGGAAACGACCCCGCAAGTGGCCATCCCAGGGCCCACCAGCCGCCGTTGGGGAGAGGTACCTCACCGCCGGCTTGGGATGGCCGCTTGGACGCACCTGGCCAACGGCCAAGGCATTTGCCTTCCTCTGCGTGGACTCGACGCAGAGAAGCGAAACAGGGCAAGTCCGGGGGCTCCGTTGGCACAACCGACCGAGGGAAAGGGAAGGGATGGAGTGTGGTGAGGCCGATGGGCACCGCGGCCTACGGAGGAAAAGGCCAAGGGAAGGGAAAGGGGAGGGGAGAGGGATGGTTAGGGCAGGGAGGAAGAGGAAGGTCAAAGGGTGGTGAGAAGCCGATGGGCACCACCGCCTATGGAGGGAAAGGGTCCAAGAGAAGGGCAGCGAATGGCGATCGGCCAGTAGGCGCCGCCAGCTGCAGACGAGATCATCACACCATGGCATCATGCCAAAACCCCCACACACCACGCCTGACGTGGAGTGCCCCCACACGGGGGCTGTATGGCGCGAAAGGCGCTCTACGTGCAGAAGAAGAGGCACGACAACAACCCCGTTGGTCACAAAGCCATGGAGCGGAAGCGTCCGAGCAGTGGATAGAAGTGAGGTATGGAAAAGGACAGGACACGAGATGGAGCAAGGGAGGAAAGGGAACATGGCTGCCAGATGCAGGATTGAAGGTGACCAACTATTGGGGTGCTCTACATAGGAGGACGGCTCAAGAAGGAAAAGGCAAGGGAACCCTCGGAAGGCGAGGAACGGTTGACCCAGGTTGGGTGAATGATGAGGAGGGCGGAGGAGTTCGCTTGCAGAGCAAAACACCGGAATTGGGAAGGAGAAAAGGGACAGGGAAGGGGAAGGGAGGAAAAGGCAAAGGGAAGGGAAGACAACACGTGGAACACACAGAAGCAAGGAGTGGAGGAGGAATTGGCCCGAGGATCCAGCATCAGCATCACCGAGGAATGGAACACACCGAGGAAAGGAGAAGTCGGGGAATGGAAAGGAGGATGCACTATCCATGGTACAAAGAGAAGGTACCACCACAACGAACAACAGTGGAAGGAGAGGTGAGATGGACATGGCAGCAACATTTTGAGGATTGCCGCAGAGTTTGGCAAGAAGGTCCCAAAACACAAAAGTTGCGTCGATTGTGGCAACTAATAAAGGAAGAGCAATGGAAATGGAGGACAAGTGGACAAGAACATCGGATCCCAAGATGGGAAGAGGAAGGAGTGGCGGAGGCATACATGATGTACCACAAGCCGACAGGCAAAGCGTACGCGGGAGTAGCGTACAATGGACACCAAGCACGGTTAAAGAAGAGATGGAGCAACCGTTGGGGGGATGAAGACTTGGTAAGTAGGGTGATGAGAACAAGTGAATCAATGGCGGATTGGATAGTATGGCCCGTGGCGAGGTTTCCCGGACAACGAAGAGGGCACATGGCGTTTTGGAGGAGGTCAAGCATGAGGGAGGAGTTTTGGGCCACACACTTGGAATGTTGGTGGCCAAAAGGGTTCAATGAGGGAACGACAGGAGGGGAGCACAGGGAAGGGGCTAGAAGGGATTGGGCACACAGAAGGTACACATTCCAGAGGGCGCACAGGGAAGGTTTGGAAGAAAGGTGGGGGGAGACGAGGAAAAGCCTCAAGAGAACGTTGGAAAAGATTCACAACAAGGAGACCACAGTGGCGGAGGTGGTCAAAAAGATGTTGGTGCAGGAAGCAAAGAAGTTCTTGCAAGTGATATATGGAGATGGAGTCACCGGACAAGACGTACAACAACTCGAGAGAGCATTGAGGACCAAGATAAACACCCAAAAGGAGGAAAAGAGAAAGCCCATGGGTGACTACATCAAGCTCTTCATCACGCACAAGGCTTGGGGTAAAATGAGAATCAGAGATGTCCTCAGAGACCCTGAAGTAGTCCATAGGCACCCGGAGCCGGAGGTCGCAGAAACCATGTGGGTGTGTGAGAAGAATGTCCCGCCAATTTCCACGTGGTTGTTGAACTACACGGACATCGACAAGGAAGAAGGATTGACAGAGGAGGAAAAAAGGGTCTTTGTGGAATGGGATGAGCAATTTGGGCATCTCAAAAAAGAAGAACAACCATGGGTGACATCGTGCAACTGTTTCAAGCATGTGCCGTATCCAAGGAAGGAGGAAGTATGGAGGGGTCATGTGGTCGTGACAGAGATGGCGGGCTTCAATAGTCCAATTATGGAAGACGTGGAGAAAAAAGGATACAAATTCAAGCAGCAAGAGCCAGAATGGAAGGTGCTCCACAACTTGGAAGAGGGGTTAACGGAGTACATCGAGTACAAAGTACGAAGTGGAGCAGGGCAAAGAGAGGACTACGAAGGTTGGAAAGACTTGATCAAGAAAAAAGTGATGTGGCAAGTGGACAAGGAGGTTCACACGTTGCCACAAGGGACGGAAGGGATGCAAAAAATGAAGGACATGAAGAAAGATTTTGCATTCTTGAAGGAGGATAGGGGTCCGCACAGCTGGGTAGGCGTATGTAAGCGACTATACAAGCACCGGAGGGACATATACCTCCAAAGTGATGGGTTTGAGGTCGCGCCGGAAAGTGAGGAGGCCATCCTACAACGCCACGAAGACTACCACGCGGAGAGGCTCCTCGCAGTCAACAGAAGGTTGCTATACATATATGGAATATCGAAGGCCCAGAAAGAAAACATACGATGGATTAGTGGAGCAAGGAAACAAACCGAAGAAGAGAAAGACAAGCCGGAAGCAAGCATAGCAGGAGTCGGAGAGGTCTTGGTGCAAGCATTAACGCAAGTATGCAGAAGCTTGAAACGCAAGGATGTGGAATGGAGGAAGAAAGGGAACCCGAAGAGGGTGTGGTGGATAGATAGTGTGGAGGAGTTCATGCAGCCGGTCCGATTTGAGGAGGAATTGATAGCGCAATGTAAAGCTTCGGCGGAAGTGGGAGATTTCGTGGCGATGTACCCAAGCATGGATCAAGAGTACGTCTCCACAAACGTGTTGGAGGCAAACGAGGAGGCTTGGGACTGGGAAGAACAAACTGCAAAGGAGGACAAGGATGGGGAAGAGGAGGAAGAGCTACGGGTAGGAAAAGACGGTTGGTGGCTTGGACGAAAGGGGGAGGAACCCCAAGCTGACAGCTGGAGCAAGAGAGAAGTGAAGGAGATGGTTCAGGGTACTAAACAACGGATATGTCAAGCAAGGGGGTGTGGTGTGCAAGCAAAAGAAAGGTTTCGGCATGGGACTGAAATGTGCCGTCTTCTTGGCAAACCTGGCGTGTTATGGGACGGAGAAGAGGTTCGCGGAAGAAGAAGGAAGGAGGCCGGAGCAAGTGGAACACAACTATCGCTTTGTGGATGACATGTTTTCCTTGACCGGCGTCGTCCCTGGGGAGGAAGCATACAAACTCAAAAGGACGGTCCGAAGAGCCGCTGATGGAGGCCACCTTGTCTTCTTGGGGGCTGACTTGTGGTGGAGAGAGGATGAGAAAGGGCGCATCAAGTTTGAAACTGGAGTGCATTGGAGAGAGAAGGACTATCCCATAAAAATAAGGCGATATCCGGTGAGGGATAGCATGGATCTTGGACACCCAAAGGTTGGGAGTATTGACAGGGTAATACATCAGAGCATTGAGGTTGTGCTCAGTGTTGCGATTATTCAAGGAGGCGATCCAAACCATCACCAAAACGGCCACACAGGGAGGCTATGGGACACACGAGCAAAAGAAACAATGGGGCAAGTTCTTGCGAGTGTGGTGGGGTGGACAAGACATCACCATGGGGGAGATGCACGTTTGGTTTGGACGGATGCAACGGTGGGTAAGGAAGGATATCTCAAAAGCAGAGAGGAGAAAGAAGAGGTGTTGGTACGGGTGGAGGTGTCGGGGAAAGAGCTGCCCGTTTGAGCACGCACCACAGCCACCGAAAGTGTGGACACCGCCGGAAGGCGGGCTGGAACCCCAAAGCAGGGAAGCCAAAAATCCGCACCCACAAGGGGCGAGAACAACCGAGATCGTCGGAGAGGAAGAGGAGATGAGGAACTGTGGTGTGTGGCGGGAGATGGTGGTGGTTGTGGACTTGAGGGAACCATCGTTGGTGGCGCCAACGCAAAGCTACAACCGCAAAGTTGAGTGCGCCGAGACCACGGAGGCTGCGAGCACCGACAAAAGCCTGACAAATGATGTTGAGAGACAACAAAAGGAAGAACAAGCGAAGCAGCAGGAGAGGGAGAGCCAAGACAACAAAGGAACAACAGAAGTGGAAGACGGTGACACCGACAGTGATGTATCAATCTTGACGTGGCTGCAAGGCTTGAAGACAAGGGGCGAAGGAGGACAAATGGAGGGACACAAGGACTTGCGGCCGGAGGTGGTGGACGATGAGGCGACCGTTGAGCGACAAAGGCAAGAGAGGAAGAGCCACACCGAAGACCATGGAGGGCCTCGTCCATCACCACAAGTGGGGCTAGAGGTGGGGGAGAAGGAGGAGAAGGAAGAAGACCACAAGCAAAAGGAGAAGAGCGAAATCCAAAGCCACAAGGAACAATATCCACCGCAGCGGCAAGAGGATGAGCAGCAAGGTGAAGAGAGTGGAGGACATGGAGAAGATAGTGACACCAACAGTGACATATCAATCTTGAGATGGTTGCAAGGGCTGAGGAAAGAGGAAGCGGGAGGCCAAAGCCAGGAGAACCCAGAGCTGGACGTGGTGGAAGAAGAAGAGACAAAGGAACAACCAAGGCAAGAGGAGAGAAGAAATGCCCCTGGCCAGGGAGAGGCAGAACCATCTCGAGAAGTGGCAGTGGAAGGGGTGGAGAAGGGTGCGTTGGACGAACAACCAGGTCCAAAAACGACAAAGAACAAGGACCGCAGCAAGGTACAACACCCAACAGGAGTGGGAAACCACGGGTGGAAGGAAGCCGAAGAGTGGGGGCCGACAGAAGAGAAGGTGACCTCGGAGGAGGGGAAATCAAGACGAACAAAGCCACTACGAAGAAAGGGTGAATGGCAAGTGGAGCTCCCCAAGGACATATTGGAGACAAGGAACCAAGCAGTCCGGGAAGCGGCAAGCCAAGGGAAAGAGACCATGGGGTTGTTGTGGGGGACAAGGACTGAAAATGGGGTCAAAGTAGGGGGTCTACACATACCAAGACACGACGTACAAACAAGCCACCACCGTGCAGTGGGAGATGAGGCGCTCACAGAGGCGGTCAGTTGGGGCGCATCCTTGGGAGGAAAATTGGTTGGTTGGATACACACGCATCCAGGACATGAGCCGGTGCTATCAGCCTTGGACGTGTGCACCCTCAACACAATTGGCCAAACGCTATGGTCAATTATACCGGAAGGAAGCCCAGCAGTTGGAGTGGTGCAAAGTTGGACCTCTCCAGCGGATGAAGTGGCGTGTGCCCCGCTGAAGGGTGGTGTAAAGGCCTACACAATGTCCGTCTTGGGCATGGAGGTGGCAAACAGATGTGCCGCAATCCGCCGAAAGAAACCGGGAGTGGATCACCGGTATCACGAACATCTTGCTGGAGTTTGGGATGATGATGACCCTCACCCAGTTGGGAGGGAGCAGGAGGAAGTGCCGGTGGTCCTCGTGGAGGCCGAGGATGGTGGTTGTATGGACATGGGAAACAACAGGTGGTGGACCAAATGGTTGGGGGTGGAAAGCTCACCAAAGGAAAAGGGGAGCACAAAGCCCAACAAAAATGAGGAGAGTGATAGCAGCACGAGCAGCAACGGGACAACGAGCACGGTCGGACCAGAAGCTTGGTCGCAAAAGCGTGGTCCCAAGCACGCATGTGGACTATGCTGCAGACCTTTGAGGGCCAAGGAGGGAGCAGTGAGGTGCAGCCAGGGGCATTGGATGCACTTGAAGTGTGCTGGAGTCACTCTCTCCCAGGCGAAGAAGGTGTTCCGCAGCAACAAGGTGTTCCAGTGTAGGTGCACAAAGGCAAGGCCAGCCAAATGGTTGCGGGAGGAAAGAGAGAGGCACAAGCAGAGGAGGAGAGAACAACGCAGCAAAGCGAGGAAGGTAGGGGTGGCGCCGGAGGAACAACCCCCCAAGCCACAAGAACGGGCCGAACCGCAGCAAAGCGACTCCGAGAGACCGGAAGTGGTTGGAGTGGATGGCCATCGCATTGTTCTCGGGAGAAGAGTAGCACTAACAGGCATGAAGAAAAAGATGGAATTGGAGGGGATTGAAAGCATCATCGAGGAACAAGGAAAAGTAAGACTCCGAATGGACTGTGGCAGAAGGGTTTTGGTGTCATTGGATAGGGTCAGGGTGCAAGAGGTGGAGCACATGGGGAGCGCCGAGGACTCAAAAGCTGCACAACAACAACAGCACGGGGAAGAAGCAAAAGGACGCGGGGTGGCGGTAGACGATGAACCGCACGGAAGAAAGGAGGAAAGGAGTGAAGAAGGAGAGATGGGAGGGCACGAAGAAACATTTGAATTATGGAATGGGGTGAGGCTAGTAGGGATGAGACAGCCGGAGTTGGAGGGCCACAAGGGGGTGTTGGAGGAGATCTACAAGGACAAAGTGCAAGTGTTGTTAGTGGGAGGGATGCGCCGAGTAAAAGTGGACAAGAAGAAGGTGGTCCCGGAGGTAGTTGAGCCCGTTGAGGTGCTGCCCCCGGGTTTTGAAGGATGGAGCTTTCTTGAACAGATTGGAGTGGGTAGTGCACCCACCATGGATGAAGTGAAGGCCGCGTACAAAAAGTGGGTGTTGCGGTTACATCCGGACAAGAACATGAACAACATTGCCAAAGCCACCCACCTGTTCAAAAGGTTGACCTCCGGCTACGAGGGATGGAAAGGTGCGCCCGGGGTGGCACCGCCAAGGCCGGCGGAGGAACCACCCAACTACCAGTTCAACCCCACATACTTTCGCTCCAATTTCTGCAACAGCACAAGTTCGGCGGGGCAAACGGCCCCGGAGGAAGCGCCACCAAGTGCCAAAAACCCAGAAACGGAGGGGGATGGAGAGGGTTTTTGGTCTTTCTTGTGGGGAAGCAAAAGGCCCGGTCGTTTCGAACATGCGAGTGGAATGGGGGCTAGCCACGGTGAGGGTACACCGAAGGGCGCACCGCCACCGGCGTCGGGAACGCAACGGACCCGGCGCCTCTTGTTCCATGAGAAGTTCCGGTGGCACACGCACCACGTCCGCGCCATCCAAGCGGACCGGATCCTCGCCGAGAAAAGGAGGAGAGGGTGGTTCTCGGACTACCCCGAGGCAGGAAGCAACATGTACTTATTGGCACCAGACCAGGTGTACAAAGTACGAGTGCTAGCCTCAACGGTATGGGTGCCGGAGGTGAGACGTTGGGAGCCGGAGGTGTTCATCATCGGGGAGGGCATCAACTTCACAGTGGAGGACACAACCAGGTTGATGCAAAACTTGCACAGGGCAAACGTGATTGCCGAGCAAGTAGGCATCCGGTTGTACAAGGAGTAGAAGATGGAAGCCAAGTGAGAAGCGGACAAGCCCCACCCGCGGGTGACAAGAGGGCGTGGAAGCGCACGGTCGCACAGTTCCAACGGCGTCAAGGTGACGGGGTGCAGCTTGTTCAGCGCAGTGCCGAGCACAAAGTCGCGACCCGGAACGCACCATGGCATGGCCTAGGCCTTGAAGCAAGAGGGACTGAGACCGGGCGCCAAGCGACCCAGGAACCCAAGGGACGGGCAACCCGGCGCCGGGAGAAGAAAGAAGAACAATGAAAGCAAAAAGCCTAATGGAAAGGAGAGTCTCACACCATCAACATGGCTCGGCTGGGGAGGAGAGGATCCTCCAGCCACCGAGACTCACACTGGGGAGCCGCGGCCCCCAGTGATACAGCAACAAGGCACAACGATATGGTCTGAGGTACGGCCGTGGACGGGCCTCTGGACCCCTGCCCAATGGAGACGGCGCCGCAGTCTCCATTGGATGCGCCCCGGCTACCACAACGCGCAGCGAGCTTTCTCGCCGGCGGAGTAGGGGGCAAGGCCAAACACCAGGCAGGGGGAAGGCAACCCCCGCACTTTTTCAGCCAGCGTGGTGACCAACACCAACCACAACAACACAATGAAGTCTACACGTGCACCGAGTTCTTCTCGGGGGGTCCAATGGGGCCTCAGCGAGATGCCCGATGTGGCAACGCAAGCCCACCGGGGGCCGCGCTCTCAAGGGAGTGACCACGGCAGTAAGTCCCAGCGTGCTGGCACTGAGAAGCGGGCAGGGTTGAGACTCCTTCCCTCGCGTAGCGACTCAACCGGAAAAGGGACGCACCACGTCGTCAAGCGCCCGGACCAAGCCGGGAGAAGGGGGCCAACAAGGGGCCCTACGCACCTCCACCCAACACGGGACACCACCGTCAACCCAACAACAACTCGCTCCTATGTTGAGGTGGTCCGGGGAGTCGCGCAACGAAGTGGGCGGCCAGCAAGTGGCCCACCCCACGTCTCCCGCTGCATCCTACTCCCCCGTGCACCCACGCACACCCCACAACCCCCGTCCGCGCAGCAAAGGCATGAAGGAGAGGGTAGGGGGTTTGTGTTGCGCTCGCCAAAGGATGGACTGAGCGCGGGAACTTGGAGGAGAAAGGTTGTTATGTGCCCCCGTCGGGGAAACGACCCCGCAAGTGGCCATCCCAGGGCCCACCAGCCGCCGTTGGGGAGAGGTACCTCACCGCCGGCTTGGGATGGCCGCTTGGATGCACCTGGCCAACGGCCAAGGCATTTGCCTTCCTCTGTGTGGACTCGACGCAGAGAAGTGAAACAGGGCAAGTCCGGGGGCTCCGTTGGCACAACCGACCGAGGGAAAGGGAAGGGATGGAGTGTGGTGAGGCCGATGGGCACCGCGGCCTACGGAGGAAAAGGCCAAGGGAAGGGAAGGGGGAGGGGAGAGGGATGGTTAGGGCAGGGAGGAAGAGGAAGGTCAAAGGGTGGTGAGAAGCCGATGGGCACCACCGCCTATGGAGGGAAAGGGTCCAAGAGAAGGGCAGCGAATGGCGATCGGCCAGTAGGCGCCGCCAGCTGCAGACGAGATCATCACACCATGGCGTCATGCCAACCCCCCCCCCCCCTGCCCTCCGGGCCCACTTAGTTACCAAGGGTCAATAGCTACCGGCCATACATATGGTGGCGCCGAAGGCGCCCGAAATTTTTTTTTCATTCCCCTTGCCAACGTAGCATCCCTCCCCGCTCAGGCGGTGGAGCACGCCAACGCTATACTTGAACCCAACCTTGACTCTAACACCCACCCCAACCCTCAGCCTGCTCCAAACCCTACACCTAACCCTACCCATGACCCTAACCCTAACCCTAGCCCTAACCCTAGCCCTAACCGTAGCCCTAGCAAGGGGAGGTAACGGGAGCCTGTGCACCCCCCCTCCCACCACCACCCCAAATTGCCCCACCTGGGACCCCCCCCCCCAACCGACCCTCCCGACCCCCCCCCCCCCCCATTGCCCCTCCCTGAACACCCCCCTCCAATGCCCCCCCCGCCCCGCCCCCCCCCCAAGGGGCCTTCGGCCCACTTCTACTGGGGGGGGGGAGTCACGTACAAAAGCGAGGAGACGCCCCCCCCGTGCCCCGGCCCTCCAAAGGCAGAGGACACAAAGGAGATCAGAAGAAAAGGATTTTCAGTAACATGGCCAGAGGCGCCTTTCACTGCAACAGGGGTACCCAGAATTAAAATGCGCAATGTGGGCTGGGCCCCACAGAAACACACGGAATGCCGCGGGACACAGGACACAGGCACGGTGGACGTGGACCCGCAGTCGGGAGGACAGGTCACGAATGTTGTTGTTGTTGTTGCTGTTTATGTTGCGTGTGCATGCATGGGTGAGAACTGCGTGACCGCGCAAGGGACTTGATGTGCATACATTGAGCACAACACTGTGTCCACACATGGGGGAGAATGTGCGCATATATGGGGGAGCGTGTTTGGAAATATGGGGACGCTGTGTGCAGATGCAGGGCGATGTCTCCTCCGGGGACAGACATGGGGTCAACCAATCTGATTGTGTGTGAGGAAGAAGAAGGACAGATGGATCCCCGTACACCCCGCCCCCCATTTGAGACCCAAGGAATCCATTTTTGATGGAACTAGATCCATTCGAAACGATATGTAAACGACAGGCAGCCAGCACGTTGCCCTATTGGATCAAAGGAGAGGCATTTCCAAGTTTTTTCCGAGTTTTCACTGTCGCACCCCCCCCCTCCCCGTCTAGTTGGGTCCCGAAACCTGGTTTCGGGTAAAAATGCGGGGGACCCCGGGTCTAAGCTAGGCCCTTACCAATGAGGCCCCAGGCGGGAGGGGGTCCCCTTGTTGGCGCATTTGCGAAATTGATGTAAGGCTTCTGCCCAAGGTGCAAAGCACTTTCTCTGAGAAACTATGGGCAAAGGGCAGAACTTTTAAGTCTGTTTTCTGTTTATGTATGTTCTGGGTTTTCCTCCCAGGGACACCAAAACCGTTCTCACGGTGAACACTGTCAGTTTTGTGTTAACAGCATGGAGAAAGGAGTGCTGTGAATGGCACTGTTAGCGCATGAAGGGAGTGCTGGGCAGAGTAGTGAAGGCCGTGCTCTTCAGGACACTCCTACCATGTGAAGGGGGAGCATATTAAGACGTGCATCCACTCTGCAATTGCAGTGTTGTGGTACGCACTTAGCGAGGGATGATTTGTTGGTGTGGATTTTGACGGACTGTGTTCAGTCTGACTCGGAAGACTTCGCTGTCGGTGTTGAGGGGTGCAGTGCCTGAAAGAAGGGCATGCAGAGGTTGCTAGAACTTGTTCACCCTCAAACTCCCTGTTGCTTGACCTGGTCCACAAAGTCAAAGTCAGCCTTTTTGGACTAAGGTTAGGGATTTTGCTAGTTCAGGGATTGTTGTGGTCTCCGGACTCACATCCTGCACAATCAGTGGGGGGCAGTTGTGCAAACAACTACAAGGCACAATTCCTTTAGGAACGGGGCAGGCAGCAGGGGGGGGGGGGTCGGGAGGGCAGAGTGTAACGGGGAGGGACGAGCAACGATACAATGGTGCGGGGTAGCGGTGTTCGCTGGCGTTATGGGCCCTAGGGTTCGATGCACCGCGCAGGGCCTCCGTCCCTCGCTCAGTGCCTTAAAGGTTGGGCTGGGGTCGGGGGGCCAGGTGGCAAGGGCACCCAGGTAGTGGGGAAAGAACAGGCACATGGAAAGGAGGCATATGGAAGGGCGGCAGTCACTGGCTTGGGCGTGGCGGCGCGTGCGGCTCGGTCGGTTGTCCTGTCGATGGCGTTTGGCGGTGCCGGCCTTGAAGGGACTATTGGGTTTGCTCCGTCTGGGTTGTCACCGCCACTGTCTCTAAGCCGAGGGAGGCCAGGGCTCACCGCCACCGAACCCTGGCTCGTGACGTAGGACTGGCGTGTAGGGGGGGGGGGGGGCACGTGTGGGGGTAATGTGTTGCCTGGTGCTCTAGGCCCCGGTGGGGAGATTAGGGGAGCCTGACACTATGCCTACCTGGGGAGTTGTCGGCCTGGACACGCCGCCTCCAGGTCAAGTGACATGCCGCCGGCCGCCCCACAACTGCCGATGCACGTGGGCAGCTTTGCTCTGTGCACAACTGGGGGTGGTCCACCCGCCGGGCCCGCCCCAGGTACGGGCGGCGTTACACTAGCGGGGACCGTCCACCCACGGCACTCTGGCGAGGTGGTTGGAGGAGCCCCAGGGCGTGCCAAGCACTGCCTTGCCCAAGGGGCTGCCCAGGCGGGATGCCCAGGGGGCGGTGCTACTGTCCACGTAAACAGGTGGGCCCTGAGGGTACACCACCTGAGTGACTGCTCCTAGCCAAGGGGGGGGGGGGTACATTTTGTGATAGGGCATTTTCAGTTGCACACTTACTCATGGATTTGGATAGCACACTTTTGTTCGCATCTGGAACAGATGTGAGTTTCATCCGTTCAAAGAAGGAGCCCACCATTGGCAGAGAGGGTTATCGGGTACCCTGAGCGCGGCGATGGATATTGTCTCATCACTTATAGCCAGCGAAATACAGATGTGCAGCACAACTCTGCACCAGTGGAGCGGCGGTCACTTGCCCGTGTGCATTCGCCACCGCAGCCCACTAGCCCTGCCAGCCCTGTGGCCTCATCATCAAACCGGGCACAGCAACGGGCAGTTGTGAAAAGGCGGCCAAAGCGCCTTCTACAGTCTCCTCTCACTGGCTTTTTGAAGCCTCGGGAGGAGCCCTTGGAGGAGGATACCACCATCCATCTCACGGGGTCTGTGCCGCAGCAGGAGCCGTGGCGGTGGATGCCGTGCACAGACACAGAGATTGTGAGATTGTATGGGCAAAGAGTGCCCTTGGTGTTTGGGGTGTGGGTCACAGTTTTGGCGGTGCGTTGCGTTTGACTTGGGATATTCCAGAGGACAAGTGGATTCCCAAACACCTTCTGACCCCAGTTTCTGTAAACCCTCCTGCCCAAAAGGCCACGCCACCAGCCAAGGGTGCTGCCCAAAGTATTCCTGTATAGAGTGGCGAATATGTTCAAGAATTCAAAGTCACGTGAACCAGGACCAAGAAGTTTCATGCTGAGCCTGTGAGGGACTAAATCCCAGCACATGGACAGCCTAATTTGCCGGAAACTTGGCAAATTTCAATTGTTTCCATCAGTTTTGTGTACAGTTCAGTGCTCGGGAACGGTGACAGTGCTGTTTGCCTGCCCCCCATGTGGAACTGTCACTTGGCAACCGTTCCCCTGGGGTTAGCGGGGGACCATCGCGCCGGGGATGATTGGACCAGTGGGGCGGGGGGTACTCATGAGGGAATGTTAGCGCACCGGGCACGCGGGCGCGCCGGGCAAAGTTTCAACAGTCACCGGCCGACCTCCAACTATTTGGGGGCACGTGTCTGTATGGCTTTTTCTGTCCCAGCTGAGTACAATAGGATGTGGCACTTCTTTTGGTGCCCAAGAGAGCAAGCAACGATTCCAAGACAGGTCAATGTTTTCATTACACTCCCTCGCCACCACTTCGTCCAATCATGCATGAATGACTTGTGCTTTTGCAATTGTGCACAGGGCACCTCAAGCTCGGTGCGACGGGGGTGACACATTGGGATAGATGGCCAGAATATTGGTTTGGGTGCCAGGCGCACGCCAAGCCAATGATCCCTCCGTGTTAGTCTGCAAGACATTGCGCTCTTCCCGTCCCAAGACGCCGTGCAGGATCACTATCGCGGCTTGCCATTCAGCTACATTTTCGCCCACCCACCCGCAGCCTGGAGTGGGCACCTCGGGCCTCCGCCGCCCTTCCATATGGGGTTGGCAATTTGTCTGTTGTATGCCGCACAGGGTCCAGGTAGCTGTGGGCAGCACTCCTCTCTGGGACCTTCAATTGGAGGGCATTTTTGGGGGCAGTGTCAACAGAGTAGTATCATGCACGGTGTAGTATCATCCACAGGGATCCTGCAGGGTGCAGATTGAGACTGGGGCTACGTTCCCAACAAGAGCCGACAGGGACAATGATTTTGCATATCGGAAGACAAAACAAGTGCCAGTTTGCTCCGTGTTGGCGCAGACTGAATGTCCCCGGGAGAGCTGAAGTGCGTGGTATTGGACAGCCACGCGCGCTGGTGCTTTACAAATGAACACTAACCCAGAACCACTGCAATTTCACGTACCCCTGAGCCACGAAAAATTGGTGTGTGTTGTGTATGTGAAAGCGCCAAATGCTTCCAACCACGTTTTGGGGCTCGTAGATTTGCGGGTATTTAAAGCGGTGGGGACCTCCGAGGTGGCATGGCTTATGTAGCCACCTTGCCCCCTTGTGGGCCACCTCTGATTCTGCCCCCCGCTCTGAAGCGGTGGGGACCCCCAAGGCAGCAGGGCTTATGTAGCCACCTTGCCCACTTGTGGGCCACTTCTGATTCTGCTCCCCGCTCTGAAGCGGTGGGGACCCCCCAGGCGGCACGGGTTATGTAGCCACCTTGCCCACTTGTGGGCCACTTCTGATTCTGCCCCCCGCTCTGAAGCGGTGGGGACCTTCGAGGTGGCATGGGTTATGTAGCCACCTTGCCCACTTGTGGGCCACTTCTGATTCTGCCCCCATGCTTTGAAGCGGTGGGGACCCCCCAGGCGGCAGGGGTTATGTAGCCACCTTGCCCACTTGTGGGCCATTTCTGATTCTGCCCCCCACTCTGAACCGGTGGGGACCCCCCAGGCAGCAGGGGTTATGTGGCCACCTTGCCCACTTGTTGGCTACCTATGATTCTGCCCCCCGCTCTGAAGCGGTGGGGAGCGCCCAGGCGGCAGGGGTTATGTAGCCACCTTGCCCACTTGTGGGCCACCTCTGATTCTGCGCCCTTCTCTGAAGCGGTGGGGACCCCCCAGGCGGCAGGGGTTATGTAGCGGGTCTTGTAGCCACCTTGCCCACTTGTGGGCCACTTCTGATTCTGCCCCCTGCTTTGAAGCGGTGGGGACCCCCCAGGCGGTAGGGGTTATGTAGCCACCTCGCCCACTTGTGGGCCACTTATCATTCTGCCCCCCGCTCTGAAGCGGCGGGGACCCCCCAGGCGGCAGGGCTTATGTAGCCACCTTGCCCACTTGTGGGCCACCTCTGATTCTGCGCCCTGCTCTGAAGCGGTGGGGACCCCCAAGGCGGGAGGGCTTATGTAGCCACCTTGCCCACTTGTGGGCCACCTATGATTCTGCCCCCCGCTGAAGCGGTGGGGACCTCCCAGGCGGCATGGCTTATGTAGCCACCTTGCCCACTTGTGGGCCACCTCTGATTCTGCCCCCCGCTCTGAAGCGGTGGGGACCTCCCCGGCGGCATGGCTTATGTAGCCACCTTGCCCACTTGTGGGCCACTTCTGATTTTGCCCCCTGCTCTGAAGCATTGGGGACCCCCAGGCGGCAGGGGTTATGTAGCCACCTTGCCCACTTGTGGGCCACTTCTGATTGTGCCCCCCACTCTGAAGCGGTGGGGACCCCCCAGGCGGCATGGGTTATGTAGCCACCTTGCCCACTTGTGGGCCACCTCTGATCCTGCCCCCCGCTCTGAAGCGGCGGGTACCCCCCAGGCGGCAGGGGTTATGTAGCCACCTAGCCCACTTGTGGGCCACCTCTGATTCTGCCGCCGGCTCTGAAGCGGTGGGGACGTCCTAGGCGGCATGGCTTATGTAGCCACCTTGCCCACTTGTGGGCCACTTCTGATTGTGCCCCCCACTCTGAAGCGGTGGGGACCCCCCAGGCGGCAGGGGTTATGTAGCCACCTTGCCCACTTGTGGGCCATTTCTGATTCTGCCCCCCACTGTGAACCGGTGGGGACCCCCCAGGCAGCAGGGGTTATGTGGCCACCTTGCCCACTTGTTGGCTACCTATGATTCTGCCCCCCGCTCTGAAGCGGTGGGGAGCGCCCAGGCGGCAGGGGTTATGTAGCCACCTTGCCCACTTGTGGGCCACCTCTGATTCTGCGCCCTTCTCTGAAGCGGTGGGGACCCCCCAGGCGGCAGGGGTTATGTAGCGGGTCTTGTAGCCACCTTGCCCACTTGTGGGCCACTTCTGATTCTGCCCCCTGCTTTGAAGCGGTGGGGACCCCCCAGGCGGTAGGGGTTATGTAGCCACCTCGCCCACTTGTGGGCCACTTATCATTCTGCCCCCCGCTCTGAAGCGGCGGGGACCCCCCAGGCGGCAGGGCTTATGTAGCCACCTTGCCCACTTGTGGGCCACCTCTGATTCTGCGCCCTGCTCTGAAGCGGTGGGGACCCCCAAGGCGGGAGGGCTTATGTAGCCACCTTGCCCACTTGTGGGCCACCTATGATTCTGCCCCCCGCTGAAGCGGTGGGGACCTCCCAGGCGGCATGGCTTATGTAGCCACCTTGCCCACTTGTGGGCCACCTCTGATTCTGCCCCCCGCTCTGAAGCGATGGGGACCTCCCCGGCGGCATGGCTTATGTAGCCACCTTGCCCACTTGTGGGCCACTTCTGATTTTGCCCCCTGCTCTGAAGCATTGGGGACCCCCAGGCGGCAGGGGTTATGTAGCCACCTTGCCCACTTGTGGGCCACTTCTGATTGTGCCCCCCACTCTGAAGCGGTGGGGACCCCCTAGGCGGCATGGGTTATGTAGCCACCTTGCCCACTTGTGGGCCACCTCTGATCCTGCCCCCCGCTCTGAAGCGGCGGGTACCCCCCAGGCGGCAGGGGTTATGTAGCCACCTAGCCCACTTGTGGGCCACCTCTGATTCTGCCGCCGGCTCTGAAGCGGTGGGGACGTCCTAGGCGGCATGGCTTATGTAGCCACCTTGCCCACTTGTGGGCCACTTCTGATGGTGCCCCCCACTCTGAAGCGGTGGGGACCCCCCAGGCGGCAGGGGTTATGTAGCCACCTTGCCCACTTGTGGGCCACCTCTGATTCTGCGCCCTGCTCTGAAGCGGTGGGGACCCCCAAGGCGGGAGGGCTTATGTAGCCACCTTGCCCACTTGTGGGCCACTTCTGATTATGCCCCCTGCTTTGAAGCGGTGGGGACCCCCCAGGCGGTAGGGGTTATGTAGCCACCTTGCCCACTTGTGGGCCACTTATCATTCTGCCCCCCGCTCTGAAGCGGCGGGGACCCCCCAGGCGGCAGGGCTTATGTAGCCACCTTGCCCACTTGTGGGCCACCTCTGATTCTGCGCCCTGCTCTGAAGCGGTGGGGACCCCCAAGGCGGGAGGGCTTATGTAGCCACCTTGCCCACTTGTGGGCCACCTATGATTCTGCCCCCCGCTGAAGCGGTGGGGACCTCCCAGGCGGCATGGCTTATGTAGCCACCTTGCCCACTTGTGGGCCACCTCTGATTCTGCCCCCCGCTCTGAAGCGGTGGGGACCTCCCCGGCGGCATGGCTTATGTAGCCACCTTGCCCACTTGTGGGCCACTTCTGATTTTGCCCCCTGCTCTGAAGCATTGGGGACCCCCAGGCGGCAGGGGTTATGTAGCCACCTTGCCCACTTGTGGGCCACTTCTGATTGTGCCCCCCACTCTGAAGCGGTGGGGACCCCCCAGGCGGCATGGGTTATGTAGCCACCTTGCCCACTTGTGGGCCACCTCTGATCCTGCCCCCCGCTCTGAAGCGGCGGGTACCCCCCAGGCGGCAGGGGTTATGTAGCCACCTAGCCCACTTGTGGGCCACCTCTGATTCTGCCGCCCGCTCTGAAGCGGTGGGGACGTCCTAGGCGGCATGGCTTATGTAGCCACCTTGCCCACTTGTGGGCCACCTCTGACTTTGCCCCCCGCTCTGAAGCGGTGGGGACCCCCGAGGCGGCAAGGGTTATGTAGCCACCATGCCCCCTTGTGGGCCACCTTTGATTCTGCCCCCTGAACTGACGCGGTGGGGACCCCCCAGGCGGCAGGGGTTATGTAGTCACCTTGCCCAGTTGTGGGCCACCTCTGCTTCTGCCCCCCACTGTGAACCGATGGGGACCCCGCAGGCAGCAGGGGTTATGTAGCCACCTTGCCCACTTGCGGGCCACTTCTGATTCTGCCCCCCACTCTGAAGCGGTGGGGACCTCCCAGGCGGCAGGGGGTATGTAGCCACCTTGCCCACTTGCGGGCCACCTGTGATTCTGCCCCCTGCTCTGAAGTGGTGGGGACCCCCCAGGCGGCAGGGGTTATGTAGCCACCTTGCCCACTTGTGGGCCACCTCTGATTCTGCCCCCCGCTCTGAAGCGGGTGGGGACCCCCCAGGCAGCAGGGGTTATGTAGCCACCTTGCCCACTTGTGGGCCACCTTTGATTCTGCCCCCCGCTCTGAAGCGGTGGGGACGTCCTAGGCGGCATGGCTTATGTAGCCACCTTGCCCACTTGTGGGCCACCTGTGATTCTGCCCCCCGCTCTGAAGCGGTGGGGACCTCCCAGGCGGCAGGGGTTATGTAGCCACCTTGCCCACTTTTGGGCCACCTTTGATTCTGCCCCCTGCTCTGAAGTGGTGGGGACCCCCCAGGCGGCAGGGGTTATGTAGCCACCTTGCCCACTTGTGGGCCACCTCTGATTCTGCCCCCCACTCTGAAGCGGGTGGGGACCCCCTAGGCGGAAGGGGTTATGTAGCCACCTTGCCCACTTGTGGGCCACCTCTGATTCTGCCCCCCGCTCTGAAGCGGTGGGGACCTCCCAGGCGTTATGGCTTATGTAGCCACCTTGCCCACTTGTGGGCCACCTATGATTCTGCCCCCCGCTCTGAAGCGGCGGGTACCCCCCTAGGCGGGAGGGCTTATGTAGCCACCTTGCCCACTTGCGGGCCACCTCTGATTCTGCGCCCTGCTCTGAAGCGCTCGGGACCCCCCAGGCGGCAGGGGTTATGTAGCCACCTTGCCCACTTGTGGGCCACCTCTGATTGTGCCCCCCGCTCTGAAGCGGCGGGTACCCCCCAGGCGGCAGGGCTTATGTAGCCACCTTGCCCACTTGTGGGCCACCTTTGATTCTGCCCCCTGCTCTGAAGCGGTGGGGACCCCCAAGGCGGGAGGGCTTATGTAGCCACCTTGCCCACTTGTGGGCCACCTCTGATTCTGCCCCCCGCTCTGAAGCGGTGGGGACGTCCTAGGTGGCATGGCTTATGTAGCCACCTTGCCCACTTGTGGGCCACCTCTGATCCTGCCCCCCGCTCTGAAGCGGCGGGTACCCCCCAGGCGGCATGGCTTATGTAGCCACCTTGCCCACTTGTGGGCCACCTCTGATTCTGCCCCCCGCTCTGAAGCGGCGGGTACCCCCCAGGCGGCAGGGGTTATGTAGCCACCTTGCCCACTTGCGGGCCACTTCTGATTGTGCCCCCCACTCTGAAGCGGTGGGGACCCCCAAGGCGGGAGGGCTTATGTAGCCACCTTGCCCACTTGTGGGCCACCTCTGATTCTGCCCCCTGCTCTGAAGCGGTGGGGACCCCCAAGGCGGCAGGGGTGATGTAGCCACCATGCCCCCTTGTGGGCCACCTTTGATTCTGCCCCCTGAACTGAAGCGGTGGGGACCCCCCGGGCGGCAGGGGTTATGTAGCCACCTTGCCCACTTGCGGGCCACCTCTGCTTCTGCCCCCCACTGTGAACCGATGGGGACCCCGCAGGCAGCAGGGGTTATGTAGCCACCTTGCCCACTTGCGGGCCACCTGTGATTCTGCCCCCCACTGTGAAGCGGTGGGGACCCCCCAGGCGGCAGGGGAAATGTAGCCACCTTGCCCACTTGTGGGCCACTTCTGATTCTGCGCCCTGCTCTGAAGCGGTGGGGACCTCCCAGGCGGCAGGGTTTCTGTAGCCACCTTGCCCACTTGTGGGCCACCTCTGATCCTGCCCCCCGCTCCGAAGCGGCAGGTACCCCCCAGGCGGCAGGGGTTATGTAGCCACCTTGCCCACTTGCGGGCCACCTCTGATTCTGCGCCCTGCTCTGAAGCGGTGGGGACCCCCAAGGCGGGAGGGCTTATGTAGCCACCTTTCCCACTTGTGGGCCACCTCTGATTCTGCCCCCTGCTTTGAAGCGGTGGGGACCCCCCAAGGCGGCAGGGGTTATGTAGCCACCATGCCCCCTTGTGGGCCACCTTTGATTCTGCCCCCTGAACTGAAGCGGTGGGGACCCCCCAGGCAGCAGGGGTTATGTAGCCACCTTGCCCACTTGCGGGCCACCTGTGATTCTGCCCCCCGCTCTGAAGCGGTGGGGACCCCCCAGGCGGCATGGCTTATGTAGCCACCTTGCCCACTTGTGGGCCACCTCTGATTCTGCCCCCCGCTCTGAAGCGGCGGGTACCCCCCAGGCGGCAGGGGTTATGTAGCCACCTTGCCCACTTGCGGGCCACTTCTGATTGTGCCCCCCACTCTGAAGCGGTGGGGACCCCCAAGGCGGGAGGGCTTATGTAGCCACCTTGCCCACTTGTGGGCCACCTCTGATTCTGCCCCCTGCTCTGAAGCGGTGGGGACCCCCAAGGCGGCAAGGGTTATGTAGCCACCATGCCCCCTTGTGGGCCACCTTTGATTCTGCCCCCTGAACTGAAGCGGTGGGGACCCCCCAGGCGGCAGGGGTTATGTAGCCACCTTGCCCACTTGTGGGCCACCTCTGATTGTGCCCCCCGCTCTGAAGCGGCGGGTACCCCCCAGGCGGCAGGGCTTATGTAGCCACCTTGCCCACTTGTGGGCCACCTTTGATTCTGCCCCCTGCTCTGAAGCGGTGGGGACCCCCAAGGCGGGAGGGCTTATGTAGCCACCTTGCCCACTTGTGGGCCACCTCTGATTCTGCCCCCCGCTCTGAAGCGGTGGGGACGTCCTAGGTGGCATGGCTTATGTAGCCACCTTGCCCACTTGTGGGCCACCTCTGATTCTGCCCCCCGCTCTGAAGCGGCGGGTACCCCCCAGGCGGCATGGCTTATGTAGCCACCTTGCCCACTTGTGGGCCACCTCTGATTCTGCCCCCCGCTCTGAAGCGGCGGGTACCCCCCGGGCGGCAGGGGTTATGTAGCCACCTTGCCCACTTGCGGGCCACTTCTGATTGTGCCTCCCACTCTGAAGCGGTGGGGACCCCCAAGGCGGGAGGGCTTATGTAGCCACCTTGCCCACTTGTGGGCCACCTCTGATTCTGCCCCCTGCTCTGAAGCGGTGGGGACCCCCAAGGCGGCAGGGGTGATGTAGCCACCATGCCCCCTTGTGGGCCACCTTTGATTCTGCCCCCTGAACTGAAGCGGTGGGGACCCCCCGGGCGGCAGGGGTTATGTAGCCACCTTGCCCACTTGCGGGCCACCTCTGCTTCTGCCCCCCACTGTGAACCGATGGGGACCCCGCAGGCAGCAGGGGTTATGTAGCCACCTTGCCCACTTGCGGGCCACCTGTGATTCTGCCCCCCACTGTGAAGCGGTGGGGACCCCCCAGGCGGCAGGGGAAATGTAGCCACCTTGCCCACTTGTGGGCCACTTCTGATTCTGCGCCCTGCTCTGAAGCGGTGGGGACCTCCCAGGCGGCAGGGTTTCTGTAGCCACCTTGCCCACTTGTGGGCCACCTCTGATCCTGCCCCCCGCTCCGAAGCGGCAGGTACCCCCCAGGCGGCAGGGGTTATGTAGCCACCTTGCCCACTTGCGGGCCACCTCTGATTCTGCGCCCTGCTCTGAAGCGGTGGGGACCCCCAAGGCGGGAGGGCTTATGTAGCCACCTTGCCCACTTGTGGGCCACCTCTGATTCTGCCCCCTGCTTTGAAGCGGTGGGGACCCCCAAGGCGGCAGGGGTTATGTAGCCACCATGCCCCCTTGTGGGCCACCTTTGATTCTGCCCCCTGAACTGAAGCGGTGGGGACCCCCCAGGCAGCAGGGGTTATGTAGCCACCTTGCCCACTTGCGGGCCACCTGTGATTCTGCCCCCCGCTCTGAAGCGGTGGGGACCCCCCAGGCGGCAGGGGTTATGTAGCCACCTTGCCCACTTGTGGGCCACCTCTGATTCTGCCCCCCGCTCTGAAGCGGCGGGTACCCCCCAGGCGGCAGGGGTTATGTAGCCACCTTGCCCACTTGCGGGCCACTTCTGATTGTGCCCCCCACTCTGAAGCGGTGGGGACCCCCAAGGCGGGAGGGCTTATGTAGCCACCTTGCCCACTCGTGGGCCACCTCTGATTCTGCCCCCTGCTCTGAAGCGGTGGGGACCCCCAAGGCGGCAAGGGTTATGTAGCCACCATGCCCCCTTGTGGGCCACCTTTGATTCTGCCCCCTGAACTGAAGCGGTGGGGACCCCCCAGGCGGCAGGGCTTATGTAGCCACCTTGCCCACTTGTGGGCCACCTCTGATTCTGCCCCCTGCTTTGAAGCGGTGGGGACCCCCAAGGCGGCAGGGGTTATGTAGCCACCATGCCCCCTTGTGGGCCACCTTTGATTCTGCCCCCTGAACTGAAGCGGTGGGGACCCCCCAGGCGGCAGGGGTTATGTAGCCACCTTGCCCACTTGCGGGCCACCTGTGATTCTGCCCCCCGCTCTGAAGCGGTGGGGACCCCCCAGGCGGCAGGGGGTATGTAGCCACCTTGCCCACTTGTGGGCCACTTCTGATTCTGCCCCCCGCTCTGAAGCGGTGGGGACCCCCCAGGCGGCAGGGGTTATGTAGCCACCTTGCCCATTCAGTCTATCTGAACCGACCATTGATCCCCCCCCTTGCCCACTTGTGGGCCACTTCTGATTCTGCCCCCCGCTCTGAAGCGGTGGGGAGCTTCCAGGCGGCAGGGGTTATGTAGCCACCTTGCCCACTTGTGGGCCACCTGTGATTCTGCCCCCTGCTCTGAAGTGGTGGGGACCCCCCAGGCAGCAGGGGTTATGTAGCCACCTTGCCCACTTGTGGGCCACCTCTGATTGTGCGCCCCGCTCTGAACTGGTGGGGACCCCCCAGGCGGCAGGGGTTATGTAGCCACCTTGCCCACTTGTGGACCACTTCTGATTCTGCTCCCCTCCCTGAAGCGGTGGGGACCCCCCAGGCGGCGAGGGTTATGCAGCCACCTTGCCCACTTGTGGGTCACTTCCGATTCTGCCCCCCGCTCTGAAGCCCCTGGTTGTGTTGCTGGGTTACTGTGTTGCTGGGAGGGGGCTCTGGCGGGCGGTGGGGGGGGTTGGCTATGTGGCTTCATCATACAGACAGAAACGTGTGGTTCATTTTTTCAAGGACATCCAAACACCCCCTTGTTTCTAAAATTTGAATGCTAAATGTGTGGTTCATTTTTCCACATTTACATGTCCTTGGCCAATACGCTTGTGGAAACATAATTAGACCAAATATTATGGGTGAAATTTGGAGAAAATGCCCTCCAAAGTGACGACATTGGCGATAAGGAAAACTCACACCATACCAAACCATGCCATGCCAGCCATGCCTTGGCCAGGCGAGCGAGCGCGCGCGTGTGTGTGGAGAAAGGTGCCACATCCAAACCATCTCAGACATGCATCGGCCATCTAGGACATCCAAACACCACCCCGGGTCATACACCACGGATATCTGTGGCTATTCTAGGGCCTACGCCAGGGCTATAACACACCACACCACCACACCAAAGCACACCACACCACACCACTTACCCACCGCATGAATGCAAGCTACAATCGGCCTCCACACCAATGGCCGAGGGAAAGTCCACCAGAAAGGAGAGGGAACCATGAGGCCAACCCACAGCAGTGCACCCCTGGTTGACGGATCCAGCTACACTTAGTTGAGACAAAATTGTCTCACTCTGTCTCAACCCTCTCCCAATTTGCCGCAATTTGTCTCAACCCTGTCTCACCCTTGTCTCAACCTATCTCAACTCGGTCTCAACGGCTTCTTAATATTCTGTTACCCCTATCTCAATGTTGTCTCAATGCCTTCTCAATGTGCCTCACGTGTCCTTATTGAGATGCGAAATTGAACTGCAGCTCGAGTCTCCTGTGGAGTTGGCAAGGTGGAAGCGCAGAGTCTCCGATGCAGGTGGTTGGGGGGTCCGAACCCAGCCAGCACTAAAGACTGGCGACTGTTGCGGGGGGCTCTAATCCATCGGTCCAAGCACGGATCCAAGGCAACCTGGGCTCGAGGACCATTGGGGCATGACCGTGCTACCCTTGAGCGAAAAGGCAGATACATTTGTGCTCGACGTGCGTCTGTTGTGAGCGATCAGCCCTTCAGTATGTGTAGGCTTATGCCCTCCTTCGTGCAATTTGAACCCCAGGCACGTGCCCACCTCTCGATCCTAGAGTTCACCTTGCACATGCCTGTGAGGTCCCACAATGTGCGACCTCTGGTGGAGGTCAAGTCACGCAAAGCTCGGTGTTACACTCCATGTCATGACACGGCTGCCATCGAACGAACAAACGCGAAGTACATCTGCATGTGCTGCATCCCGACAACGTTGATTCTGGGGATCATCGCTGCCTTCCGTGCCTTCCAGCATAGTTTTTATTCGGTTCAGCTCCTCTTCTTTCTGTTCCCCGTTGCCATGGTCCCTCTGCTGAAGCTCATTCTGAAAGAGTCGCGGGCGCAGTACACGGGTCTTATGCTGTGCGTCTTCTCATGTGGCATGACGGCAATCCTGGCCGTGAACTTGGAGTCCATGGTCAGCTTTGGGAATGAAGATTGGAGAACGCAACTTGTTGATACCATTGGTGAATTCACCGCGCGCGGGGAAGTGACCTTCGCACAGGATGTCGAGAACACGTTTGTGGCGGCTGTGGTTGACCAGGCCATGTCCTACAACCCCATAAGCAGCACTCTAGTGTTCCCCTTTATGCTTCTGAACACCTTGTACGCTTTTGTTATTGTCCCCTTCCAGTACCTCATTCTCCCCCAAATTGTCCCCGTGAAGGATGGACCTGGCAGCGGACACAGAGTTCTATGGAGTTTGCTCAGCCCCACCGTTGGCTGTTTAGTGTTTGTGCTCACGATGGTATGCTGAACCCTGTGGCAATTGCTTGTTTCTGAACGTCGTTTTGCTGCGGATGTCGATGTGTCGATGTGTCGATATGCAGTCCTGCCACGCCAATTGTCGTGAGGCTTGAACAATGCACGATGCGTTTTCAGATATGGTGCACGTGTTGTTCCTGTGCAACGTATGCACGGGTTCTTGCCCTGCTGTGGCGGATCAGGGATACCATGGGAAATTTTTTTTCTTTTGTTTCTGTTTTTTTGCTTTGATTTTGTCCCCTTTGCTGGAGATCCCCGAGAATGCAGGGGTGATGAAACATACATGAATTCCTTCTTCACAACATGCATGGTTCGGCCTAGGTGGGGCGCCACTGGCAACAGTGGCCAGGAATTGACTCGGGGGTGCTATGCCGTTAAACACAAGTACCACCTACCATGCCCCCGCCCCCCCCCTGTTGCAAAATTTTTTTGACAACATACAGACCGCAAAAATGTCTACCGCGATGAGGGGGTCATTTTAAGCCATATATGTTGGGGTCCGGTTGTCCCCCTCCCCTTCAGCCGGCCCAGACCCCCCCCAGACCCAGCCCCCCCCCCCCCCCCCCCCCCCCCCCGCCCTAAAATTGGCTGGAAAGTGGGAAGGAGTCGGCGTATGGCCCGATGGTACGCCCCCCCCCCCCCCGTGAACAGTACCCCCCAAATTGCCCCACCTGGACCCCTCCCCCCAACTAACCAACCCTCGCGGACTCCGTCCCCCCCCCCCGGCCAAAAGCCCCCCCTAGAACTTCCCCCCCCTATCGCCCCTCCTAGAACCCCCCCTCCCCCCCTCCCCCCGGGGCCTCCGGCCAACGGTTAGTTGGGGGGGTAGTTGGCATCCAAAACCTAAGAGCCCCCCCCCCCCCCCCCCGGGTGGCAGGGTATGCCAGTGCGTAACGAGGATGCCCACCACCACCACCTGTCAAAAATACCTCCATGTTTTGCACATTCCCCACGCCCACATGCGTGGTACGCCAATGCAACCGTTGGTAAAAAGGAAGGTTCAATCAAAGTAGACACAGGGAGCACTGTCTTACTCATCTGTACGGCACAGAATCCTCTCCTTGACCCCTCTTTGTCTGTATTCTGGGGTCATGTATCTTCTTTCACCATCTGAATATGTCAAACACAGTGTCAGAGGCAATGCGCATCAAGTCCGCCCAAAACAAGGGATTCCTTGTGCTTTCCACATCAGAATAGTTTTGCTCAGGAAAGTCCTCGAATGTACGCACCTTCCACTCCCCTCTTTCAACCGCAACCATTGCCCCCTTGTGTCCAGACGTTTTCCCACAATTATTACAACCTCGTGCTGTGGATTCCGCTGGCGATCCTCCTGTGGCTCGGCAACATAGCTTTACACTTGGACGCATCGAGAATCGGAAGGGAAGTATTGTGGTCACAAGATGAGCTGGCCATAAGCAAGAAGAGCCAGGAGCAGGCAGACAGCATGCTCAACCACGTGCTGAAGAACATCATGGTGGACGTCTCGAACTGCATCGAAATGCACAAGGAAGGTAACGCGCCCGACGACATGCTGGAAGAAGCCGAGGCCCTTCTGTTTCGGGGGAAATGGTGGTGCCGCATGCGTGAAGCGATTCTGAACATCGCTGCGGGAAGGTCCCACTGCGCGCCTGACCCCTGTCCTGCCCCACAACACATGACATTGCCTGCCCCAACCCCATACCGCTGCTTGCATCCTCCAGCCGCTGTGGTTGCCCCCCCCCCCCCCCCTGGCCCTAGCTTTTACCGCCCATCCAAACCCCCCCTCCCCCAAAAATCGGCGCCCGACTTCTGCTGACCTCGCCGATTTGGTCTGCCAATTTGGTGGGTTTCTGGATTTTGCCTGTCCTGCCGATTCCTGGGATTTCGATTCGTTTCGTTGACCTTTTGGGGTTTCTGGGATTCTGGGACACCTGGTGAGAAGGGGGGCGGGGTGCAGTCTTTGCTGCGCCCCCCCCCCCCCTGCAAGGGGGGGGCCTATCAGGCGGTCACAGGCCAAGAAACCCCTTCAACCCCTCCCCCCTGCTCTCGACCCCTCGGTCCATCTTGGTTCTTCACAGCTGCACGGTTCGCAATTTGTGTACTGTTTGAACTGCTGAACGCAGGCTTGGCATGCACGTTGAACATGGCTCTGCACGGTACTTCAGCGCATGTAGATGAGTCCCCCCCCCCCCACCCCCGCCCCGTCACTGGCTCTCAGGTATGAAGGGGGCACTGCTGTAGTTGACCTTGTCGAGTTTGGGAGGGATCTCTGCAAGGGCCGCCCTGACGTCAACTTGAGCTTCCAAGGGGCAAGAAGGATCGTCCATCTGGACGCATTGGTCTGCAGCATCATACTGGACAATGCCATCAGCAATGCCATCAGACACTGCTCACCCGACGATCCCAGTGTACACCTCAAGATAACCGTGCAAGAAGACGACATCGCCATGGAATCCGATGAGACACCAGTGCGTGTGCAATTTCTGACCACAAACTACACTGACAGCCGCAAAGGCCGGATCGAGCGATGGAATGGGACCGGCCCCATTGTCATCAGCGACGGACCCCAGCAGGAGCAAGCCCCCATGTCCATGAGCGATGGGATCGGATTGAAGCACGTGGTCATGGCAGCCGGGAAATACAACATCGATGTCGAATTGTGGCAGGAAGACGATCGTGTGTTCTTCAAGGCAACGTACCCTACCACCGTTGCCAGCCGTCAGTCGTCCGACTGTGCGTTCACAAATGACCAAAACGACGCACAGACGCTCCCCAGTGGGCTGCAGATCGCGTGCATTGATGACAGCAAGGTCGCCCGAATCGGCCTGCATGGGGCGCTGTCGCGATTGATCGATCAAAGCACTGTCACTGTGTTTGGTAGTTCGCTCGAAGAGGTCGACCAATTCAAGCAGCAAGTCATGGAAGGTCCCCTCCCGCTCCGCCTCTGCCCCTCCCGAATGGCCAATGCCCATTGGCAGGTTGTTGGCCAACCAACGCCAACCTGTGGTGGCTGGACTGGACCTTGACCCAAGAGCTACAGAGGTGCCAATTTGGAGTTACTTTTGGGCGCCCCCCCCTCAAAAAGAAGACACAGCCAAAGTAAGACGGCGCACATGTCTGCTTATTTTGGAGTTGCACATCAGAACACGCACAGAGTCCCATGCCGGTATTTATTCTTACAACCACTGAAGATCAAAAACACTGATTTTTGACTGGACCACATGCTGTCAGACTTGGTTTTTTGCCTTCAGTTAAACTTATGTCCATAGGGTTGTGGCATTCTGTAGAATGAGATTCCAACAAGACATTGATGGCTTAAATGCATGAGGTTGAATCAGCTGGGATAATCACAAGCAGCTTCAGTAGCAGGAAATGTACCAGCAACTTCAGATGGTTTGTCCAAGGGTTCTGTGTTGCCATCCTCCTTATCACCCTATGCAGGAGAGGATTCACTGAGACTCCCAGCCTCCTCTCCATCTGTGGTTAGTTCCCATCAGTCATCCACAACAAGTTCATCATGCTGCTTCATCCACATCCACAACACATGCATCAAATGCTTCCATGATGCGCCTCGCATTTCACTACCACAAAAGGATTCAAAAGCGAGATCACGAATCCTACGCAAAGCATGCTTGACGAGGTGGTCAGAATAAGAAGCCACACCAAAGAAAAAGACATAAATGAATAAGAGGACGCACATCCTCTTATTTGGGCAGGAGTGTACGAGTTTACTTGTAACAGTTATTCATTTTCCTAGCACCCAAGTACTCATATGCATCATCGTTTTGATTAAGGGCGCATCCAGGGCACTCTGTTATCACCCCATCTTTCCTTTTTTTCCTTTTCTTCATTTCCTGTTCTTTTTTTCGATTAGGGAGCGCACCATGCATCATGTGTGTATCCCAGGGGAAGTGTTGTTTTTCTGTGGAGCTGTGGTGCGCATTAGCATGACCTCTGTGTGGCCCCCCTTGCTCTCACTGCTTCTCTGACAGGATGCCATATTGCCATTCTGGATCAGAACATCGACCTCCCGGGCAAGAATGTATTTGGCACTGACTTGATCAAAGAGTTGCGGTCTAAGGGTTGCACAGCCATGCTTTGCATCCGCTCGGGGAATGTCTCGCAGGCTGACCAAGAACTGTACTTTCGGAGCGGGGCCAACAGTGTGTTCGACAAGGAACTCACATTCAAGGAACTGGCCCTGGAGCTTGGACGGGAGTATGCGCAGTACTCGCAGGAGCCCGGTCAGCACCAGATGCCGAGAGCATCGAATACATCACTGATGTCTGTCTGAGAAAACACATGCAGAAGCAGGGTGAGCAATTTCTGTACACTTTGCGAATCCGGTGATGGCCCTATGATGGTGACGAGCACATACCATTTCATCTGCTTCGTCTTCAGGCCAACAGGCAGCGCATTGCGCTCTCTTGGGCTCAGCTCTCTTTGCAGATGCATCCTGTGGGGAAAATTGCCATATGCTCTGACTTTCTTTTTAAGCTTCGCCCTCCACCCTTTGAATATGCGCTGCTAGGAATGCGTGGGGCTGCCAATATGGCATTGTGCACCACCAATATGGCATTGTGCACCCGGCTCCTACAATTGTGTGTGTATGGCGCAGCCACGTCTTTGGCCACAGACTCAGTGGAATGTTGAGTTGTGGAGTCTTTAGTGTCTGTTGCAGAGTCTTCTACTGCTGCCACAGGGTCTGCCACAGGGTCCCATCAGATTGGCCGCAGACCAGAGCCACAGGGTCTGCTGCACACCCACCCAGCACACAGTTAGATGGGAATGGGAAGCCTGTGTGCATTCATCTTCTTCCGGCAAGCTTTGTTTGTGCAGTGGAAACCATTTTTCTCCTCAGGACAAGTGACAAAAAGTGCAAAACAAAATGGAACCTGGAATCAAACCGATTTGTGGAGTTTCTGTGATTTGGTCAATTTGTTCTGCCGACTTGTTGGGGCCTCTGGGCTCGGAGGACACCCGATTTGGAGGCGGCACTCTAAGATGTGCATCACTTACTTTGTGACAATGTATAATACCTTTTCTTTGTATGTTGGTTGTTCAGATTGGCATCATGAAGTGTTTTTGCTGCCCAAAAAAATACGCGTCTGTGGTCCCCTGGGATTACCATGCCTTGGCACGGCTTGGCATGTTTGGTATGGTGTGTGTTTTCCTTATCGCCAATCTCGTCACTTTGGAGGCCATTTTTTCCAAATTTCACCCATAATATTTGGTGTAATTATGTTTCCACAAGCGTATTGGCCAAGGACATGTAAATTTGAAAAAATGCCTCACACTCGTCGAGATGCAAAATTGAACTGCAGCTCGAGTCTCCCGTGGAGTTGGCAAGGTGGAAGCACAGAGTCTCCGATGCAGGTGGTCGGGGGGTCCGAACCCAGCCAGCACTAAAGACTGGCGACTGTTGTTACCCTTGAGCGAAAGGCAGATAAAGATGACATAAGAGCGTCTGCCTCTCAGTCTTTTGTGCTCGACGTGTGTCTGTTGTGCGCGATCAGCCTTTCAGTATGTGTAGGCTTATGCCCTCCTTCGTGCGAACCCCAGGCACGTGCCCACCTCTCCATCCTAGAGTTCACCTTGCACATGCCTGTGAGGTCCCACAGTGTGCAACCTTTGGTGGAAGTCAGTTCACACAAAGCTCGGTGTTGCACGGGGGGGGGGGGGGTTGAGAGATCTGCTAGCGTGGGGGGTTTCGAAACCCCCTCCCCTTTTAAAAAATGGTCTGTGGGGCGGTTTTAAGGGTGTTTTTCGACGCAGACACACCATTTGTGATAAAATGTTTTTGGTGGTATTCTTTTGGACTGCACATCCAAAGTTTTGTCCTTGCCCCCAATTCCGCCACTTTTGATTTTGTCCCCTTAGCTAGGGACCCGCAATAATGCAAGGGTGACATCGTATTTCCGCCCCTTTTTGGACTGCTGAGAAGGCGGGTTTGGCCAAACTGTGTCTTTCTGCCTGCCCGCTTACTTGCTTGCTTAACTGACTGCCTAACTAACTGCTTGCCTGATTGACTGACTGATTGGCTGACTGTCAGCCTAACTGACTGACTCGTAGTCTCTCTTGGAGGTGCCTTGGGGCGGATAGAGGACTCAGAATAAAAAAAAATCCATTTGGGGATCCTTTTTTCGGCCACATAATGATCCTACAAGGGGTTTGTCATCCAGTATCATGCCTTGGGGTATGCTACGCGAACGGCCCCCTAAAAAGGGGGTGTATGGCGCCCGCACCTCGCCTTGATCTAACATCCTCTCTTCAGGGTGATTTCTTCCCTGTTTTTTTTTCACCACTGCTTGTTTTAGCTGAAAAATGTTGCATCCACATTTGATGGGTTTTACTCCACTGAAACTTGTGTGGACTGGAACTCCTTGTCTTTGAACTTCGTGTCGTGACACAATATCACATATCGATTGTTCATCCGCGCCGGGCTTGCATGTCATGTGCAGATGGGATGATGGTGGCAGCACGGTTGGCCACTTCTGATTCTGCCCCCCGCTCTGAAGCGGTGGGGTTCCCTAAGGCGGCAGGGGTTATGTGGCCACCTTGCCCACTTGTGGGCCACCAGTGATTCTGCCCCCCGCTGTGAAGCGGTGGGGACCCCCTAGGCGGCAAGGGTTATGTAGCCACCTTGCCCACTTGTGGGCCACTTCTGATTCTGCCCCCCGCTCTGAAACGGTGGTGACCCCCCAGAGGGTTATGTAGCCACCTTGCCCACTTGTGGGCCACCTCTGATTCTGCCCCCCCCCCTCTGAAGCGGTGGGGACCCCGCAGGCGGCATGGGTTATGTAGCCACCTTGCCCACATGTGGGCCACTTTTGATTCTGCCCCCCGCTCTGAAGCGGCGTGGTTCCCCTAGCGGGCAGGGCTTATGTAGCCACCTTGCCCAGTTGTGCGCCACTTGTGATTCTGCCCCCGGCTCTCAGGCCTCTTGCAATAGGTGCCCTGCCACGTGGTCAAATGAAAAAAAACGCTGTTTTTTTTGTTTTCCCCCCTTTTTCCCCCCGGTACCCGGTGTTTTTCGGTGTTTTTTAGTGTTTTTTGACTGTTTTTTGCGCATGTGCCATCTTTTCCGGCATTTGTTGAAAACTAGAATTTTCACAATTTGACAAAATTGTTGTTTTTCGTTCGCATTTGGCACCAGTCTGAACAGGTTCATCAGCTTACCCGCGTTGTCCTCCTTCCTTCCTTCATCCTGTCACGTCTTATTTAAAGGAATAGTCAGTGCAAAACAACAAATGTGCATGAATGGGTGTGTGGCAAGTGCACTAATGAGAACAATGGTTGACAAATAAGAACGCTGTTAGTTAACTAAAGGGTCCCGTGGTATTATTCGTTGTCACATGCATTTGCGTTTTGTTTCTCCCCTGTCTCCAGGCTTCCTTTGTTAGTCCATGCCTCCTGTGTGGCTACGTGCCGAAGCAAGCGGGGCGTGGGCCTATTTCCCCTCTGTTGCGGATGCCACCGCTCACCTAGGGCAGCAGGGTATTGGGTTGTTCGCTACCGAAGTCTCCCGTGCGGCCAAGAACGGCAAGACGCGCAATGGCTGGGAGTTCCGTTCCACCTCGCCTTATGCGGATGTCCCCTCACTTCCCGCAACCTCCGAGGACATGGTACCAGATTCGGGACAACGCCAAGGTGGGGTGCTGACATTCTTTACCCCGGCATCCGAGTTGGCGGCATGTGGCTGCTGTGGGGAGAAGCTCCTCGGCGACATTGTTTCCTGCCCCGGCTGTGGCCAACAGGTGCATGCACTGTGCACACAAGGGGCCAAATGCTTCCGCTGTGTGTGTCGTGTGTGCAACTCCCCACCAAGGGATGCCATGCGGCCCTGCAAGTCATGCAAGCACCGGGTGCATGTCGCATGCACAGTGCAGGTTCCTTATCGCGCGGAGGTGACGTGCAAGGTGTCTGCTCCGAAACCGCGACTGTCACCGCGACCAAGAAAAAAGCAGGTCAAGCGCCGGTTCAATCCCCAAGGAAGGTGGGCCGCCCCTGTCCTGCCACTGTCCTACTGTGCCACTGTTCACATGTTCACAGATGTGATCACACAGGATCCTAGAATCAAAGATAAAACCGAAGCCGAACCCGCAATCGAGACACACGTCTCTCAAGGTATGACAGTGTGTGCATATTGTGTCACTGTGTCGTTTTGTCATTGTGTCACTGCGTCACTGTGTCACCCCCCCCCCCACCGTGTCATGTGTTGGTACATTCATGAAATTGTCGCTGCCCCCTGTGTGCATACATGTATCACATGGTCACTGTGTCATTGTGTCCCTCTCCACTGTCCGCAGATGCCATCAGTTGAAGTAATGAACATGGACACGACCGCCCTCGGAAGCGGTGGCGCACCAATGCCAACAATGCCAACATGAACGAGGAGGACGGACAATAGGAAGGGGCAGCAAGACGGGGAGGGGACGGACGGGGAAAAGCTTTTTTGTCTTGGGCATGAGCATGATGCATGGGAGGTACGAGAAGCAGACGCCAATGAGTGGCCTCCGGACTTTTGAGGCGGACATTAGTTGTTAGGTGTGGTTGCAGTCAAGCAGGTGCACCCGCGCGCAATGTGTTTTTTTTAATCGGTGCAATTTCCATGCTTTGCTTTGTGTTTGGATGCGTGACGTGTCTTGCTTGTGCACGAAGCAGGGAACAACGGTGACCATGCAGAGCCTACCAGGAAGTAACAATGACCAACCAGAGCATACCAGGAAATAACAATGACCATCCAGAGCACACCAGGAAATAACAGTGACCATCCAGAGCACACCAGGAAATAACAGTGACCATCCAGAGCACAACAGGAAATAACAGTGACCATCCAAACCACACCAGGAAATAACAGTGACCATCCAGAGCACAACAGGAAATAACAGTGACCATCCAGAGCACACCAAGAAATAACAGTGACCATCTAGAGCACGCCACGAAATAACAGTGACCCCCCGGAGCACACCAGGAAATAACAGTGACCATCCACAGCACACCAGGAAATAACAGTGACCATCCATAGCACACCAGGAAACAACAGTGAACATCCAGGGCACACCAGGAAATAACAGTAACCATCCACAGCACAAAAGGAAATAATAACGCAAACGGAAATAACAGTGAGCTACATGATAACGTTCAGCCGGCAGTACTTGGGCAAACCCACCTAAAAAACACCATGGCTGCCGTGATACATGAATATTTCAATGCACAAGTAGCAGCACACACCAAACTAACAATTGAAAATGGTGGGATAACGCCACTTCGGGTCACAAGGCCGAAGCAACCAAGCAGCAACACAATTTTTTTTTCTGGTTTGTGTTGTTGATTGGTTGAGCTATTGATTCACACCATGCTAGGAACCTTTTAAAAACCTTTTAATTGTCTTGGAAAATGCATTTGAGGTCATAGTGAAGGACAAAAACAATATTTTCCTCAGAAAACCGACAAAAAAACGCCAAAAAATGGGGAAAAAACAGCATGCCATTATACTGGAAGTTGCGCTTCCGGGAGTTCCTGATTTTTTGGTCGTAAATCAGCACGGCCCATTCTCGGTGTCCGCTAGAAACACATTTGACGCGTGGTTTACCTCTTTGACCACGCCCGCCACACTCAGTGGCGACTTCAATGACGCCATTTGGGCCAATCCGCCACTGCGCTGACGCGCGTTGCACGAGCACCTGCAAAATGCCCTTCTGTGCGATCCTTTGTAAAGGATCGTCCCCCTCCCCACTGGTCCCACCCACACTCGCGGTGGAAAGCGTTTGGACGCATTTTTGGTCCCTGCCACTTTGTGGGACATTCTAAACCCCACGTCGTACCATGTGCAGACCTTTCCGTCTGCAGGGGATCATGCAGGTGTTTTCATGCATACAAACATCACTCTTCCTACTGTTGAACCCCCGGACCGCTCCATTCCCAACATTCGCCACTGGGGAGGAAGAGACCTTAAGAAATTCAGAACACATTTCGCACGCTGGATGCGTCAATTACCGCCAGACCTGCCTCTGCACGAAAAATCGTCACGAATTCTGAGTGACATTCAGCGATATGTCATCCTCCACCAGAAGCCCCTACCTCGAGAGGATCCCGCACTCCTGCGACTCCAGTCCAAGCTACGGGCCTCCCCACGAGACCCGGAAGCCTTGAAACAATGGGGAGCACACATTCATCGGAACAGACACAAGGAGGTTTTGCGCCGCTTGCGACGATTTCGCAAATCCGCAGCTACTGTGACAGCAGTTTTCTTCCGTGAATTGTGTGACTGGCTCACACGTCCTTTTGAACGGTCTGCTGTTTCCCCCGACCCCCAGTCTGCGCTGGACAAGCGGCCAAACTTTGCGGGAAACCTGGATTCTGATCCAGCGGCGGCGTCAGCCCTACTGGCTGAGACTTTCCAGGAATCCCCTCAAATATGCTTGGACCCCCCAACGTGGCACGAGTTTTTGCAGTCAGTCAAAGTCCCAAAGAAACAGTCGGCGGGCATGGACCGTGTCCCCCCACATCTTATCTCCTACCTGCCGGAGACGGCTCAGTGGATCCTCTATCAGCACATTAAAGTAGTATGGGAGTCAGGATCCCTGCCCACATCATGGACGGACACGAGGCTCTCCGTCCTGTACAAAAAAGGAGATCCGGGCGATGCTGGCAATTACCGCCCCATCGCGGTGTCCCCCTGCATGTACCAAATTCTGTGCAAGTTAATGCTGCTGCGCCTGAAGGCACCAATGACCGGCGTGCTGTCTCCGTGCCAAGGGGGAGGAAGGAAAGGATACACCACAATAACCCAAGCCACGACCCTCTGGTCAAGTGTCCTCCAGTGTGACGGAGAACCATACGTAGTCCTCCTTGACATCGACAAGGCCTACCCGAGCACCCCACATGCCCTCCTATGGGAGACCATGTACACCTTGGGTGTCCCGGCGTCGATGGTCTCTCTCCTCCGCCAGGCATATGGGCAAACCCGATGTTTCTTCCGGGCGGGGGGCAGACAGCATTCTTATTTTCAGCAGCGGGGAGTCAAGGAGGGTTGTCCCCTCTCCCCGCTGTTGTTCTGCTGTGCAGCACAAGATGTGTGGTTTCGGAGTCCGGCGCAATGAACCCCTCATCATCCATATACACAAAAAATTTCACTTTTGGGAACTGCTTGTTGAGGGCCCGGTGAAAAATTTCGTATACCACACGGGTCAGCGAACTCGGCCTGATCCTGGGTTTTCGAGTGAACTCAGGTAAGACCGAAATCTACCGCTGGACTCCGCGTCATGTGACCGAGTCGGTTGTGTGGGGTGGTGTGTCCAACAAAGTTCACCCCCCCCATTCTTCAATATTTGGGGCACGTTTTGGCCCACCCACAGTGGGCCCACAGGGCCGGGGCGGACTACGTGGCACTGGTCCAGTCAGACCTGGCCCAGTATGCCTCTGTCCTCATGAATGGATGGGAGAGGGCACAATTGGTGAATTTTGTTCTTATGCCGCACTGGATGCATCGCTTGATCTTTCTCCCGTCGGACAAGATGTTCCATCGCATTGACACCATGGTATCCGAGTTTGTCCGCCAGCCCAAGGGTATGGAGACATCCAGCAACCACCACCTCCTGGGTACGCCAGTGAGAGATGGAGGTCTGGGGCTACGATACATCTACTGGGCTTATCACAAGCGTTTTATTACCAGCATGCAACACACACTCAGGGCCCACCCTGACCTTTTTCCTTTTCTCTTGGACAAAGTCGTCCCTTGCACTCAGACGCCCCTTCTGGCCTATGTCTCACTGCTTCAGTCACTCGGGGCCATCCCCGGGATATCCCTCCAACCCGTGAAGCGGCGTCCCTGCGGTCCAGAGCTCTTTGATAGCGAGGACACAGAGGACGGTCGGCTGTTGGTTGCCCAACAACCTAAAGTGGGACAGCCTTTTATTGCCATGAAATATTGTTCCCCATCCCCCGTGTGGTATATTCACGAACACGGAGGCACCCCGACCGGCTTCAAGAGTCCGGAGGTATGCGGTTATGAGGTATACACCAATGAAACACCCCCAGTGGGCAATTCTTGGCACAGCGATGGGCGCAAGTTGTTGGTGACACCAGACTGTCAGGGGTCGCCGCAGGGGTCCAGGGCGGGAATGGCACTGACTTGTGGCCCTTTCCAGTGCATTGCCAGAGTCCACGGGCCCCAGACATCATATCGCGCTGAACTAATGGGACTGTCTGTGGTTGCTCACCTGGTGGCCCCGGGGTCCACCATCACCCTGGACAATCAGGCAGTTGTGGTTCATGGCCCTCTGGAACACCAGCGAGAGGCCTCCGACATACACCTACGCTCCCGAGTGTCGGGCACCCTGCGGGAAAAGAATATTCGGGTCCGCTGGATCCCAGGGCACCGGAAATCCTCATCTGCTCGTAATGCCCAGGAATTGGACGACATCAAACGTAACAACGAAGTGGATCTTCTCGCCAAACTGGCAATGTCCCTTCCTCTACCTATCCACAATCCCACAGGTCCGTCCAGCATATCCGTGGGAGGGACTGAGGCTCTGACCCCCGGGAGCAAATGGATTGCTACCACGCGGCCGTATTAGATGTACCGCGGCCTGCATTGGGCAACCTGGCTCCCTCTACGGGCACTGCGCCGACACGTGTGGGTCCAGTGGATGTGGGGTAATGTGTGATGGGCGGGTTGCTCCCCCCCTTGGCAAAAAACCAAAGTCCTGTGCCCCCTATGTTCTCAGTGGCATCGAGGCACCCCACACGCACGACTTGTGCACTGTTGTGCATGGTCCCCTGTTTTCCTCCACGAGTGGGTCCGCACATGGGGTCCTTGGGAGGACATGGCACAACGGTGGCTTGACCTCACCGGAAGATCTGGACCACATTTCCAAACAGCGTATTCCACAGTCCTTCATTGATACTGTACCGCGGGAAAGGCTGCGCGAACTCCGGTACCGTGTGGCATGGCATCAATATCATGTGATGCATGCCACAACCCTTTTGCGCCAGTCACTACCCATGCCCCCACACATAGACGGCATTCGCTCGAATGCTGCAGCCGCAGCACGCCGATATGGTACACCAAACTCCGTCGCCGAGTTGGCTCCCTGAACCCCGACGATACCACGCTGCGGGCGCAGGTCCACTACAAACCACGGGAGGGAGGGCGCAACAAGCGCGGTCCCAAGCGACCGCGGTCGTCCCCTGACGCCCGTGCGTCATACATCCTGGAGCAACCCTACTCTAACAACACGGCCTGTACGCTGCTCCGTCTCCTCTCCTCTCTGAGTCCGCCTCTGGAGGCCAGGGTTCACGACTATGTGTGAAACCCGTCCACCCCCTCAAATCTAGGCCCCCGCCAGCGTCCCTTGGCTCGCCAGGGCCTCCCGGGGGAAATTTTCCTCATGAGGTCTGTGGCTCAGTTACACACCCTCTGCAGAGACATGCGCCGCGACCTACAGCCGCACTACAGATCCTACACACTTCTACTTCATATGGCCTGCAAGACCACCGTCTGGTTGCGCGCGATGGTCTCGGCGTGGAGGGCTCCGTTACTGTCGGCCCGGTACCCGTTCCACACGTCTTGCTTTCAGAGTGCCATGGATGCCAAGATGAATATGGCTCGTGCCCTGGGCACATATCATAATTACACCCTCTCTTACCTACCTACACTCAAACTGGCCACCACCCTCCTGGGGGTATATCAGCGCCAGACACGCACCATCGGGGGTGCCACTCTGCACCATGCATCCATGTCCCATCAGAAATATATGACATGGGCCTCCATGATGGCCTACCGCATGAGGGCCCACGAGCAGTGGCTCCGCACGTGCATGGGGGAGGCTCAACGCTTGTAAAGGGCAGCTTTCTCCAGCACATCCCGGTCTATCCAATCCTCATATGCGGAACTGATTCACTCCCATCACAAGGAGACATACGAATCGGCAGTTGCCCTGAAGCGACGGCTACACTCCGAGTACGTCGGCCTCAGTACCGGGTGTCTTTTGGCGCGTCAGTGGGGCGACTGGCTCACAGTCACTGAACACTGGCAGGAAGTAGCCTGGCGAGAGAAGGGGCCACTTCTGATACTGCCTGCCGCTCTGAAGCGGGTGGGGACCCCCCAGGCGGTAGGGGTTATGTAGCTACCTTGCACACTTGTGGGTTACCCATGATTCTGTCCTGCGCGCTAAAGCGATGGGGACCCCCCAGGCGGCAGCGGTTATGTAGCTAGCTTGCCCACTTGTGGGCCAACTGTGATTCTGCCCCCCGCTCTAAAGCGGCGTGGTTCCCCTAGCGGGCAGGGCTTATGTAGCCACCTTGCCCACTACCCGGTGTTTTTCGGTGTTTTTTAGTGTTTTTTGCCTGTTTTTACGCATGTGCCATCTTTTCCGGCATTTGTTGAAAACTAGAATTTTCACAATTTGACAAAATTGTTGTTTTTTGTTCGCATTTGGCACCGGTCTGAACAGGTTCATCAGCTTACCCGCATTGTCCTCCTTCCTTCCTTCATCCCGCCATGCTGCACTGTCACGTCTTATTTAAAGGAATGGTCAGTGCAAAACAACAAATGTGCATGAATGGGTGTGTGGCAAGTGCACTAATGAGAACAATGGTTGACAAATAAGAACGCTGTTAGTTAACTAAAGGGTCCCGTGGTATTATTCGTTGTCACATGCATTTGCGTTTTGTTTCTCCCCTGTCTCCAGGCTTCCTTTGTTAGTCCATGCCTCCTGTGTGGCTACGCCCCGAAGCAGGCGGGGCGTGGGCCTATTTCCCCTCTGTTGCGGATGCCACCGCTCACCTAAAGGAGCAGGGTATTGGGTTGTTCGCTACCGAAGTCTCCCGTGCGGCCAAGAACGGCAGGACGCGCAATGGCTGGGAGTTCCGTTCCACCTCGCCTTATGCGGATGTCCCCTCACTTCCCGCAACCTCCGAGGACATAGCACCAGATTCGGGACCACGCCAAGGTGGGGTGCTGACATTCTTTACCCCGGCATCCGAGTTGGCGGCATGTGGCTGCTGTGGGGAGAAGCTCCTCGGCGACATTGTTTCCTGCCCCGGCTGTGGCCAACAGGTGCATGCACTGTGCACACAAGGGGCCAAATGCTTCCGCTGTGTGTGTCGTGTGTGCAACTCCCCACCAGGGGATGCCATGCGGCCCTGCAAGTCATGCAAGCACCGGGTGCATGTCGCATGCACAGTGCAGGTTCCTTATTGTGCGGAGGTGACGTGCAAGGTGTGTGCTCCGAAACCGCGACTGTCACCGCGACCAAGGAAAAAGCAGGTCAAGCGACGGTTCAATCCCCAATGGAAGGTGGGCCGCCCCTGTCCTGCCACTGTCCCACTATGCCACTGTTCACATGTTCACAGATGTGATCACACAGGATCCTAGAATCAAAGATTAAACCGAAGCCGAACCCGTAATCGAGACACACGTCTCTCAAGGTATGACAGTGTGTGCATATTGTGTCACTGTGTCGCTGTGTCACTGTGTCATTGTGTCACTCCTCTGCCCCCCCCCCACCGTGTCATGTGTTGGTATATTCATGAAACTGTCACTGTGCCCTGTGTGCATACATGTATCGCATGGTCTTTGTGTCACCGGGTCCCTCTCCACTGTCCGCAGATGCCATCAGTTGAAGTAATGAACATGGACACGACCGCCCTCGGAAGCGGTGGCGCACCAATGCCAACAATGCCAATATGAACCAGGAGGACGGACAAGAGGGAGGGGCAGAGAAGGGGCAGCAAGACGGGGAGGGGACGGAGGGGGAAAAGCTTTTTTGTCTTGGGCATTAGCATGATGCATGGGAGGTACGAGAAGCAGATGCCAATGAGTGGCCTCCGGACTTTTGAGGCGGACATTAGTTGTTAGGTGTGGTTGCAGTCAAGCAGGTGCACCCACGCACAATTCGTTTTTTTTAATTGGTGCAATTTCCATGCTTTGCTTCGTGTTTGGATGCGTGACCTGTCTTGCTTGTGCACGAAGCAGGGAACAACGGTGACCATCCAAAGCATACCGGGAAGTAACAGAGACCATCCAGAGCACACCAGGAAATAGCAGTGACCATCCAGAGCACACCAGGAAACAACCCCGAACATCCAGAGCACACCAAGAAATAACAGTGACCATCCAAAGCACACCAGGAAATAACAGTGACCATCCATAGCACACCAGAAAACAACAGAGACCATCCAGAGCACACCAGGAAATAACAGTGACCATCCAGAGCACACCAAGAAATAACAGTGACGATCCAGAGCACACCAGGAAACAACAGTGACCATCCGGAGCACACCAGGAAATAACAGTGACCATCTAGAGCACACCAGGAAAAAAAAGTGACCATCCAGAGCACACCAGGAAATAACCGTGACCAGCCAGAGCACACTAGGAAATAATAGTGACCATCCATAGCACACCAAAAAATAACAGTGACCATCCATAGCACATCAGGAAATAACAGTGACCATCCAGAGCACACCAGGAAATAACAGTGACCATCCATAGCACACCGCGAAATAACAGTGACCATCCAGAGCACACCAGGAAACAACAGTGACCATATAGAGCACACCTGGAAATAGCAATGACCATCTAGAGCACACCAGGAAATAACAGTGACCATCCAGAGCAAACTAGGAAACAACAGTGACCATCCAGAGCACACCAAGAAATAACAGTGACCATCCAAAGCACACCAGGAAATAACAGTGACCATCCATAGCACACCAGGAAACAACAGTGACCATCCAGAGCACACCAGGAAATAACAGTTACCATCCAGAGCACACCAGGAAATAACATTGACCATCCAGAGCACACCAGGAAATAACAGTTACCATCCAGAGCACACCAGGAAATAACAGCGACCATCCAGAGCACAACAGGAAATAACAGTCACCATCTAGAGCACACCAGGAAATAACATTGACCATCCAGAGCACACCAGGAAATAACAGTGACCATCCAGAGCACAACAGGAAATAACAGTGACCGTCCAGAGCACACCAAGAAATAACAGTGACGATCCATAGCACACCAGGAAACAACAGTGACCATCCAGACCACACCAGGAAATAACAGTGACCATCCAGAGCACACCAAGAAATAACAGTGACCATCCAGAGCACAACAGGAAATAAGAGTGACCAGCTAGAGCACACCAAGAAATAACAGTGACCATCCAGAGCACACTAGGAAATAACAGTGACCATCCAGAGCACACCAGGAAATAACAGTGACCATCCAGAGCACACCAGGAAATACCAGTTACCATCCAGAGCACACCAGGAAATAACATTGACCATCCAGAGCACACCAGGAAATAACAGTGACCATCCAGAGCACAACAGGAAATAACAGTGACCATCCAGAGCGCACCAAGAAAAAAAGGTGACGATCCATAGCACACCAGGAAACAACAGTGACCATCCAGACCACACCAGGAAATAACAGTGGCCATCTAGAGCACACCAGGAAATAACAGTGACCATCCAGAGCACAACAGGAAATAGCAGTGACCATCCAGACCACTCCAAGAAATAACAGTGACGATCCATAGCACACCAGGAAACAACCGTGACCATCCAGACCACACCAGGAAACAACAGTGACCATCCAGACCACACCACGAAATTACAGTGACCATCTAGAGCACACCAGGAAACAACAGTGACCATCCAGAGCACAACAGGAAATAGCAGTGACCATCCAGACCACTCCAAGAAATAACAGTGACGATCCATAGCACACCAGAAAACAACCGTGACCATCCAGACCACACCAGGAAACAACAGTGACCATCCATAGCACACCGGGAAATAACAGTGACCATCCAGAGCAAACTAGGAAACAACAGTGACCATCCAGAGCACACCAAGAAATAACAGTGACCATCCAAAGCACACCAGGAAATAACAGTGACCATCCAGAGCAAACTAGGAAACAACAGTGACCATCCAGAGCACACCAAGAAATAACAGTTACCATCCAGAGCACACCAGGAAATAACATTGACCATCCAGAGCACACCAGGAAATAACAGTTACCATCCAGAGCACACCAGGAAATAACAGCGACCATCCAGAGCACAACAGGAAATAACAGTCACCATCTAGAGCACACCAGGAAATAACATTGACCATCCAGACCACACCAGGAAATAACAGTGACCATCCACAGCACAACAGGAAATAACAGTGACCATGCAGAGCACACCAAGAAATAATAGTGACGATCCATAGCACACCAGGAAACAACAGTGACCATCCAGACCACACCAGGAAATAACAGTGACCATCCAGACCACACCAGGAAATAACAGTGACCATCCAGAGCACACCAAGAAATAACAGTGACCATCCAGAGCACAACAGGAAATAACAGTGACCAGCTAGAGCACACCAGGAAATAACAGTTACCATCCAGAGCACACTAGGAAATAACAGTGACCATCCAGAGCACACCAGGAAATAACAGTGACCATCCAGAGCACACCAGGAAATAACAGTGACCATCCAGAGCACACCAGGAAATAACATTGACCATCCAGAGCACACCAGGAAATAACAGTGACCATCCAGAGCACAACAGGAAATAACAGTGACCATCCAGGGCGCACCAAGAACTAACAGTGACCATCCATAGCACACCAGAAAACAACAGTGACCATCCAGAGCACACCATGAAATAACAGTGACCATCCAGAGCACAGCAGGAAATAACAGTGACCATCCAGAGCACACCAGGAAATAACAGTGACCATCCAGAGCACACCAGGAAACAACAGTGACGATCCAGAGCACACCAGGAAATAACAGTCACCATCCATAGCACACCAGGAAATAACAGCGACCATCCAGACCACACCAGGAAACAACAGTGACCATCCGAAGCACACCAGGAAAAAACAATGACCATCCAGAGCACACCAGGAAATAACAGTGACCATCCATAGCACACTAGGAAATAACAACGACCATCCAGACCACACCAGGAAATAACAGTGACCATCCAGAGCACCCGAGGAAATAACAATGACCATCCAGAGCACACCAGGAAATAACAGTGACCATCCAGAGCACACCAGGAAATAACAGTGACCATCCAGAGCACACCAGGAAATAACAGTGACCATCCAGAGCATACCAGGAAATAACAATGACCATCCGGAGCACACCAGAAAATAACAGTGACCATCCAGAGCACACCAGGAAATAACAGCGAGCATCCAGACCACACCAGGAAACAACAGTGACCATCCAGAGCACACCAGGAAATGACAGTGACCATCCAGAGCACACAAGGAAATAACAGTGACCATCCAGAGCACACCAGGAAATAACAGTGACCATCCAGAGCACACCAGGAAATAACAGTGACCATCCATAGCACACCAGGAAATAACAGAGACCATCCAGTGCACACCAGGAAATAACAGTGACCAGCCAGAGCACACCAGGAAATAACAGTGACCATTCAGAGCACATCAAGAAATAACGGTGAACATCCAGGGCACACCAGGAAATAACAGTGACCATCCAGGGCACACCAGGAAATAACAGTAACCATCCAGAGCACAACATGAATTTAATAACGCAAACGGAAATAATAGTGAGCTACATGATAACGTTCAGCCGGCAGTCTTTGGGCAAACCCACCCAAAAAACACCCTGACCGCCGTGATACATGAATATTTCAATGCACAAGTAGCAGCACATGCCAAACTAACAATTGAAAATGGTGGGAAAACGCCACTTCGGGTCACAAGGCCGAAGCAACCAAGCAGCAACACAAGCTTTTTTTTTTCTGGTTTGTGTTGAGAGGCCTTCCCGCTCTGAAGCGGTGGGGACCCCCCAGGCGGCAGGGGTTATGTAGCCACCTTGCCCACTTGTGGGCCACTTCTGATTCTGCCCCCCGCTGTGAAGTGGTGGGGACACCCCAGTTGGCAGGGATTCTATAGCCACCTTGCCCACTCCTGGGCCACCTCTGATTCTGCCCCCCGCTCTGAAGCGGTGGTGACCTCCGAGGTGGCATGGCTTATGTAGCCACCTTGCCCACTTGTGGGTCACTTCTGATTCTGCCCCCCTTTGAAGCAAGGGGGACCCCGCAGGCGGCAAGGGCCATGTAGCCACGTTGCCTGCTTGCGCCACTTTTGATTCTGCCCCTCGCTCTGAAGCGGTAGGACCCCCTAGGCCGCAGGGGTTATGTAGCCACCCTGCCCACTTGTGGGCCACCTCTGATTATGCCCCCCGTTCTGAAGCGGTGGGGACCCCCGAGGCGGCAGGGGTTATGTAGCCACCTTGCCCACTTGTGGGTCACCTCTGATTCTGCCCCCCGCTCTGAAGCGGGTGGGGACCCCCCAGGCGGCGGCGGTTATGTAGCCACCTTGCCCACTTGTGGGTCACCTATGATTCTGCCCCCCGCTCTAAAGCTGTGGGGAGCCCCCAGGCGGCAGGGGTTATGTAGCCACCTTGCCCACTTGTGGGTCACCTATTGATTCTGCCCCCCGCTCTGAAGCAGTGGGGAGCCCACAGGCGGCAGAGGTGGTGTAGCTAGCTTGCCCACTTGTGGGTCACTTCTGATTCTGCCCCCCGCTCTGAAAGCATTCGGGACCTCCCAGGCGGCAGGGGTTATGTAGCCCCCTTGCCCCCTTGTGCGCTACCTCTGATTCTGCGCCCCGCTCTGAAGCGGTGGGGACCCCCCAGGCGGCAAGGGTTATGTAGCCACCTTGCCCAGTTGTGGGCCGCTTCTGATTCTGCCCCCCGCTCTGAAGCGGTAGGACCCCCCAGGTGGCAGGCGTTATGTAGCCACCTTGCCCACTTGTGGGCCCCTTCTGAGTCTGCCCCCCGCTCTGAAGCGGTGGGGACCCCGCAGGCGGCATGGGTTATGTAGCCACCTTGCCCACTTGTGGGCCACTTTTGATTCCGCTGTGAAGCGGTGGGACCCCCCAGGCGGGAGGGGTTATGTAGCCACCTTGCCCACTTGTGGGCCACTTCTGATTCTGCGCCCCGCTCTGAAGCGCTGGGGACCCCGCAAGCGCCATTGGTTATGTAGCCACCTTGCCCACTTGTGGGCCACCTCTGATTCTGCCCCCCGCTCTGAAGCGGTGTGGACCCCCCAGGGCGGCAGGGGTTATGTAGCCACCTTGCCCACTTGTGGGCCACTTTTGGTTCTGCCCCCCACTCTGCAGCGGTGGGGTTCCCCTAGCGCGCAAGGCTTATGTAGCCACCTTGCCCACTTGTGGGCCACTTTTGATTCTGCCCCCTGCTCTGAAGCGGTGGGGACGCCCCAGGCGGCAGCTGTCGTGTAGCCAGCTTGCCCACTTGTGGGCCACTTCTGATTCTGCCCCCCGCTCTGAAGCGGTGGGCTCCCCTAGCGGGCAAGGCTTATGTAGCCACCTTGCCCAGTTGTGGGCCATGTCTGATTGTGCCCCCCGCTCTGAAGCGGTGGGGACCCCCAGGCGGCAGGCTTTATGTAGCCACCTTGCCCACTTGTGGGCCACTTCTGATTCTGTTCCGCGCTGTGAAGCGGTGGGGACCCCCCAGGCGTCAGGGGTTATGTAGCCACCTTGCCCACTTGTGGGCCACCTCTGAGTCTGCCCCCCGCTCTGAAGCGGTCGGGACCCTCCAGGCGGCATGGGTTATGTAGCCACGTTGCCCACTTGTGGGTCACCTATGATTCTGCCCCCCGCTCTGAAGCGGTGGGGACCCCCTAGGCGGAAGGGGTTATGTAGCCACCTTGCCCACTTGTGGGTCGCTTCTCATTCTGCCCCCCGCTCTGAAGCGGTTGGGACCCCCCAGGCAGCAGGGGTTATGTAGCCACCTTGCCCACTTGTGGGCCACCTATGATTCTGCCCCCCGCTCTAAAGCGGTGGGGACCCCCCAGGCGGCAGGGTTTCTGTAGCCACCTTCCCCACTTGTGGGCCACTTCTGATTCTGCCCCCTGCTCTGAAGCGGTGGGGTTCTCCTAGCGGGCAGGGGTTATGTAGCCACCTTGCCCAGTTGTGGGCCACTTCTGATTTTGCCCCCCGCTGTGAAGCGATGGGGACCCCCTAGGCGGCGGGGGTTATGTAGCCGCCTTGCCCACTTGTGGGCCAGTTCTGATTCTGCCCCCCGCTCTGAAGGGGGGGGGGGGGGCTCCCCTAGCGGGCAGGGCTTGTGTAGCACTCTTGCCCAGTCGTGGGCCACTTCTGATTGTGTTCCGCGCTGTGAAGCGGTGGGGACCCCCCAGGCGGCAGGGGTTATGTAGCCACCTTGCCAACTTGTGGGCCACTTCTGATTCCGCCCTCCACTCTGAAGCGGTGGGAACCCCCGTGCGGCAGGGGTTATGTAGCTACCTTGCCCACTTGTGGGCCACCTCTGATTCTGCTTCCCGCTCTGAAGCGGTGGGGACCCCCCCAAAGGCAGCACGGCTTATGTAGCCACCTTGCCCACTTGTGCGTCACCAATGATTCTGCCCCCCGTTCGCAAGCGGTGGGGACCCCCCAGGCGGCAGGGGTTGTGTAACTAGCTTGCGCACTTGTGGGTCACTTCTCATTCTGCCCCCCGCTCTGAAGCGGTGGGGACCCCCCAGGCGGCAAGGGTTATGTAGCCACCTTGCCCACTTGTGGGCCACCTCTGATTCTGCCCCCCGCTCTGAAGCGGCTCGGGACCCCCGAGGCGGCAGGGGTTATGTAGCCACCTTGCCCACTTGAGCGCCACTTCTGATTCGGCCCCCCGCTCTGAAGCGGGTGGGGACCCCCCATGCGGCAGGGGTTATGTAGCAAGCTTGCCCACTGGTGGGCCACCTCTGATTCTGCCCCCCGCTCTGAAGCGGTGGGGACCCCCAGGCGGTAGGGGTTATGTAGCCACCTTGCCCACTTGTCGGCCACTTTTGATTCTGCCCCCCGCTCACAAGCGGTGGGGTTCCCCTAGCGGGCACGGCTCATGTAGCCACCTTGCCCACTTGTGGGCCACTTCTGATTCTGCCCCCCGCTCTGAAGCGGTGGGGACCCCCCAGGCGGCATGGATTATGTAGCCACCTTGCCCACTTGTGGGCCACCTTTGATGCTGCGCCCCGCTCTGAAGCGGGTGGGGACCCCCCAGGCGGCAGGGGTTATGTAGCCACCTTGCCCACTTGTGGGTCACTTCTCATTCTCCCCCCCGCTCTGAAGCGGTGGGGACCCCCCATGCGGGAAGGGTTATGTAGCCACCTTGCCCACTTGTGGGTCACTTCCGATTCTGCCCCCCGCTCTGAAGCGGGTGGGGACCCCCCAGGAGGCAGGAGTTATGTAGCAAGCTTGCCCACATATGGGCCACCTGTGATTCTGCCCCCCGCTCTGAAGCGGTGGGAAGCCCCCCGGCGGCAAGGGTTATGTAGCTACCTTGCCCACTTGTGGGCCAACTCTGATTCTGCCCCCCGCTCTGAAGCGGTGGGGACCCCCCAGGCGGCAGGGGCTATGTAGCAACCTTGCCCACTTGTGGGCCACTTCTGATTCTGCCCCCCGCTCTGACGCGGTGGGGACCCCCCAGGCGGCAGGGGTTATGTAGCTAGCTTGCCCACTTGTGGGCCACCTGTGATTCTGCCCCCCACTCTGAAGCGGTGGAGGACCACCAGGAGGCAGGGGTTATGTAGCCACCTTGCCCACTTGTGGGCCACTTCTGATTCTGCGCCCCGCTCTGAAGCGGTGGGGACCCCCCGGGCGGCAAGGGTTATGTAGCCACTTTGCCCACTTTTGTGTCACTTCTGATTCTTCCCCCCGCTCTGAAGCGGTGGGATTCCCCCAGGCGGCAGGGCTTATGCAGCCTCCTTGCCCACTTGTGGGCCACTTGTGATTTTTCCCCCCCTTCTGAACCGGTGGGGACCCCCCAGGCGGCAAGGGTTATGTAGCAAGCTTGCCCACTTGTGGGCCACCTCTGATTCTGCGCCCCGCTGTGAAGCGGGTGGGGACCCCCCGGGCGGCAGGGGTTATGTAGCCACCTTGCCCACTTGTGGGCCACTTCTGATTCTGCCCCCTGCTTACATATGAGTGTTTCAGTAGTCCTCTTGATATTTTGCTTTTTGAATGCAGGGGGTTCAGGCCGCACTGCCCTCACATGTGCACGCGCTTGTCGCAGCACAGGGTAAACAGAGAGTTCCCAGGACGACCATCGACGGGTTTTGTATCAGCCTCTGCTGACGCTGTCTCTGAGTGGTCCAGTCCAATAAGCGCACCCATGTCCCAATAATCTCGATAAGGACCCTCCCTTTCGTATGTGTCATTGTCTGCCACAGGTCTTGTTCCAGTGGGTTAGAACGCCAGCAAAATTGATGGGATGCAAACCAGTCTAGTGATGCAAATAAGTCTAGTTTTCCCTCAGTGACAGCAAGAGGCCACACAGTTACGGCGGCGGCGGGGGGGGGGTGGGGGGCAGGGCACCTTCTTCTTGGTGGTGCAGGTCCCTTATTCCCCACGCCGTGTCCGGTCACTGTAAGATGTGCATCATTTACTTTCGGACACTGGATAATGCCTTTTCTTTCAATATTGATTGTTCAGATTGGCACCATGATGTGTTTTTACTGCCGATGATCAAATTTTTCTGCGGGACAAGTACCCTGATGCTGGTCAGGGGGCAGTTTGTGCATTGTGTGTTCGCTCTGCACGCCCCCGTGCGTTCTTCAGCTGTCGTTCTTGAAACACCTCATCGTCAGCCCCCCAATCAGTGGACTCTGGGCTGCAGGTGCCTTCGGCTCCTCTAGTTGTGTCTGTATGATGCAGCCACGTCTTTGGCCACAGAGTCAGTGGAATCTGGGGTTGTGGAGTGTTCAGTGTCTGCTGCCGCCACAGGGTCTGCCACAGGGTCCCATCAGATTGGCCGCAGACCAGAGCCACAGGGTCTGCTGCACACCCACCCAGCACACAGTCAGATGGGACCCTCCGCCAAGAGACTCTAGCCACCCTTACCACCCCTGATGGCTTCAGGGACGGGGGGAGGGGAGTGGGGGCGGGAAAGCGTGATGGGGTCGGGCATGCTATCCCCCTCCTGTTGCCTACTCCAGCAGGGGTGCTGTCGCCCCCTGGGATGGGGTCGGAACAAGGGTGGTACTGATGGACGTTTTGGGGTCCATCTCTCCTACGCTCCTCAGCGACCAGTGTTGGGGTGGGGTAACGTATTCCCCCCCCCCCCCCCTGTAGCGCAGGGAGGCTTGCAGGGCCTCTCCGATTCCCTCCCCTCCCCTCCACCGACTTCCCTGCGAGGCACTGGGGGTCTGTCCCCACCCCAGCCCCCAGGCAGCCGCCAGCGGTGCGTGGCAAGGCGGCGGGTGGTACTGATGGAATTTTTGGGGTCTATCTCTCCTACGCTCATCAGCGACCAGTGTTGGGGTGGGGCACCCCCCCCCCCCACCCCAGCAGAGGCATCCGGGTACTATGCATGTTGTGTGTGTGAGCGCGCACCAGGGGTACCAGTGTATTAAGGAGGGCATCTGCCCGTTAAAGTCCTGGACACGATTGCGAAGAGGAAGGGCAGGGGGGTAGCGGGTTAGAGCCTGCCTGTCCCCTGCCTTGGCCCTCGTCCGCACCGCCTCAGTGCATCGCGGCGCGATGGAAGGAGCGGGTCTGCTGTGTCACGTGGCATCTTCGGCAGGGGATGGCTTAGTGGCCGGTCGATACTATACCGGTGGGGGCCAGGGGGGAGGGGGTCTGAGGATGGGGGATGGGTTTGTCTGGTTTTCCCTCGATTTGGGGAAAAGTGCAGGTACCCCTTGGGGGTTGCTTTTTTGTGTGGGCGGTTGGGTTGCTGAGCTGTTGTTTTAATGGAATTCCTCTGTGCATTAGTCTGCTTGCGGCAGGCTTTGTTTGTGCATGAGAAAACAATTTTTTTCCATCTGGTTGACCACTCCAAGGCAGGTGGAAGAGACATTCGCAGTGGGAATTGAACCGGCATCATTCAACAGCAAGGCAACTGCTCTACCGCTGGGTCACTGGCTATGCCAATTGCTGAAGGTCCACGTGGACACTGAAGGGTGAAAATTGTTCTTCGAAAATTGCTCGATGATCCCCCCCTCAGGGTATCCGGCAGGGCAGCGGCCCGCCCCGTATCACTAAGCAATCCCAAGCTCTTCAGAGAAGCGTCCATGTGGGCTGTGCAGGTCCTCACTGTCACCAGCTGGCACAGCCGCCCCCTGTGGCAGCACCTGTAAGGTGAAGTCCAACCTCAAGAGGCCCCCTCCCTGGTCCGGCTGTGCAACTCAGCCCTGCACTGCAGACACATACCCCCGTGTGTCCTGCCCATGCTGGACACACGGGTGCATCATGCTCTTTGCACCTGTGTATTGGCGTGCTTCAGTGGCAGCGGGGTCCTTAAGGGACTAGATTTTTTTTTTGTTCAGGAACGCCCTTAGGGACCGCCCCCAAGGGACCATCAACCGCCAACCGCCACCAACCGCCAGCGGCGACCAACCGCCAACCACCAACCACTGCCAACCGCCATCAACCACCCATCCCCAACCACCCACCGCCGCCAACCACCACCAACCGCCACCAACTGCCACCAACTGCCAGTCGCCAACCGCCAGCCGCCAACCGCCCACCGCCAACACATGGTGTGCTCGCGGGCTTTTTTGGGAAAACTGTGTAACGGAACACTTTGTTTTTTCCGTTAAGGACCGCCCTGTTCAGTGGTGTGCGGCGTGCATGCGGTGCACGTGGCTCCATGCAACACACACACCTGCCACTTTCATGTCGTCAGGCGGGGCATACAGCAGGCCAACAAGCGCCGCTGCGTTGTCACAATACTTTTTGAGCGCAGCCCTGTGCCCCCGGGAGCTTCGCTCCAGCCTGCCCATGCCCTCGATGCTGCTGGTGGACTTCAAAACCGCCTGCTTCTGCCACAAGAAAGTGGTGGCGATCGGGTACATCTGCTCCGTCTGCTTTTCCATTTTCTGTGCCCGACATGACAAGTGCTCCACCTGCGGCATCACGTTCAGCCACCAGGTCAAGACGGAGGCGGCATGATGCCACTGGGTGTAGTCCGCGTGTGGGAACAGCCGACGCCGTGTGCCGCTGTGCTGCACATTGTGCGGCAGAACACAGCCAATGTACTGCATGCCCCCCCCCAAACCCGCTTATGCATCATTCTCACAAACGGGCAGAGCCCGAGAAAGATTACCGACCGAATCCTAAAGATTCGAAAAAGTATTTCATCCCCGGCGCAGGGTGTTGTTGTCCGCGAAAAAAAAAAACGACCAAAAGTAATTTTTTGCGTCATGCCTTACGCAAATATGGGTTCCGCAAAAAGAAAAAATTGCAAAAAAGTTTTTTGCCCATTTTGGATGCCGTCGCAAAAATTTTGCTTATTCTTCATTCAAACCACCCAGCGCAAACATTAGGATTCCGCAAATCTTTAGAATTCGGTCGGTAGGGCGCGAAGCCCCACCTCGGAGCCATGGATGTTCGGTCCGGGTCCGAACCTGGCGACCTGCCGACTGCCCTCCACTAAACCCCCCCGCCCCCCCATAGTTAGTCCCCCCCAGCCTTATTGAGCAGTTTGCTGAAATTAGTACCCCAGGGGACTAATTGTTGGGGGGCGGGGGGGAATGCAGTACCCATGCCCATTCTCTCATGGTGCTGGGAGGTCATGGTTCACATGGGTATACAATGTGCGTACCAGCAACAAATGGCCACGGAGTCCACACACAGGGGCTGGGCGCCCCTCCACTTCTTCCCCCCCCCCCCCACGCAGGCAACGAAGCCCGAGGTGCAGTGACTGCCTTCTGGAGGTTTGGAACCCAACCCGCGCCCACGCCTTCTGCTTCCGACCCCCCCTGGCCCTCCTGATACCGCTGCGGGCAAGCGTACGCTTGAGGGTGCGCTTCGGGGGGATTCCGCCCCCAACAGCTTCCTCTTCTGAGGGACCACCAGCAAATTTTTTTTTTGGTAAATGCCAGGGTCGAACCCCCCCCCCCCCCCCAACCGCTTTCCAACCGCTTTGGCGGCCACATTTGCAATGCCCCTCCCACCCCCTTCAAGCGCATCCCTGCCCTGTGTGGCCTCTCTTGTCACTTACGAGGCGCGCTCTGCCTGCCTGTGTGCGTGCTGCTGTGTGCTGGTGCTCGGGGGTCCATTGTGGTAGCCCCCCCCCCCCCCCCCGGTCTCCCACGATTGGGTCTGCCACACAACTGCTCCTCCTCGCACATGCTGCCCCCCTCAACCGACCTCAACCAGCAAAGGCCGGTCAGGCAGAACAGAACGACCCGGTCAAGTGGGAGGGTTACTCTATGGCAGAAGCAACGTGGGAACCCTACACGGCGTTTATTTTAGACAAAGGCAACGTGACTTCCGTGTTCTGGGACTGTTGCAATGCTAACCATCTACAGAAGGTGCTCAAGCTAGCCGAAGCAAGGAGCAAGAAGGAGCACGCGAAACACAGCAAGTAAATACCCGAGGGCGATTGACAAAGTTCACCCAAACGTAGTTCAAAGGTTTAGCAGACAATAATTTTTTATTGTTGGGAAGCCAAAATTGATTTTAGATTGCCTACATTGCCTGAACATTCTGGTCTGCAACTCATTGGATGGATAGAATCACCTAAACGAAGTCTACATTGGGATTGCATGGAGCGATGGTGTACCCAAGTATGCATGGATGAACTGGACACCGACACAGCAACCCGCTGACCGTTATGGAGCCCATGCTGATGTCGCGCTGCTGCAGGGGACCAGGCTCACACCCGGGGGACAAGTGGCAATGCATGGGCGATCCGAAGGAGTGGAGGGGGCGCCGGTCGGCGGGCTCCCTCCACGACTTGGTCGCTTGTGCGATGAGTGCGTGCAGGGCGAATGTTTCTTGGGCGAATGGAGCTGGAGCTTTGGGCACTGGGCCGTCTCAGATGCATCGACGAAGCACAACGGCAGATGACGGCTGGCGAACGACGAAGTGCACCAACAGGCGTCATTTGTCCCATGCGCATTCCTCCGACCCTCCCCCCTTCAAACAGCAACACCACATCGACAGTTGGAGTGCCTCCGAGAATTTTCCAACGTGATGTACAGATACGTCTAGAGGGTGGGCGGTAACCCCATTGTGCATACACATCTGGCTCAACTCGATACGGTGGGTTGTGCCAAGGGGCTTTCTCATGCAATTCGCAGTCAATGATACAGCTCCTCGAAGATACAACGGCGGAAAAATGAAATAGCATCCCCTACCGCAACTGAATGAGATCTCCTGATGTGTAGCTGTGGCTTGCACCGCTGTGGTATATGGCTCGCATGAGAAGGCACAGGTCAAACCGGGGATTGTGCTTACTAGGAGATAATCTAAGCAAAAAAAACTCGGCTTTTAGACTCATCCACCTTTGCCGTAGGAGGTCTGCACCTCACGAGTCCATCACATCGACGGACTCTCGCTCCTCACTCTCGTCCTCCACAGGGATACCCTCCAAGGCCGACGGCCCCGGTACAGGCCCCTCCAAGGACAGGCCCTCCATGGCGGACAGGCCCCGAGGTTCCGGTGCAACCACAGGAAGACCGGCATGGGGCGCACCTAGGAATGCAACCGTGTATCCCGCACCATCCGGAGGGACCTGCAGTTCGATATGAACGTCCAGATCCATCTCCTCACCCTCGCCCTCATCCTCTTCCGCATCCACGTCGAGGTACGGGTGAACCGCGTCAGGAACCCAACGCGGCTCATGCGCCTGGATAGCCTCGAAGGCCGGATCAGCCCAACGGACTCTCAACCCACTCTCACCAAACACCTGGAGACGGGTGCAAGGCTCGGAGCGAACCTTAAAACGCCAGTGAATTTAAATGAATGTAGAATATGCACCCAACGGAGCTGTAAAATAGCAAATCAGAATTTGCACCAATTGAATGCACCTGCAACTGTGCAAACTTGTTGAGAATAAGGAAAATGAGTGCTTGCAAAATTACAAAAAAGGTTTGCATTGCATCTTGATTACATAATGATTAGAATGCAGCCTTGTCTTACATGCATGCATCCATGCATACTTGGGTACACCATCGCTCCATGCAATCCCCGTGTAGACTTCGTTTAGGTGATTCTATCCATCCAATGAGTTGCAGACCGGAATGTTCAGGCAATGTAGGCAATCTAAAATCAATTTTGGCTTCCCAACAATAAAAAATTATTGTCTGCTAAACCTTTGAACTACGTTTGGGTGAACTTTGTCAATCGCCCTTGGGTATTTACTTGCTGTGTTTCTCGTGCTCCTTCTTGCTCCTTGCTTCGGCTAGCTTGAGCACCTTCTGTAGATGGTTAGCATTGCAACAGTCCCAGAACACGGAAGTCACGTTCCCTTTGTCTAGAATAAACGCCGTGTAGGGTTCCCACGTTGCTTCTGCCATAGAGTAACCCTCCCACTTGACCAAGAAGCTCCATCCGTGCCTGTACTCCAAACGTAGTACAGCTTCTACCTTGTTAAAACCTTTCGCCTTCATCTCCTTAGTGTTCATGTCCGGTAATTGTCCTTCTTCTTTACATGCGGCTTCAGAAGCGCACTCCGACGCCATCTCGTCGTCTTGATCGTCGTTGAGTTCGTCATCTTCAGTCGCCATTTCGTTGTGGAAACCTTCTAATTTTAGGCCGTACTCATTCGTTAGGGTGTACCTCTTGAGGAAAGGCGCACACAGCAACCGTGGACGCAAAGCTGTGGAATACTAGATCGGGGATATGGTACTCGTGCACCACAAGAGGTCACTGCGCTAGAAAAAGAAACCACGATTTAACTTATTATGGCCCCTTCATGGTCACCGACGTAGGTTCGAGCTCAGTCAAAATACGCGCAAGTCCGCGATTCAGAGGGGAGATAGAAGTCGGTATTGTTCTCTCGTTCCCGGATTATGTGGAGTAATTCCTTGGCCTTACTTGCTAGCGTAGCTTGCCACTCCATCCACTCCTTCACCTTAGGATTCGCATCCCGCGGCGTCGGAAACTCCATGTGAAAGCCAGGCCGCCCGAAGAAGAGCTCGTGAGGTGAATAACCAGTACGCGTAGAAACCCGGTTGTTCATCAGGTATATCGCGTACGGTAGCACTCTTAGCCAGTTCCTCCTCTTCTCTTGCGCCATGAGGATCCGCATCACGGTTTTGAAGGAGCGCACTTGTCTCTCGCAGAGTGAGTTCTTGGTGCGCAAATAGGGTGTGCCGAATTGAATCTCACAGCCATGTGTTTCCATCACAGCACGGTACCAATTGCCTTCGTCCGTGTGGACAAAGTCTCTACCTGCAGAGCTCGGCTCTCCTCCAGCATACCATCAACGCTGCTACTACTGCTGGTGATCTCCTCATCGGAAAAAACAGCATCCTTCCCAATGTACTTGTTGAACAAACAGCACCACAGATAGTGGCGCACAGAAAAAGGATAGACCGACACACAAATCAAGCCCCCCCCTCCCCCCACCAGAAACGCGGTGGGAATCACATTGGGCAACTGCCGACGAGCCCCTGCGGCTGAAAGTAATCCGCTGCATCATCATTGGTGTTGGTTGTGGACAACAAGCAACAGGTCATCCTTGGGTATGGTACCCATGGATAGTGATGAACTGACGGGGGAAGCTTCCGGGGAACCAGCACCACGTGGAATGGGATCATACAAGTCGAGCAGTTCGGGTAGTGAGGACATCATGACAGAACACACGCATATGGGAGGTTTGTTGGATGAACTGTCTGCAGCAGAAACACTGTCCTTCAGCACAGATGTCAGCGACACCGGGCGGCACAGTAAGAGGCGAAAGCCGAGGAAAAGCAGGAACCCTGGACAGGGTCGTTAGCAGCAGAGCCTGTAACCCCGGCATTCTGATGCGGAAGTCTCACAGCTACGCCCCACAAAAGTAGGAATGTGGCATCATCGGTGGTGTGTAACCTAGCCACTTCAGCGACTCGAGGTGTGTGCAAGAAGTTGTTGCATTACAGCAGTTGCTGGACACTAGCAAAACTCGCGCCCTAAGTGTCCATACATATTTCACAGAGGTAAGAGATGAGCACGAGCATTTTTTGCTTTACCATTGGCCTGTAGGAGAAGGCCGAGGTGACAAGGATGTGATAACCAAATTGGTATAATCAAACAAGAACGATGTCAAACTTCTAGAAAGCAACTGATGAACCAGAGATCCATAGTGTCCTTGGTTGTCCGAGGGGGTGGGGGTTGATATCCGGTACGTCGATTGGTGGGCTTTAACCCCGAGCCTCAGCTCGCCATGCATCAACCTGTTTGTGCGTTTACATCTTGATTACATAATGATTAGAATGCAGCCTTGTCGTACATGCATGCAGCTCCATCCGTGCCTGTACTCCAAACGTAGTACAGCTTCTACCTTGTTAAAACCTTTCGCCTTCATCTCCTTGCTGTTCATGTCCGGTAATTGTCCTTCTCCTTTACATCAGGCTTCGGAAGCGCGCTCCGACGCCATCTCGTCGTCTTGATCGTCGTTGAGTTCGTCATCTTCTTCACGCCATTTCGTTGTGGAAACCTTCTAATTTTAGGTCGTACTCATTCGTTAGGATGTACCTCTTGAGGAAAGGCACACACAGCAACCGTGGACGCAAAGCTGTGGAATACTAGATCGGGGATATGGTACTCGTGCACCACAAGAGGTCATTGCGCTAGAAAAAAAAACCACGATTTAACTTATTATGGCCCTTTCATGGTCACCGACGTAGGTTCGAGCTCAGACAAAGTACGCGCAAGTCCGCGATTCGGAGGGGAGATAGAAGTCGGTATTGTTCTCTCGTTCCCGGATTATGTGGAGTTATTCCTTGGCCTTACTTGCTAGCGTAGCTTGCCGCTCCATCCACTCCTTCACCTTAGGATTCGCATCCCGCGGCGTCGGAAACTCCATGTGAAAGCCAGGCCGCCCGAAGAAGAGCTCGTGAGGTGAATAACCAGTACGCGTAGAAACCCGGTTGTTCATCAAGTATATCGCGTACGGTAGCATTCTCAGCCAGTTCCTCCTCTTCTCTTGCGCCATGAGGATCCGCATCACGGTTTTGAAGGAGCGCATTTGTCTCTCGCAGAGTGAGTTCTTGGTGCGCAAATAGGGTGTGCCGAATTGAATCTCACAGCCAAGTGTTTCCATCACAGCACGGTACCAATTGCCTTCGTCCGTGTGGACGAAGTCTCTACCTGCAGAGCTCGGCTCTCCTCCAGCATACCATCAACGCTGCTACTACTGCTGGTGATCTCCTCATCGGAAAAAACAGCATCCTTCCCAATGTACTTGTTGAACAAACAGCACCACAGATAGTGGCGCACAGAAAAAGGATAGACCGACACACAAATCAAGCCCCCCCCTCCCCCCACCACAAACGCGGTGGGAATCACATTGGGCAACTGCCGACGAGCCCCTGCGGCTGAAAGTAATCCGCTGCATCATCATTGGTGTTGGTTGTGGACAACAAGCAACAGGTCATCCTTGGGTATGGTACCCATGGATAGTGATGAACTGACGGGGGAAGCTTCCGGGGAACCAGCACCACGTGGAATGGGATCATACAAGTCGAGCAGTTCGGGTAGTGAGGACATCATGACAGAACACACGCATATGGGAGGTTTGTTGGATGAACTGTCTGCAGCAGAAACACTGTCCTTCAGCACAGATGTCAGCGACACCGGGCGGCACAGTAAGAGGCGAAAGCCGAGGAAAAGCAGGAACCCTGGACAGGGTCGTTAGCAGCAGAGCCTGTAACCCCGGCATTCTGATGCGGAAGTCTCACAGCTACGCCCCACAAAAGTAGGAATGTGGCATCATCGGTGGTGTGTAACCTAGCCACTTCAGCGACTCGAGGTGTGTGCAAGAAGTTGTTGCATTACAGCAGTTGCTGGACACTAGCAAAACTCGCGCCCTAAGTGTCCATACATATTTCACAGAGGTAAGAGATGAGCACGAGCATTTTTTGCTTTACCATTGGCCTGTAGGAGAAGGCCGAGGTGACAAGGATGTGATAACCAAATTGGTATAATCAAACAAGAACGATGTCAAACTTCTAGAAAGCAACTGATGAACCAGAGATCCATAGTGTCCTTGGTTGTCCGAGGGGGTGGGGGTTGATATCCGGTACGTCGATTGGTGGGCTTTAACCCCGAGCCTCAGCTCGCCATGCATCAACCTGTTTGTGCGTTTACATCTTGATTACATAATGATTAGAATGCAGCCTTGTCGTACATGCATGCATCCATGCATACTTGGGTACACCATCGCTCCATGCAATCCCAATGTAGACTTCGTTTAGGTGATTCTATCCATCCAATGAGTTGCAGACCAGAATGTTCAGGCAATGTAGGCAATCTAAAATCAATTTTGGCTTTCCAACAATAAAAAATTATTGTCTGCTAAACCTTTGAACTACGTTTGGGTGAACTTTGTCAATCGCCCTCGGGTATTTACTTGCTGTGTTTCGCGTGCTCCTTCTTGCTCCTTGCTTCGGCTAGCTTGAGCACCTTCTGTAGATGGTTAGCATTGCAACAGTCCCAGAACACGGAAGTCACGTTCCCTTTGTCTAAAATAAACGCCGTGTAGGGTTCCCACGTTGCTTCTGCCATAGAGTAACCCTCCCACTTGACCAAGAAGCTCCATCCGTGCCTGTACTCCAAACGTAGTACAGCTTCTACCTTGTTAAAACCTTTCGCCTTCATCTCCTTGCTGTTCATGTCCGGTAATTGTCCTTCTCCTTTACATCAGGCTTCGGAAGCGCGCTCCGACGCCATCTCGTCGTCTTGATCGTCGTTGAGTTCGTCATCTTCTTCACGCCATTTCGTTGTGGAAACCTTCTAATTTTAGGTCGTACTCATTCGTTAGGATGTACCTCTTGAGGAAAGGCACACACAGCAACCGTGGACGCAAAGCTGTGGAATACTAGATCGGGGATATGGTACTCGTGCACCACAAGAGGTCATTGCGCTAGAAAAAAAAACCACGATTTAACTTATTATGGCCCTTTCATGGTCACCGACGTAGGTTCGAGCTCAGACAAAGTACGCGCAAGTCCGCGATTCGGAGGGGAGATAGAAGTCGGTATTGTTCTCTCGTTCCCGGATTATGTGGAGTTATTCCTTGGCCTTACTTGCTAGCGTAGCTTGCCGCTCCATCCACTCCTTCACCTTAGGATTCGCATCCCGCGGCGTCGGAAACTCCATGTGAAAGCCAGGCCGCCCGAAGAAGAGCTCGTGAGGTGAATAACCAGTACGCGTAGAAACCCGGTTGTTCATCAAGTATATCGCGTACGGTAGCATTCTCAGCCAGTTCCTCCTCTTCTCTTGCGCCATGAGGATCCGCATCACGGTTTTGAAGGAGCGCATTTGTCTCTCGCAGAGTGAGTTCTTGGTGCGCAAATAGGGTGTGCCGAATTGAATCTCACAGCCAAGTGTTTCCATCACAGCACGGTACCAATTGCCTTCGTCCGTGTGGACAAAGTCTCTACCTGCAGAGCTCGGCTCTCCTCCAGCATACCATCAACGCTGCTACTACTGCTGGTGATCTCCTCATCGGAAAAAACAGCATCCTTCCCAATGTACTTGTTGAACAAACAGCACCACAGATAGTGGCGCACAGAAAAAGGATAGACCGACACACAAATCAAGCCCCCCCCTCCCCCCACCAGAAACGCGGTGGGAATCACATTGGGCAACTGCCGACGAGCCCCTGCGGCTGAAAGTAATCCGCTGCATCATCATTGGTGTTGGTTGTGGACAACAAGCAACAGGTCATCCTTGGGTATGGTACCCATGGATAGTGATGAACTGACGGGGGAAGCTTCCGGGGAACCAGCACCACGTGGAATGGGATCATACAAGTCGAGCAGTTCGGGTAGTGAGGACATCATGACAGAACACACGCATATGGGAGGTTTGTTGGATGAACTGTCTGCAGCAGAAACACTGTCCTTCAGCACAGATGTCAGCGACACCGGGCGGCACAGTAAGAGGCGAAAGCCGAGGAAAAGCAGGAACCCTGGACAGGGTCGTTAGCAGCAGAGCCTGTAACCCCGGCATTCTGATGCGGAAGTCTCACAGCTACGCCCCACAAAAGTAGGAATGTGGCATCATCGGTGGTGTGTAACCTAGCCACTTCAGCGACTCGAGGTGTGTGCAAGAAGTTGTTGCATTACAGCAGTTGCTGGACACTAGCAAAACTCGCGCCCTAAGTGTCCATACATATTTCACAGAGGTAAGAGATGAGCACGAGCATTTTTTGCTTTACCATTGGCCTGTAGGAGAAGGCCGAGGTGACAAGGATGTGATAACCAAATTGGTATAATCAAACAAGAACGATGTCAAACTTCTAGAAAGCAACTGATGAACCAGAGATCCATAGTGTCCTTGGTTGTCCGAGGGGGTGGGGGTTGATATCCGGTACGTCGATTGGTGGGCTTTAACCCCGAGCCTCAGCTCGCCATGCATCAACCTGTTTGTGCGTTTACATCTTGATTACATAATGATTAGAATGCAGCCTTGTCGTACATGCATGCATCCATGCATACTTGGGTACACCATCGCTCCATGCAATCCCAATGTAGACTTCGCTTAGGTGATTCTATCCATCCAATGAGTTGCAGACCAGAATGTTCAGGCAATGTAGGCAATCTAAAATCAATTTTGGCTTCCCAACAATAAAAAATTATTGTCTGCTAAACCTTTGAACTACGTTTGGGTGAACTTTGTCAATCGCCCTCGGGTATTTACTTGCTGTGTTTCGCGTGCTCCTTCTTGCTCCTTGCTTCGGCTAGCTTGAGCACCTTCTGTAGATGGTTAGCATTGCAACAGTCCCAGAACACGGAAGTCACGTTCCCTTTGTCTAAAACAAACGCCGTGTAGGGTTCCCACGTTGCTTCTGCCATAGAGTAACCCTCCCACTTGACCAAGAAGCTCCATCCGTGCCTGTACTCCAAACGTAGTACAGCTTCTACCTTGTTAAAACCTTTCGCCTTCATCTCCTTGCTGTTCATGTCCGGTACTTGTCCTTCTCCTTTACATCAGGCTTCGGAAGCGCGCTCCGACGCCATCTCGTCGTCTTGATCGTCGTTGAGTTCGTCATCTTCTTCACGCCATTTCGTTGTGGAAACCTTCTAATTTTAGGTCGTACTCATTCGTTAGGGTGTACCTCTTGAGGAAAGGCACACACAGCAACCGTGGACGCAAAGCTGTGGAATACTAGATCGGGGATATGGTACTCGTGCACCACAAGAGGTCATTGCGCTAGAAAAAAAAACCACGATTTAACTTATTATGGCCCTTTCATGGTCACCGACGTAGGTTCGAGCTCAGACAAAGTACGCGCAAGTCCGCGATTCGGAGGGGAGATAGAAGTCGGTATTGTTCTCTCGTTCCCGGATTATGTGGAGTTATTCCTTGGCCTTACTTGCTAGCGTAGCTTGCCGCTCCATCCACTCCTTCACCTTAGGATTCGCATCCCGCGGCGTCGGAAACTCCATGTGAAAGCCAGGCCGCCCGAAGAAGAGCTCGTGAGGTGAATAACCAGTACGCGTAGAAACCCGGTTGTTCATCAAGTATATCGCGTACGGTAGCATTCTCAGCCAGTTCCTCCTCTTCTCTTGCGCCATGAGGATCCGCATCACGGTTTTGAAGGAGCGCATTTGTCTCTCGCAGAGTGAGTTCTCGGTGCGCAAATAGGGTGTGCCGAATTGAATCTCACAGCCAAGTGTTTCCATCACAGCACGGTACCAATTGCCTTCGTCCGTGTGGACAAAGTCTCTACCTGCAGAGCTCGGCTCTCCTCCAGCATACCATCAACGCTGCTACTACTGCTGGTGATCTCCTCATCGGAAGAAACAGCATCCTTCCCAATGTACTTGTTGAACAAACAGCACCACAGATAGTGGCGCACAGAAAAAGGATAGACCGACACACAAATCAAGCCCCCCCCTCCCCCCACCACAAACGCGGTGGGAATCACATTGGGCAACTGCCGACGAGCCCCTGCGGCTGAAAGTAATCCGCTGCATCATCATTGGTGTTGGTTGTGGACAACAAGCAACAGGTCATCCTTGGGTATGGTACCCATGGATAGTGATGAACTGACGGGGGAAGCTTCCGGGGAACCAGCACCACGTGGAATGGGATCATACAACTCGAGCAGTTCGGGTAGTGAGGACATCATGACAGAACACACGCATATGGGAGGTTTGTTGGATGAACTGTCTGCAGCAGAAACACTGTCCTTCAGCACAGATGTCAGCGACACCGGGCGGCACAGCAAGAGGCGAAAGCCGAGGAAAAGCAGGAACCCTGGACAGGGTCGTTAGCAGCAGAGCCTGTAACCCCGGCATTCTGATGCGGAAGTCTCACAGCTACGCCCCACAAAAGTAGGAATGTGGCATCATCGGTGGTGTGTAACCTAGCCACTTCAGCGACTCGAGGTGTGTGCAAGAAGTTGTTGCATTACAGCAGTTGCTGGACACTAGCAAAACTCGCGCCCTAAGTGTCCATACATATTTCACAGAGGTAAGAGATGGGCACGAGCATTTTTTGCTTTACCATTGGCCTGTAGGAGAAGGCCGAGGTGACAAGGATGTGATAACCAAATTGGTATAATCAAACAAGAACGATGTCAAACTTCTAGAAAGCAACTGATGAACCAGAGATCCATAGTGTCCTTGGTTGTCCGAGGGGGTGGGGGTTGATATCCGGTACGTCGATTGGTGGGCTTTAACCCCGAGCCTCAGCTCGCCATGCATCAACCTGTTTGTGTGTTTACATCTTGATTACATAATGATTAGAATGCAGCCTTGTCGTACATGCATGCGTCCATGCATACTTGGGTACACCATCGCTCCATGCAATCCCAATGTAGACTTCGTTTAGGTGATTCTATCCATCCAATGAGTTGCAGACCAGAATGTTCAGGCAATGTAGGCAATCTAAAATCAATTTTGGCTTCCCAACAATAAAAAATTATTGTCTGCTAAACCTTTGAACTACGTTTGGGTGAACTTTGTCAATCGCCCTCGGGTATTTACTTGCTGTGTTTCGCGTGCTCCTTCTTGCTCCTTGCTTCGGCTAGCTTGAGCACCTTCTGTAGATGGTTAGCATTGCAACAGTCCCAGAACACGGAAGTCACGTTCCCTTTGTCTAAAATAAACGCCGTGTAGGGTTCCCACGTTGCTTCTGCCATAGAGTAACCCTCCCACTTGACCAAGAAGCTCCATCCGTGCCTGTACTCCAAACGTAGTACAGCTTCTACCTTGTTAAAACCTTTCGCCTTCATCTCCTTGCTGTTCATGTCCGGTAATTGTCCTTCTCCTTTACATCAGGCTTCGGAAGCGCGCTCCGACGCCATCTCGTCGTCTTGATCGTCGTTGAGTTCGTCATCTTCTTCACGCCATTTCGTTGTGGAAACCTTCTAATTTTAGGTCGTACTCATTCGTTAGGATGTACCTCTTGAGGAAAGGCACACACAGCAACCGTGGACGCAAAGCTGTGGAATACTAGATCGGGGATATGGTACTCGTGCACCACAAGAGGTCATTGCGCTAGAAAAAAAAACCACGATTTAACTTATTATGGCCCTTTCATGGTCACCGACGTAGGTTCGAGCTCAGACAAAGTACGCGCAAGTCCGCGATTCGGAGGGGAGATAGAAGTCGGTATTGTTCTCTCGTTCCCGGATTATGTGGAGTTATTCCTTGGCCTTACTTGCTAGCGTAGCTTGCCGCTCCATCCACTCCTTCACCTTAGGATTCGCATCCCGCGGCGTCGGAAACTCCATGTGAAAGCCAGGCCGCCCGAAGAAGAGCTCGTGAGGTGAATAACCAGTACGCGTAGAAACCCGGTTGTTCATCAAGTATATCGCGTACGGTAGCATTCTCAGCCAGTTCCTCCTCTTCTCTTGCGCCATGAGGATCCGCATCACGGTTTTGAAGGAGCGCATTTGTCTCTCGCAGAGTGAGTTCTTGGTGCGCAAATAGGGTGTGCCGAATTGAATCTCACAGCCAAGTGTTTCCATCACAGCACGGTACCAATTGCCTTCGTCCGTGTGGACAAAGTCTCTACCTGCAGAGCTCGGCTCTCCTCCAGCATACCATCAACGCTGCTACTACTGCTGGTGATCTCCTCATCGGAAAAAACAGAAGAAGAGAGAGCGAGAGAGAGGATAGGAGTGAGAGAAAGGGAGGGAGGGAGAGAGAGACCCACAGAGCAAGAGTCGTGGACTAACCGGCACTGTGGGAGGGTGCTGGGTTCCAGCTGACCAGGGTGTGTGGGCAGCCATTGCAGCATAGAGCTGAAAAGCTTACTGGTGAAACATCGGGACGCCTTTGCGCCCCCGGGGCGCGGGCATGACACGTCATGGCATGTCAGAAAGCCTAAGCACAACAGAGGCAGCGAGAGTGCGGCCCATGGGAGGGTGGTGGGTGCGAGCTGACTTGGATATGTGGGTGGCCAGCGCACGCATGGAGTGGTACTGAGCACGTAAGCGCCACAGTACAGTGAGGCACCTGTTGAAGCGTCAAGCGGAAAAAATCTGTTGGTGAAACGTTGAGACGCCTTTGCGCCCCCGGAGTTCGGATATGGCGCGTCTTCACGCGCCAGAGAGCAGGAGCAAGACAGGTGCAGCAAGAGCAAGACCCGCAGAGCAAGGGTTAGAGACTCTCCGGCACTGTGGGGTGGTGGTGGGTGCGAGCTGACCTCAATGTACAGATGGCCAAGGCCAAAGCACAATCAGCAGCCACCTAGAGTGGTTCGGAACTGGTCTGCGCTGCAGTGCAGCAAGCAAAACGCTGAACTATGTGGTGATGACCATGCGCCTGTGACACGGGGGCGTATGCGAGCCCAGTATCTGTTGCCTCATGGCCCCCACCACAAAGCAGCCGTCAGTGTACCGCCACAACTGGCCCCACCTGTTCCACCAAAACCAAGGGACCATTGAGTGTGTAATTGTGGGCATGACTTGAACCCACTACATTGTTGCTTTCTGGCTCACTCCTTGTGCATCACCTGTGAGGTTTGCCCTTCAACCACTCGGTGGAAGGGCTAGTAGGACTCGGGTTGTACGTACTTTGGGGGAGATACACATGAAATTGCCATATATTGGTGTTCTTGAACGACTCCAAACTCCATGTGTAGGCTTTTCGAGGGGGCAATCAACAGTCCTAGTTTTATTTGTCTCCATGCTTTTCTAATTTGTACCCAACATCCTAGGTGACTTTTGTTCAATTGGGTAGGAAGTAGTGACGCAATGCTTTCTGGTTTTCTGATTTAAGAAGTCGCCCGCGGCCCGAATCAAAAGGTGCTAGATGATGCTCCCATTTTCGTTATGATAGATGAAATGTCAAGCCTAGGTGTCCGTTCTTTTTTTTTCTTCTGTAGTCAACACCCTCAAACTTTTTTCATCTCTCAACCTTTGTATGTGATGGTCTTCTTATGCCTCCTTTCGGTATTTCATTGATGGTTCTGAAGGTTCAGGATGGTGTTTTGTGTGGAATTTTTGGTGGCCAAGAATTTAGTGGAAACCAACTTCACGTCTGGAGCTATAGATCTATAATTAGGGTCTATGAGAAGGCGCACATCTATTGCAGGGACATGTATTACATGCACAATAGGCTTCAAACACCATGAGGGGCAGGAGTCAACGGGCCCGGTACTTGTATGCGACCCCCTAGGCTCCCACCTCTGCCCCCGGATTTTCAGAGATAGTGGGTTGGGGGGCATGGCCCCAGCGGCGCCCCTTTTTTTTTTGTGCATGCTTCTTTTTCATAAAACCATCAATGCCTCTCAGCTCCAAATTAGCAAGACAAGGCACTATACAAATGTCGTTTGTTGGCCGGTGAGGATCTTGCGTTCGGACCAATACCCCGGCCCAAGTACAATGCTATCGCCGGTTGTTACATAGTGCGGACATTCTTTTCTTTCCCCTTTTTATTTCTACTTTCTTTCTTTCTTTCTCTCGCTTTGGTTGGTTTGAGTTGGTTTGGCAAGGCAAGTTTATATTCCATTGCACTCTACTTCGTGAACTTCCCTAGCTGAGGGTAAACTGAGGCCTAGAGCTAGGATACTTAATGTGTGTGATCCTTGTCCTAACCCACTCACGCCGGTCCACGCCGGTCCGCGCCAGAACGAACAAAGCACATCAAAAGTTGTAGCACATAACACAGCTGGTCTCAGTCCTCCCGCCCGCCCAAGTGAGCCCACCCGTGTAGTAGTCGGTCATAGTATATGTGGGGGCGTGGGAGGCACCCGAGACATTGACAGCATATGTATCATGCTCTCCTTTGTATACTACTATCCATCGACAATATCATATATAAAAACAATCAGCCCATGCATATACACGATACATGCTATCGGGCCAACATATACTTCTTTCCGATATCACCAAAGTGTTCGGACTAAAAAGTGCCCTATGGGCGCACAAAGAGCTCCCATAACACACCATATCGTACCAAAAACCTAGTAAGCAGACCGAGTCCGTACCTCAGAAGCGAGAACATAGCAACCTTGAGGCACATTGTACATCAGCCGCACATCTTACATCCGATAGACGGCGCATGACCGCCACGTCTGGGACGGTGACACGGGTGGCGTAGGACCATCCTCATCCATCCGCACCTGTTCGCCGAAGAAATGGAGGGCCGGTAATGCGTGGGCTTTCCAATACGCTTTGTTTGCCGCAATCAACATAGTATAGAACCGCTTAGAGTAAGAATATGCCAGTCTAGCCCACAAGTTGGGGTTAATTGCATCCCATCGGAAACAAAGCCGATGATGCAATATGCAGATTGAAGCAACTTGGCTAGTAAAACAGCGGTGATTCCGGTGAGGTAACGTGTTCCAAACATCGAGATATCACCACACCTACTTGCGGCATTGCGATCATGGTTGTAGTGCTCCTTGCATCCCCACTGAAAGGTCCCTGCCCCCGCGCATCGAAGTCACACCGGGTGGTTCCGGCAGGCCACTGTTGCTGCTTGATCCCATGTCTAGCGAAGATTTCCCGTGCGGATGCCATTTGGAGGGGGCGCGTGTAGATAGAGTCCAAGATGGATTGCGTCTTCTTCAGCTTCAGTAGGCGTACCTTCTCCTCCGTAGAGCCGTCCTTGTGGTACCGCTAGATCTCAGCAATGTCGCTCATGTCATGTGCCATGTGTTTCGTTCTTGCTCTGCTTCTTTTGTACATCCTAGTGACACCCCATGGCAACACTCGACCTTGAGAAGTCGCCGAAGCGCGGGGGTCGCTTCGTGTGCAAGAAGACGGGCTGCCACAAAGAATGTGTTACATGCCTTATTCACTATTACAACCACTTTGGGCACATCTGCCCCTCTGCAACCCACACTGGACACTAGCTGCTTGCACTGGTGATCCCGCCCACACCCTGCTCCACCTCTGGGCTACGGGGCAACCTCAAGACGATGACCCACCTCTTACCCCACCACCAGTTGGTTTCCTATTATGCTTGCGTAGGAACATAAGGCCATACGGATGCTTCACCTGGTCGATGCGGATTCACAGAGGACATCACCTCAAAGAGAGGTTGTTAGATCAAGCGCATTCCCGGGAGTCGTATACCCCCCCCTTTTGGGAATGATTCGCATAGGATACCCCAAGGCATGATATTTGATGTCCAACCCTTTGCAAAATCATTATTTTCCCCAATAAAAGGATCCCCCAATCGATTTTTTGAGTCTGAGGCCCCGATCCCCTGAAATTGGATATCACTGTTTTGAGGGGGGCGGGGGGGGTGGAGGGGGGGGGGTCAAAAGTTTGTGCTCCGAAAGTTTCAAGCAGTGGGGAGAGCCAGTGTTGTCAGATGAGCAGCAGTCCAATGGTAGTGCAGCCGACCGCACACTTAGAGGTTGGCGATTCCATTTGCGGTCGACCATCTTTCGTCGCAAGTGTCCTCCATCTTGGGATCATTTCACATAGTGAAGCTCCTAACCCTCGAAGCCCTGGGGCCGATCCCCCAGCTGTACTCTTTACCATACCACCCTTCTGCATTGCATTCCACCCTTTGCTCTACCCATTCTCAAATCTACCCATGCTCTCATCCACCACCTCTCCACTATCGGATTCTACGTTGCACCCGGGGGGGGGGGGGGGCAACTACCAACGGTCTTGATGCAACCCACCCACTGGCTACTTGTCAACACTCCGTGGGGGGGGGGGGGCTAGGGGGGCAGTCACGGGTTTCGCTGGCGGGTGTCTAGGGGGGATTGGCGGTTAGGGCGGCCACAAAGCAACAGATTGCAGAGCTCACACACGCCCCCGCCTCACAGGCATATGGTCATCACCACAAACTTCCGTTCAATGTTTGACCCTTTGCTTTGCAGTACACCTCAGACGAGGGCCGAAGTTTAACTTGAGCTCACCGCTGTCAGCGGCTATCGGATGTTTCTTGGCCTGTTTGGATAAAGCCTACAAGCCTACACACCTCATTGGGCCGGTCACGCAAGCATCCCATAATAACCAAACCGTGTTCTTTAGCATGTGTGTGCATTGCCTTTTCGCCGGGCGGCGAGGGGGGGGGGGGGGTCAATGCAGCCAAAATTCAATGGGTTGCGAGAGGAGCATGCACCGAAGTCTCGTGTTTACCGGAAATGTAATGGTGTGACCCCTCAGCCTCTGCTACCGGACAGTTGAAACGGTCCGCCGAAGCAAAAATTCTATTGCCTTCGGCAATGCAGAGAGGCGGAGGGGCCTCAGAGCAGGCAACTTAGTGGTGGTGGTGATTACCGCCATTTTCTTACCCTGTTGCAGAATTTCTTACGGCCGCAAGGGAAATAGATTAGGTTAAAGTTGAAGAATCTCAAAAGCGCTGCGCGAACTCCAAGGTGACACATGGCATTATGCCCCGTTTGCTATGAGCTACTTCCCGATGTTCCCTGTATATCTGCTTCCAAAACACTACATCCAGGCTTTTGCAATTGGCCCACCGCGTTATGATGATCGCCCATTACCCTCATTACTTCAATGCATATCTTCATCTCACGAATCTCATCCGAACAACTTCTATCCATGAATATGCAAGGGGCTGGCATTCCTTATCTTAGACTTTCCCCTACTTGGCATTTGCGCGACTTGTAGCCACTCTATGGGTGATCAAATCCCAGATGGGCTTTTTGGTGCACTGACAGACCAAATGAAAGACCCATTTGTTGTCAATTTACGAGACTGCGGGGAGGGGAGATTGCTGTCTAAAAAACAAAGAGAGGGATGGCGAGGGGGCTCATTTTTGCTTGATGATAAGCACTCCTAAGCAATCACTTATGTCTAAGTGACCCGGCGCCACGCATGGATAAAAGATCAGAAAGTATATTGTGTTACCAATGTATACAAGGCGGGCACAATGCAACCACAATCATCAGTTTCATGCGTTAAGGTTACGGCTCATAGTGGTGGTGTGAGCGAACTTGCAATAATTTTGGTTGCCACTGCGCAGTGCTTCATTTTCGAAGGGCGGCTTAAATCACCTCGAAGAGGGTTGTTAGATCAAGCGCGGGTGTGTACGCCATATACCCCCCTTTTTTTGGGTCATTGGCGTAAGATACCCTGAGGTATGGTACCGGATGTCCAACCCCTTGTAAAATCATCACTTTAGGAGAGAAAATGATCCCCCAATGAATTTTTCGTTTCTGACTCCTTTAGCCCCCCATACACGGGTACCCCTTTTTGGGGGGGTGGGGGTGGGGGTGGGGGTGGGGTGGGGGGATGGTGGGGGGCGGGGGACAAAACTTCTTTGCGTATTCTGGGTGCTGTGTTTGGATTTGGACCTAGGTCCGGGTAACCTTTTTTCTTGTACATGGACCCCCTAACGCATGGCGGGGGTGCCAGGTCCGAACTCCGGGTTACCCGGTCGCCCCCCCCCCCCCCCCTATGGGCCCTTGCTACTGAGCCGTTTTCACACTGGATAAGGCTGTTTAGTGACACCTGCAAGCTTTCCAAAATTCTTGACTTTTTCGGAAACCCTTCTGTCGCCCCTGGGATGGGATTGGGTGATCATTTGGTGACAATACGGGTGCGTGAGAACCCATGTCGACCCATGTAGTGGCCACTTGGCCCATCTAGCCCGAGCCATGGCCCCCCAAAAAACTTCAAAATTGCTGTTTGTTGGTACTTCAATGGCCTTTGGTGTGTGCGCAAATTGGTTAAGCAGTTTTCCAACCTCTACAGGTCAAAAATGGAAGATTTTTGCAAAACATTTTTTTGATATTGTGACGACTTACAATGATGAAATATGCTATGTAAAGCATGTTTTGGCCCCCTTTTATGTGGTTTTCACCCTATTTGGGTGTTGGGGGTGAGAGGGGCTCCCAAAGGGACCGGGCCACAACCTGCTTATGCAGTTTTCCAGCCTCAACAGGTCCAAAATGGTACTATCCCAAACTCATTTTTTTATACTTTGACCATCCAAAATGATCAAACATCCCATTTAAAGCATTTTGTAGCCCCTCTTTATGTGTTTTTCACCCTATTTCTGTGTTGGGGGGGGAGGGGGGCTGTCAAGGGGTGTACGCCACAACGTGCTTCTGCAGCTTTCTAGCCTCGGCGGCTCAGGAATGGAAATTTCCGAAACTGATTTTATTCATGCTTTGGTCATCCAAAATGCTCAAATGTCCTATAGCATGTTTTACCCCCTCTTTATGTGTTTTTCCTCCAGGTCTGCAAAGCGTCGGGCGCCTAACTAGGCTAACCGGGGGGTCCCGGGGGGGGTGTCGCACCGAGCAGCGGGTGGGGGGGCAACAGACCCCCTGTCAACCCAGCCAGGGGGGGGGGGGGCAGCAGCCCGAGACCGACCCCCCCGGCTCCCTCCGCCCGCGCGGAGGCCATGGGGGCGCCGCCGGGTGGGTGGGCAGCGGGGCCCCTCTCGTCCCGGCCACCGGGGGGTGGGGGCGCAAAACTGGTGCCGCCCCCCCCCCTCATGCTCCGCCAGAGCAGGGGCCTCAGTGGGGCCCACGATGCGGCAGGACCCCCCCCCCAGCAGAGCGACCCCCGCCGTCGCTCCCAGAAGTTTTTAGCCGCATCTCAGCGGCCCTGAGCAGCCGCGCACCGCCGCGGCGGCGGTCCCCACCGCGGGCGCGTCGACGACCCCAACCCAGGGCCACCAGGACGGTGGCAGACATGCTGCGCGCGCGCCCGCCTCCCCCACCGGCCATTGGCGGCGCGGAAGAAGGGGCCTCCCTCTCCTATGACTCAGTGGCGGGCGCGCCCCTGGCGGTGTCCCCATCCCAGTCCACACTGCCGCCGCGGCGGCGGCACGGCAGGGCCAGCACGGAAGAGACCTAGTCCCCTCCGGCTCGTCCCTCTTGGCCGCCAGGCAGGCTCAGGCGGGGGGCCTGTAGGGGAGGACACGGGCGCCTGAACTCGACTCGGCCCACCTCCCCACCCTCCGTACATAGACCAGCGGACGTTAATCGACGAATGCCCTCTTTATGTGTTTTTCACCCTATTTGGTTGGTTGGGGGGGCTTCCGAGGGGTCTAGGGCACAACCTGCTTTTGCAGCTTTCCCGCCTCAGCAGCTCAAAAATGGAAATTTCTGAAGGTGATTTTGTTGATACTCTGACCATCCAAAATGATCAAATATCCAAGGGGTCTAGGGCACAATCTGCTTATGCAGGTTTCCTGCCTCAGCAGCTCAAGAGTGGTTTCCCCTCTCCCCTCTTCGAGGTGCCTTGCAATAGAATTTTATTTATGTTAGCGTAGCTGTGATGAACAATGATGTCCAAGCAATCGTGAATGGTAAAGGGTTCCTACATGGCGTTGATTTGCTGCGGGGGAGTATGTCTGCCAAAAGGCGTCATGAAGATTAACACGGGTGTGGGTGTAGCTTGGGTATAAAAGTTTTAGCCCATTGGGCTACCACACGTGCCCTTCTATTACAAGGGACACAAAAGATGTGGTTCATTTTTGGGGTACGATGTGCCTCCTCTAAGCAGAGACTAGAAAACTAGTGCAACCATTCTCTATTGATGTCGTTTCGCCAACTCCACCACCACAGTGCCGAGGGGTTGTGCTTGCAGCATCGTGTTTGCAACGCCCGCTATCCTATAGGCGACACTACTTGTCCCGTAGGGTTCCATGGAGGGCATGAAGATAACAGATACATGGTGGCCTCTTGGAATCCCTTTCCCAAGCAAGTCTAGCCCCACCCACTTCTACTTTCTCTTTTGACACCACAATAGGTAGTGGTGAAAGCGTACCTGGTAGTGCAAGCCACGCCCCAATCGGTTGGGCGCGGAGACAAAGCTGGTGCTTTTTTTCGGCGCACAAAGAGCGCAGTGAGGAGTGTTTGGCTGAAACTGCGCGCCTCGTTATACGAGGCGCAAATTGGGCTCGGCGCGCGCCTCGATAGCGCCAAACTCCCCCGCCCCCCCGTGCGCCTCGTTAGCGCCAAACCCCCCCCCCCCCTCCCGTGCTCCTCGTTAGCGCCAACCCCCCCCCCCCCGCCGTGCGCCTCGTTAGCGCCAAACTCCCCCCCCCCCCGTGCGCCTCGTTAGCGCCAAACCTCCCCCCCCCCCCGTGCGCCTCGTTAGCGCCAAACCCGCCTGCGCCAAACCCCCCCCCCGTGCGCCTCGTTAGCGCCACCCCCCCCCGTGCGCCTCGTTAGCGCCAACCCCCCCCACGTGCGCCTCGTTAGCGCGCCAACCCCCCCCCCCCCCCCCTGTGCACCGCCTTGTGTGTGTACCGCCTTGCCTGTGGCCCCTTAAATAACAGGACTCCTGCGGTGGCTACATACCGCCTTTTGTGTGCACCGCCTTGTGTGTGTACCGCCTTCTATGTGCACCGCCTTGCCTGTGGCCCGTTAAATAACAAGACTCCTGCGGTGGCTAAAGACCGCCTTTTGTCTGCACCGCCTTGTGTGTGTACCGCCTTGCCTGTGGCCCCTTAAATAACATGAGTCCTGCGGTGGCTACAGACCGCCTTTTGTGTGCACCGCTTTGTGTGTATACCGCCTTTTGTGTGTACCGCCTTGGCTGTGGCCCCTTAAATAACAAAACTCCTGTGGCGGCTGTAGACCGCCTTTTGTGTGCACCGCCTTTTGCGTGTACCGCCTTGCCTGTGCCCCCTTAAATAACAAGACTCCTGTGGCGGCTGTAGACCGCCTTTTGTGTGCACCGCCTTTTGCGTGTACCGCCTTGCCTGTGGCCCCTTAAATAACAAGACTCCTGCGGTGGCTACAGGCCGCCTTTTGTGTGCACCGCCTTGTGTGTGTACCGCCTTCTATGTGCACCGCCTTGCCCGTGGCCCCTTAAATAACAAGACTCCTGCGGTGGCTACAGACCGCCTTTTGTGGGCACCGCCTTGTGTGTGCACCGCCTTGTGTGTGCACCGCCTTGTGTGTGCACCGCCTTGTGTATGCACGGACTTGTATGCGGAATACGCGTCTCGTGAGTGCCTACCCCCCCCCCGTGTGCCTCGTTAGCGCGCCAGCCCCCCCCCCCCCCCCCCGCGCCTCGCTAGCGCCAAACTGCCCCCCCGCGCGCCTGGTTTGCAACCACCCCCCCCCCCCCGTGCGCCTCGTTAGCGCCAAACTCCCCCCCCCCCGTGCGCCTCGTTAGCGCCAACCTCCCCCCCTGTGCGCCTCGTAAGCGCCAAACCCCCCCCCCCCCGGTGCGCCTCGTTAGCGCCAAATCCCCCCGCGCCAAACCCCCCCCGTGCGCCTCGTTAGCGCCAAACCCCCCCGTGCGCCTCGTTAGCGCCAACCCCCCCCCCCCCCGTGCGCCTCGTTAGCGCGCCAAACCCCCCCCCCCTATGCACCGCCTTGTGTGTCTACCCCCTTGCCCGTGGCCCCTTGAATAACAAGACTCCTCCGGTGGCTACAGACCGCCTTTTGTGTGCGGCGCCTTGTGTGTGCACCACCTTGTGTATGCACCGGCTTATATGTGCACCGCCTTGTGTATGCACGGACTTGTACGCGGAATACGCGTCTCGTGAGTGCCTACCCCCCCCCCCCCGTGCGCCTCGTTAGAGCGCCAATCCCCCCCCGCGCGCCTCGTTAGCGCCAAACCCCCCCCCCCCCCCCTGCGCGCCTCGTTTGCAACCCCCCCCCCCCTTTGTGCGCCTCGTTAGCGCCAAACTCCCCCCCCCGTGCGCCTTGTTAGCGCCAACCCCCCCCCCCCCCCCCCCCGTGCGCCTCGTTAGCGCCAACCCCCCCCCCCCCCCCCGTGCGCCTCGTTAGCGCCAACCCCCCCCCCCCCCCCTTGCGCCTCGTTAGCGCCAAACCTTCCCCCCCCCCGTGCGCCTCGTTAGCGCCAAACCCCCCCGCGCCAACGCCCCCCCCCCCCCCCTGCGCCTCGTTAGCGCCAACCCCCCCACCCCCGTGCGCCTCGTTAGCGCGCCAAACCCCCCCCCCCCCCCTGTGCACCGCCTTGTGTGTGTACCGCCTTGCCTGTGGCCCCTTAAATAACAAGACTCCTGCGGTGGCTATAGACCGCCTTTTGTGTGCACCGCCTTTGTGTGTACCACCTTGCCTGTGGCCCCTTAAATAACAAGACTCCTGCGGTGGCTACAGACCGCCTTTTGTGTGCACCGCCTTGTGTGTGTACCGCCTTCTATGTGCACCGCCTTGCCTGTGGCCCCTTAAATAACAAGACTCCTGCGGTGGCTACAGACCGCCTTTTGTGTGCACCGCCTTGTGTATGTACCGCCTTGCTTGTGGCCCCTTAAATAACAAGACTCCTGCGGTGGCTACAGACCGCTTTTTGTGTGCACCGCTTTGTGTGTATACCGCCTTTTGTGTGTACCGCCTTGGCTGTGGCCCCTTAAATAACAAAACTCCTGTGGCGGCTGTAGACCGCCTTTTGTGTGCACCGCCTTTTGCGTGTACCGCCTTGCCTGTGGCCCCTTAAATAACAAGACTCCTGCGGTGGCTACAGACCGCCTTTTGTGTGCACCGCCTTGTGTGTGTACCGCCTTCTATGTTCACCGCCTTGCCCATGGCCCCTTAAATAACAAGACTCCTGCGGTGGCTACAGACCGCCTTTTGTGTGCACCGCCTTGTGTGCACACCGCCTTGTGCATGCACGGACTTGTATGCGGAATACCTGTCTCGTGAGTGCCTACCCCCCCCCCCCCCGTGCGCCTTGTTAGCGCGCCAATCCCCCCCCCCCGCGCCTCGTTAGCGCCAAACTCCCCCCCCGCGCGCCTCGTTTGCACCCCCCCCCCTTGTGCGCCTCGTTAGCGCCAAACCCCCCCCCCGTGCGCCTCGTTAGCGCCAACCCCCCCCCCCCCCCCCGTGCGCCTCGTTAGCGCCAAACCCCCCCCGCGCGCCTCGTTTGCACCCCCCCCCCCCCTTGTGCGCCTTGTTAGCGCCAAACCCCCCCCCCCCCCTGCACCTCGTTAGCGCCAAACTCCCACCCCCCCGTGCACCTCGTTAGCGCCAAACTCCCCTCCCCCCCGTGCGCCTCGTTAAACGAGGGGGCAGTCTCAGTCAAACAATGGCTGTGAGGCATTCTTATCATTATTACTGCAATGTCCAACCGCGGCTGACCGCAAAGCCAATATAACTCCACTATTTGTCTAGTGTCTGTATACCGAAAGAATAAGCAAATCACTTCTGGAAAGTGCATGCTTGAATGTTGACGTTGCCTGAAAGTCTGCCTTTACGATGGGGCCCGGTGGCTTAACATGCAAAAAAGCAGCCCACCAAGTTCGGGTATTGGATCCCCACATAGCAGCTGACAAGGGAGGCAATTTTGCCCTTCACTGCCACCACACAATGTTGTCCCTTTGCACTCAGCCGTCTGGAATGTTGTTTTGAAGTGTTTTTGTGGAAAATTTTTCTGTGCGCGACATTCGCATGTACTACACCCCCGAAGACAGTGGTGGGGGACGTAGAGCGGGAAAAAGGTGTCGTTTGCCACCCATGCACGCCTTTGGTGCACCCTCTTTGGGCAACAAGCCAAGGTTGTTACGAAAAAGCCGGCGGCTTGTGCATGAGACAAACATGAACACCAAAAGCAGTGTTACAAGGAACAATGTCTCGTCCAACAACTACAGCATATGTCAAGCGGTTTATGTATGGCACACTTGTGAGGGCTCATCAGGGTCCACCTCCACATTCTCGTGGGCACCATGTTGATCGCCCGGTTTAGGGGGCTCTTCTTCTTTCTTCTCATTCTTTCCCTCATTACCAGACGGGGGCCCTTCCAAGGACGCCTGCAGTGTTAGGCAGCATCTTATACTTACTTCCTCGCTACCTACATACGATGCACTCCGCCAAACTGCACCCACCCCAAACATACGCAATATCCAAGAGATTTGGGAATTTTTTCAAAAGAGCCTCTAACTTCCGACGTTCTATTGTCCATGAGAGAATCGGTTTTGGGGCGCATTCGAGAATTACACGCAACAGATACGCCTCGCGATTATTCTTTTCATGGTCTCCGGGGAAAGGTAGGGCAGGGCAGTGTAGTGCAATGAAGGGCATTGCAATGCATTGCTGTGCACAGTAGGGCTTTGCAAGGTAGCATGTGATGTCATTTCGGTAATGTCAAATGGGGGCTTTTCATTTCACTTAATTTCAATTTTGTTACATCAAAAGACTTGGCATACCGCGAGGGGTAGAAAACTTTGTGTCCAGTGTCGGCTGCTTCGTGGTTTTCGTGCATTTTGGGCCCCTTTGGAGAGCAACCGTGCAAGATGGAGCATAGTGAGCCACCGCACTTCCGCCCCCCCCTGTCTTCTCTCTCCACAATGCTGCTGCAATCAGTTCCCACAACGGTGTCTCAAGAGCATTGGGCCAAAATGTCTAAGTCATGCACACCCGTCACAAACAATCTTTGCATTTGATGCAATCAAGGGAAGGGGCTTGGAGCTAGTTTGGGGGATGTTGATTGGTGGTGCTGGTGGTCACGTCTCGGGTTGCTTCGAGGGCAATCCATTTAAGACACACACACAAGGACAAAACTTGGGAGTGTAGAATGTCCACCTTAAAAACAAAAGGCACAGATATCGAGGGTAGTAGGAAAAATAATCGAGTCTGTGCGCCCCCCCCCCCCAAGGTTAGGACACCTATATGCGCGGGTGTCCGCACGGATTATTACAAAGTGTAAGGTGCCCTTGGGGACTAGGCATGACACATGGGACAATCGGACCAAGGATGGGGGATGAGACAAATGGAGTGGACAATCCAAACCACGGTTCTAGCATGTCAACTCTTTGATAGTGTAAAGTGAACGGCCGGATGGAAAGATGGGCGTGGTGGGGTCCACAATGGACTTGGGGCATCCTTTGAACGGCAAACACTAGCCATCCAACTCACGCGGGGTCCATCACGTAGCATTGTAACGCGACATTGTGGGGTCCACACTAGAATTGGGGCACAATTGGGTCAGCAACGCACATTGTTTGCCTGTTTTTGCCATTGCGCTCCCACCCATGCTATGGAGAAAGGGCCACCGACGGCTACTTGTCGCAAATGGGGGACATGGGCTATTGCCTTGAATACCCAAACCGAGGAATGCCAACGAGTGCCAAAGGCATGTTACGCAGGGGGAACACCATGATTCTCTGTCGTACTTGTGATATGTGGAAAAAACGCTTTTTCTCTAGGACTCATTTTTTTCGTGCCGCCCCTATTTGTTACGCAATTGCTCGTGGACCATTGTTCAGAGCACCAAGTGAGTCGTCAATAGGTCCATCTCCAAAAGCAACCTTTCCGTGCAGCGCGCACTTTTGAAACCCCACCTAGTTTTAGGAAATTGTGCGATCTGCATCGTTGATCTGAAAGTTCTTTCACTCGAGGTACCGAGACAGATCTTGTGTAGCGACATTGATTTCTCCCCACTTTTTGCCTCACCCGGGACCTGTGCACCTCGTGGACCTTGATACAAGTTGAAAGAACAAAAAGTATGCGTCAAAGCCTAAGGCAAAGCCAAATCTTCATCGCATTGTGCACAACCCTCTTTGAGCCTCACCCTAACATGCCTCGCGACACCCCGAATGCTCATGCGACTGCACTCAGCTATAAACAAAAAGCTACTCCTACATTAGGCATGAGGGGTGATCTTTGAACGAGATTTTACATGGTCTGCTCAAGGACCCCAAGGACCTCAAGGGTTAGCATGCACGCTATCATTTTCACTTCCCAACTTGCAATCTAGGCGTAGACCATTCCAGATGCAAGTACGACAGATTTGCATGCTATCAGCAAGGCAATGGGCAAGGAGGTTGTATGGCCAAGCCCTCAGCCGCAGCAAAATGTAGCTTGATAAGCCCGCCCCAGGCTGTGCATTTGGTATCCATTTTTTTGGTAGCAAGGGAACCGCTGCTTTGAAGGGGTGGGAACGTAAATACCAATCTCACACCTCGTAGTGGGGCCCATACGATGGCAACGGCACCATGTAGCTGCGATGCGAAGGAGGGCCGTACGAACGGACCAGATAAGTGGGCTATGTCCTTGCTAGGTCCGTGGCTTGGGGCTTGCGGTACTCAGATTGTCCCGAGGAATTTGCTATTCAATCCTCCATCTTCCCACCCGTCCATCTAATCCTCCACCTTCCCATTGATATGCAATGTACCAGTCATTTTGCACTCACAGACTGCCACACTCCATAGGATTGCACACTTGGATTTTCAACGCATCAGATGTTCCACTTGACCTGTTGTACCTCGTATAGCAACAAATATAACCCCCATAGTTTCCCCCCTAGAGACGAGACCTCTACGCAAAGTATATGCTACTTGTCACCAACCAAATAACTTGCAAAAGGTTTGCTGACCCCTGGGGCACAATGACTATGCTGCCAAGGTGATGCACTCGCTCTTTGTCTTTAATTTGAAGTACTTCACAATGGACGGGAGTGGTGACTATTGACCCGATTGTTCATCAAGAGCCGGAGAGTGGTAGGTTTTTGCTCAAAAACACCTCACCCCCTTCTGTGCAATTGTTCGTGATTGAACCTCGGCATTTCAAAGTACGGTTCAACTCCCGGATCGTGACACTTGCTAAATCAGATTTGTGTCCAGTGTGTGACCAAGTAGAGTGTGCCATTGCCCGAAGGTGGTATCACGTTCTTCTATTGAGGAGTATGGAAGATTGGCTCTCTCATTGTGCCAACCCATACATTGTTGTTGTAGTTGACATTGATCCTTTGCATACACATAGGAATAAGACAAAGCACCGGAACACGACACAACACGACACATGACAACAATTAGCAAAACCACGCAATATGATCCTATGCAACACACGACAACACATGAGCTTCCTCATGACAAGCATGTGTCACAACACGCTTTCCGGTGACCCCGCTCCCCCCTCCGCGTCATGGCCGCACATCCGACACAGTTGACACAGGTGGCACAAGTCCTACTACAGGAATTATGACGCACGTGACACGACACACAAGGTCGCCACGTGTCACAACCTAGCAGTTACCACTTCCCCCTTCTGTGGCTGGCTAAGATCGAGCACACAACAAGACTTCACAACACGACACAGCACAACATGACACAGCACAAGAAAACACAACACAACACCATACCAGACCACACACTGTGACGTACCACATTACAACAGTGCACAACATTGCACGACACTACACAACATTAAACGACATATCACATCGCAACTAGACACACGACGACAATACATTTGGCCTGTACTCACCAAAAACAATTCCACTTAGTAGAACATTTGGTATTTGTATGGTCTGATTGGATATCTTGAGATACACGTCGACACATCAGGGGACACGCAATTCCACGGTGTCCTCCGGAGCGCCACTTTGGCCTTCGCAAACCACTTTTCGAAGGCAAGGGTGGAAGCACAACGGAACTCTGCCCTAAACTACAGTGGGGGAGATGGTTTGGGCTAGCAGTGCCGAAGTGGCAACACCAGTCACACAAATTCCGTTTGTGTTTTTCCATTCTTGCGGGATTGTTGTTTCTTCCGATACATGTCTACCTACCAAGTCCAATATTTCGCAAATTTGTTTTGCAAAAATGGTCATATAGGATCACACACTTGTTTGGATTTGTATGTTCACACAAGCTCGCTTACCTATTTGGACCTTAGTTGGGAGACGGTGACTCCGGCACACTTCAAGTGCATCCAATGCCCATGAATGCAGTCCACTGCTCCCTCTTTGGCCCTCAGTGGTCTGCAGCATTTCGAGACCGCTGTGGGTTATGCTGCCGCCGCTGCAACCTCTGGCACCGCCGTAGCCCACCTCTACGCCCTGGACCAATCTTTGGGCAGGGCCGTTCCACCGTGGGAGGCATTCTGGCCCCCTGCCGCTGGCAGTGCTCATGGATCAACAAGACGTTGGTGTGGGGACCGTGGACTCGTACTGCTCCTTACACTCTTGGCAGCACACCAGGGTCGTGTAAAACAGCCCTCGTGCGTACGCGTTGACCCCGTTGTATGTGTAATCGACCCTACGGTCGTCGTACGCTGTGTCGAATCCGCAATGATTGCGGTAGGACCCGGCGCCGTAGTACCCGTATGGGGCGAAACAGCTACCGGGCCCTCCGGCATTGAACTCCCCTACCACATGGTACATGTCGTCACACAGTCCGCGTGATAACAATGCAACCTTCTCTAACATCAGGGCGTCATCCATTGACATGGCGAAGATATAAGAAGAATCGTGTATGTGATCACCACACACAGAATACCCACCGCTGATCCAAAACCGATCCTTGACAGTCACCAAAACACAAGGAGCATAGTCCAGTTTTTTGTGTCGGTCATTGTCATCCTTTCGCGTGTGGTTACAGTATGCATGTTGATAATACCAGCGTAACCTTTATCATACCCCCCCCGGGGGGGTTCTCCCATTCCTTTTCTTAACCTCGATTTTTCCAGTAAGCGGATTCATACAACAGAAGTATCTCCTCACCCAGAACAGACTTGGCTTGGATTGTTGCGTTGTTGGGGACACAACTGGGTTTGCCGTCGCAAAACCCCTGGCAGGCAGCCCCCGTTTCTTGGGCGTCATTAAGCTATCTATGTGCAGTTCGTGATTTACGGATGTGATGTGAGTGTCTCTACCAGACCGTTGCAGAGCCTCCGCGGTACACTCGCCCTTGACGAATGGGCTACGTGCAAACAGACTCAGTCTGGCATCCGCATGGACTTTGAATCGTTTCACCGTCACCCCGTCGCCAATTGTGGACCATTTATGCTGGGAGTATAGACACCCGTCGTACACAGGCTGCATGGGGTGCTGGTGCATAATGCCTGGTTTTTCATTCGTTGTGTGTGCATGAAAAAAAAATGGCAAAAAGACCACGGCGGACATCAATGACGCCGTCGAGCGACGCGGCGTGGTGAAAGGTTTTAGATGGTGGAAGCCATCTCGGTTCCATGGTTCGGCAACCCTAACCCGGGTGATGTATGTTCAATCCACTGTCTTGCACATATCTATCTGTTGTACCTATGGGTGCTATATCTATGTATGCTTCCCAATGCTCACGCAGGGTATAACACTATTTGCAACCCATGGCAACAGGTTTCGTGGGTCCTGGTGATATTTGTGGGTATGCGAGGTTACCGTGGACATATTTAGTACACACTTACACACTTACAACAGGGGTTCGTTAGTTAGTGTGTGTGTGTGTGTGTGTTGTCTTTCTGAGTGTCTATTTTTTTCGAAAGGACCTTGCCTACTTTTCGCCTTCAATGGCCTGATGAGTTTGTTTTTGGTGATCAGTGTCGTGGCCGCGTACTCTTCCCCCCAGTGACGGTGCGCTTCCGCAGTTTTGTTCTCTGATCCCGTTTGGCAAGTGTGTGTCTTGCAATTGTGTATGTGTGTGTGGTTGTGTGTCTACGTGCGTGTGCGTGTGTGTGCGTTTGTGTGTGTGACGTGCGTGCTGGTGGTTCGGTGCCTTCCAACCATTCGCAATTCACTAGTGGCATGAAAAATATAACTTCAATGGGAGCATGGTTGTGTCTTTCTCACCAACTTGACCCCTGTATTTGTCTCGTTTTCCCTCTCTATGTGTCTGTGCATTCCTGTGTGTGTGTGTGTGTGTGTCTTTGTGCCGAAGACAGGAGTGTTTGGCTGAAACTGCGCGCCCCGTTATGCGAGGCCCAAATTGGGCTCGGCGCGCGCCTCGCTAGGGCCAAACTCCCCCCCTCCCGTGCGCCTCGTTAGCGCCGAGCCCCCCCCCCCCCCGTGCGCCTCGTTAGCGCCAACCCCCCCCCCCCCCCCCGTGCGCCTCGTTAGCGCCAACCCCCCCCCCCCCGTGCGCCTCGTTAGCGCCAACCCCCCCCCCCTCCCCCGTGCGCCTCGTTAGCGCGCCAACCCCCCCCCCGTGCGCCTCGTTAGCGCCAACCCCCCCCCCCCCCCCCCTTGCGCCTCGTTAGCGCCAACCCCCCCCCTCCCCCCGTGCGCCTCGTTAGCGCGCCAACCCCCCCCCCCCCTGTGCACCGCCTTGTGTGTGTACCGCCTTGCCTGTGGCCCCTTAAATAACAAGACTCCTGCGGTGGCTATAGACCGCCTTTTGTGTGCACCGCCTTGTGTGTACACCGCCTTTGTGTGTACGGCCTTGCCTGTGGCCCCTTAAGTACCAAGACTCCTGCGGTGGCTACAAACCGCCTTTTGTGTGCACCGCCTTGTGTGTGTACCGCCCTCTATGTGCACCGCCTTGTCTGTAGCCCCTTAAATAACAAGACTCCTGCGGTGGCTACAGGCCGCCTTTTCTGTGCACCGCCCTATGTGTGTACCCCCTTGCCTGTGGCCCCTTAACTAACAAGACTCCTGTGGTGGCTATAGACCGCCTTTTGTGTGCACCGCCTTTTGCGTGTACCGCCTTGCCTGTCGGCCCTTAAATAACAAGACTCCTGTGGCGGCTACAGGCCGCCTTTTGTGTGCACCGCCTTGTGTGTGTACCGTCTTCTCTGTGCACCGCATTGCCCGTGGCCCCTTAAATAACAAGACTCCTGCGGTGGCTATAGACTTCCATTTGTGTGCACCGCCTTGTGTGTGCACGGCCTTGTGTATGCACTGGCTTGTATGTGCACCGCCTTGTGTAGGCACGGACTTGTATGCGGAATACGCGTCTCTTGAGTGCCTACCCCCCCCCCGTGCGCCTCGTTAGCGCGCCAATCCCCCCCCCCCCCCCGCGCGCCTCGCTAGCGCCAAAGTCCCCCCCGCGCGCCTCGTTTGCAACCCCCCCCCCCCCCCGTGCGCCTCGTTAGCGCCAACCCCCCCCCCCCCCGTGCGCCTCGTTAGCGCCAAACCCCCCCCCCCCCCCCCGTGCGCCTCGTTAGCGCCAACCCCCCCCCCCCCCCCGTGCGCCTCGTTAGCGCCAAACCCCCCCCCGTGCGCCTCGTTAGCGCCAACCCCCCCCCCCCCCCCCGTGCGCCTCGTTAACTGAGGCGTGCAGTCTCGGTCAAACAACGAAGACAGTGTTCCCAAAGGCAACGGCCGGGACATCATTAGCTCGGGGGACAAAAGCCAATTGCGTGAACCCCAATACCGAACACCAACCGAAGTCCTCAACCACCGCAACCAGAACTGCGTACCGCCAAAGCTGATGGAGCTCTTCATGCAGAGGGGCTAGAGGTGACAGGGCAAGTCTACAACGAGTAAAAGAAACGATATGTTCTAGCAATGCCTAGATTGAACCATGCGTGTGTGGCAGTCCTCAATGCACCAGCTTGTGTGCCACCATGGTCTGCAATGCCCTTCGGTCTCCTCGACGTCTGGCGCATATGAATCAGAAACGTGTGTCAAAGGCGTTCAGATGTTGTTGGTAGTAGACCGAACGACAAAGGACCTAGGCACTATCATTTCCTCTAGCCACAACAAATGCTGACTACGGATTCTCTTTTGAGGGGTCCAAAATCGGAAAATTTGCGGGGCCCTTTGTGCGCCCCCCCAATCAGAAAATCGTATGCGTAAATGTGCCTCACATTTTTTGCCACAGCTAGGAGGGTCACATACCATCCCCAGCCAGGGAAACCCCTTCCTGATCTCGTTTGCACAGGAACAAGAAGGGGTGCTGACACTATGCCATTTGTTTTGCCACTAGATGGCTTCCAAGGTATGAGGCGCACACAATGGCAGTAGGAGTAGGTCCGCCCATCGGTGTACCATCTCCCGGGCGGTCCGAGGTCGAGCCACATGGGGTGGATGCCGGAAGACCCTGACCCTTTTGCCTACATACAAAACACTGTGAAAGGGTGCCCTGAGTCACCCAACACATACAATTTAATGCCTGTGCTATGGGGCTTTCAGGGGATGAACTGCCTGCCGCATGGGTCCAACCCTTTTCCGCTTGTGGGGGACAATGGATTCATCCCCTGCGGCAGTCCACCCCCATACTCACAGGCTGGACCAATGGGCATTAACAGCCTCTAGGAGGTCTGCAGTACCACAATTGAACAGCTGTATTTTATGATACTCCTCCCTGGTTAGTACGGGCGCCAGGCCTTTGTGAGCACACAAAGCGGTGGGATGCCATACGTCATACAGTCGTCTCAGCCGCCACATTTCAAGCATGATACCCAATAGGATCTAGTTGGTGAGCTTTGGTATCAATTCGCTGGCTCCATTTTTTACCAAAGCCTCACTGAGGCAGCGCGCGATTGGGTGGGACATGTCATTTATGGCCTCTGCAACGGTGGCATACTTCTTTTGAGGATGCCCCCCAAGGTAGACGCTGATAGGGCCCCTCTCACATGCTTGGCGGGTAGTCCTCTTCGTTCAAACACTATTGCTCTCCGCAAGGGACACCGGCTAGGTCGGATGGGCATGGTGGCTGAAAATGGGAAAATGGGTGGATAGGAAAACACCCCCACTTTGCGCACGTGCACACCTGGTTCACAAATTAACCCTCTACCCTGAGGCAAAGCTTGCAGGATCGGCTGAAAACACTTAAGAAGTCGAGGTAACACCACTGGTAACTAACAGTAATGCCCTGCAACCACTGATAAGCACTTGTAACCATGCGGCGGTTACACTGGTGGTGGTATTCACCACTGACAATGGAAACGTTGTACAAACACAGAGGCCACGAAAGCAGCCTGAATAAAATCGAAAGACTGCATCCGACGTCGCCAGTGCATCGGTCCGTCATGTCCATGAATCACACGACATCACGTCCACGACCCAGAGCAACCACCACTCACTTTTGGGCCTAAGAACAACAAAGGAGCATTGATTTGGCTTGCTGCATGTTGTTACCACTTCGGGTGTTACCCTGGTAACGTGTCACCATACCCCCGGGGCTGGCTACCTGTGTGTTACCACCCATGTAACCCTTGAGGTGTTACCCGGGTAACGGTTCACCATACCCCCCCGGGGGTGTATACCTGTGTGTTTCCACACATGTAACCCTTGGGGTGTTACCCCAGTAACGTGGCACCATACTGCCCCATGCACAAGACCAAGGGTACAAATCCAGAAACACACTGTTGCACATCATCACATCCGCGTCTCGTTGTCGGCTCCAGCTGCCAGTTCTGCCGGCGGTTCCCCTGCCGGTGTTCCGGCAGGTTCCCCAGCATATTCGGCAGCATCCTCTACATCCTGCGACCACAACGGCTGCTCACCAGCTTGAGTTGATGGGGCCAATGGGGTGCCCTGCGTTGCCTCCGGGGCAATGGCAGCCCCTTCTACTGCAGGCTCTTCACTGCCTTGGGTGGCAGCGGCCAATTGAGCGGCCGGTGTGGCCTAGGGGTTTGCCAGTGGGGGCGGTCTTGCACCAAGTGCTCCCGCGACTGCCCGGATCCGAAACCTGAGGGCAGGGGTGTCAGGGGCAGGGGCAGGGGTTTCTGGCACCTCGGCAGGCTGTTCTTGGGCACTGGCAGGCTTGGGGAGTTCTGGGGGGACTTCTGGGGCGTCGTTGGCGTGATGTTCCTCCACCTTGAAATGCTCCCCGCTGGTCAATTGCCTCGACGTGTGTGGTGAATCGGGCTTTCCCAAGGTACCACCTGAAAACACAGAGACACACACAGTGGTTTTGCAAAGTGTTACCACCTGTGTAACCCCTGGGGTGTTGCCCACACATCGTGTCACCATGGTTTTGTAAAGTTGTACCACCTGTGTAGCCGCTAGGGTGGTACCCACAAATTGTGTTGCCATGGTTTTCTAAAGTGTTAACACGTGTGTAATCGTTGGGGTGTTACCCAAAATTTTTGTTACCCCGGAATCCCCATGTGTTATAGCGCATGCAACCAGTGCTATGTTACCGCGGTAACATGTTACCCAGCAATATGAGAGCACAAAAAACATACCAAGGCTTAGTGGTGTGCCCTCCACTTCCATTGTGTGCACCTTCGCCAGCAGTGCGTTGCGCTCTGCCTCCGGCCGCTGCCGCGCCTCCTCCTCACGGGCCCGCCTCTGCACCCTATTGTGCTTGTTCTGTTGATTCCTCCGCATCTTGGCCCCCTCACTCTCCTAGCTGTCACTGCTTCCGGTTGCGCTCCCAAACGCATCCCTGGGGTGCATATTCGTGACCTTGTAGTAGTTCCGCTTGTACCTATGAAGCCTCTCCTGCTGCTCCCGGAGGGTCCCAACAAGGCATGGAGGCCACTGACCACGTAGTTCTAGTGGGGGTGGGCTCTTGTGAGTGGACTTGAGGTGCAGCATTACCCCAATGTGTCGCCAGGTTTGAAGGATCCGGGAATTCAGCTCCTCCTAGCTCAAATCTGCCAAGTCCTGGGTCTTCGACTGCAGACTTTTGGGGAGACTGGGAGACTTGCCACTCTGCAGGCCTGCACGGAGCTTCTCCAGGTGGGACAAACCTGCAGACAAAGAGCAAATGGTACATATCAAAAACCTCAGATGTTGGCACACTCCATTTCTTGAAAGGTCACCGCCCCGTGGAAGGTCTGAATTTCTAGACATTCACCTTCATGAACGACAATGCGGTGCGGAAGGACCTCAAGGGAGCGGTGAGACCACTGCTAGTGGAGAATTGTTGCATTAGATTTGCTACTTATGGATGTGTTGATTTGTGTTGAATTTGAAGCATGCCATCAGACTGTATTTTTCATCAGCTTTGGCGCGCGCTAAAACGAGTATTAGCGCGCGACAAAGTGGGTTTCGTCTTCGGAAAAAACATATTTCATGTGACGTCAAACCTAACTAGGGCACGTGAATACTTGTTTTAGCGTACGTAAGAATGAGACAAAGTTGACGACTGCAGGCCAACTGGCCGTGAAGACAAATTAGAGTGGCATAACACCAAACGGAACGGCATATGGAGTTGGTACAACTTTTTTTGGTCACCCAAGAGCAAGGTACATTGGGTTTTAATGCACAATGTCAATACAAAGACGACCACCATTTGAAAAATGCCGTAGGCAAGGGCTATGGTCTTTTGTTGGGTTTCGCCTTGGTTTTCCCACGTGTTGGCAAAACTTCACTATCTTCGTAGTTATGTTCCGCTTCGGTCACTTAGATGTTGGACAGATAGCTGGGTCTTACCCAAAGTTACGTCATGGAGCAAACCGATATTTGCTGTGCTAAAGTCTTAGGCGGCCCTTTATGCACAACCTTTAAAAATGAAGCCGTAGGTGAACGCCGTCTTAATAGTCAGGGACGACGGGCCGCCCTTGGACACCCAACCGCAAACGAAGTTGGGCTGGCCTTGTTTCTTGGCTTTCAACTGCAAGGAAGGTAAGGGGATTAATGGGGGATGTTACCACCCGTGTTACCGGTAACACGATCGTGTTGCCCACCCCGTTGAAGATTAAGCACACCAAGCACTATTACAAGGGGGATACCTGAAGGACCACAGGAGCGCTAGCACGGGCGACATCACCCCAAGGGACGCTGTATGACGTTGATCCGGCCGTAAGCTCCTTGTAAAACTTCTTCGGAACCGGTGGCACGGGCAAAATGAGGGAAAAGAGGGCCCTAGTGGGACTTGATCGGAATGTCTAGTGTTACAGTAGGTGTAACCGATGACGGATTACCCAGGAAAAATGTTACCCAGAGTGAGAAATACCTCGGCTGATCTATTGGGCACATATGTAGTGTTACCGCAGGTGTAACCGCTGACTTGTTACCCAAAAAAATGTTACCCAGAGGGCGAAATGCCTCTGCGGATCTATTGGGCTGAATTTTAGGTTGGCAAGAAATAGGCACGTCAAATCAAGACCAAAAAATTGATTGTGGAGTGCTCGGGTGTTAAGATCAAACTGACAGGGTCGCAAAGGTCGTGTTTTCTTGAGGGATTTTTAATTTCATTTATTATTGTACCTCTGCCCATTTGGTTATTTGTTAAAGCTGATGTAACCGCTATGCTGTTACCCTTATACACGTTACCGCGAAACTCAAGGTTTGCATTAGGACACCAGGTGGGAGGGTAACACCTTTGAGGTAACAACAAGCACAAAAAGGCAAATTTTGGGGTTCTTGCTAACACGTGTCGGTCTTCCCTTGGTCCCTCTTCTCCGCCGTTTCCTTTGCTCTCCTTGCTTCTTCTACCGTCGTTTTCACCTTTTGTTGTTTTCACTTCTCCCTCCTCTCCTGTTTGGCCGTCTCCTTGGTCACCTCTTCTTTTGCCTTTCGGGCGAGAATGCTTTCCATCATCTCATGTGTCTTTTGTATCGGGTCTACATTTGGGGTCCTTGTGTCTACCGCATGTTGCCTTGGCTTTTCGTTCTTGGCCCTCTCCGGTCCTCTTGGCTTGTCATGGGACCCGGGGGGAACTCTTGGTCGTTGACATTGTAAAAGTAAAGTATGGCTTCCGGCACCTGGCAACCGTTGACTCCCCGGGATCCTTCCATGACAATTTGGCCCAAGTGGTAGCCTTCAATGGCTCGCAGGCCCAACTTAATTGAGACCGGTGGATGTCACGGGGTACAGTGCCCTACTTTATTTGCCGGGTGGATTATTCTCCAAGTGGAGAGCCTTGATGGGGTTGTGGCCTCCGATTTGTAGGGGTTGCGAAGCGAGGTCCCATTCATGTCAACTTGAGTATCTTCCAAAATCAACAGCAGCACAAACCGGCAAGTAAGAAGCATCAATGGCAAATTTGTGATGTCGAACAGCCCAATTACACTCCCGGGCCACAACACCACAATATAGCACGAGGGGGCACCAGTTCTAATGCTGGTTCAGCGTGGTGTGGCAGTCCTTAGGGCATCGGCTTGTGTGCCACCATCGTCTGTGATGCCCTTCAGGCTCCTCGATTTGCGCGCATCTGCGGCAAAAAATTTGGGGCACATTTGCGCACACGATTTTCTGATTCTGGAGGCGTAAAAGGGCCCCCAAAGTTTTGGATTTTGAACTCCTCAAAAGTGAGTCCGAGATCAGCATTTGTCGCGGCTGAAGGAAATGCTAGTACCTACAGCCTGTGTCATTCCGTTTACCACCAACACCGAATGCCCGTCCCGGTCTTGAGACACATTTCACACATATATTCCCACTCTTATGTGACACTGATTGGGACAGGTGACCCATGGCAGGTCATTGTTGTACCCAAGTGCAACATAATGCCTCGCTTCTTGTTTCATCTCACCCCTGTTGGACAGGTGTGCATGAACCATTGGGCAAAACTCAAAAATAAAACCTTACGTGCTGGGCGAAAAATAGCCTCGTTTTATCGGTTTTTCGGCCCCGTCCACTTGTACAAACGGTGTTGGTAGAGGGGTCTAACCCGGATCCAAAGGGTCAATGAATGGCTAGCATGTTGTTCCTCTCCGCATCTAAATTGAGTGGTATCTTGTTGTCCATCGATCTCTCAACATCTAGCACGAAAATCCTTGGGTGCTTCAAAAAATTGCTGACCACCCTTGTGAAGAAGTTGGTACACACATCAAGATCGCGCTCATTACAAGGCTGAGGGGGAAAAAATCGGTTTGGCAACCCAGTGGCGCTCTATAGCGGAACTCACGGCTCTACTTGGACAGCATCTGAGTCAAAGTCTCTCACCGGTCACATGTTGGAGCAATCATTGCCAATTCTCCGCCTCTATGTCCCCAAACACACCATTGACGGGCGGTCTTTTGTTGACTACAACTTATGTAATATGAACAAACCGGTCCTCGACATCGCGTGGGCCCATAGCCCGGGTGTGCTTACGCTTCGGCAACCTAAGTGCACTCATCATTGCCTCACCACGTTCCTTCCCGTAGCAAAGACCAGGGAGTCCGGTATTCAAAATCTCCCATTGAAGCAGGGCAACACCAATTGTTGGAATATACACCAATGGCTCATCTCGTTAATATACGCCCCCTGCTTTGTGCTTGCTGGCCCCCATTCGTTGCAACCCGTATTTAGCAAGTTGTAGTTGAGGTTATCATTGCGGATTGATTCACCCCAACCTTTCCGCACCCCCCGGAGTCTGCTTCCCTTCCCCCCCCCTTTGAAAGAACTATTCCTAACTTCCCGCTTTAGCGGGTTGTGCCTACCCTCTACTTTAAATGCCCCGGTCAGGGTCAAATCTCCGCACAATCGTGCAACTCCCACCATGTGGTCCCACAACCGAGGCGCCAAACTCATACTAAAGCCTAATACCTTATGCAACAGCCCCATTCTCTTCAGTTCCTCCTCCAGTTTGGTCACCTCTGACACATTTAGCACACCCTTCCTGCATACACATTCAGCAGTTTTACCAAGCAACATTCCCCACTGCCTGAAACCCTTCCCGCACGGCATGCACACTTCGTTCAACGAAATACCATGTTGTAGTTAACGGCTAGTTTGCAGCTCATCACCAATGCAATCCCATCCTTCAGACTTCACCCATCCTCCTTTTGCACTCTGCTCAATATGGACGCCTTCCTTCTTCTCGCTCAACGCCTCCTTGGCTGTCACTATTTTTTGCCTTGATTCTGATTCGATCCAATTTAAATTGAATCCACTCCGGGGATTTTCTCTCCGAAAAACCCTGTTCTGGTGGCAAAGCATCCCACACACTTGTACAACCACAACACACCATGCGGGGTACCCAATGTAACCCATACATAGGCGGTCGGTTTTACGGCACTCAACGCAACACCCAGGTGCTCCCAATCACCCCCGATCTTAGCCTGCCGACTGGCAAAAGTGGACACACACTCTTCATGACTTTCCCCACATAACCAACACACAAGTGCCATGGCATGGGCATTTGTCCAGCATTTTCAACCACCCCATGCCACATGCCCCTTGCTGTCTGCGATCATTTTCAAATCTACAGTACACTCAAACCCGTTGTAGTCCACATGGGTGGACGCTTGCACCTCCCGCATCCCCTTGTTCAACTGTCACCCATTCTTGTCCCTTGCACCACTTGTACTTCAACGGCAGTTGGTCGTGGTTGGCCTCTTCCATGGGGACTTACAATGCAGGAAGCTGCAAAGTTGGCTGTTCGTGGGGTCGCTGTCCGTTTTGCCTTTGGAGACGTCGTGTCGTGACCAACACTTCGTGGCAAGGGAATTCCCACAACCTATGTACACCATCTTGTAAATCATGTCCGAGTAGGCGCGTTACATGCGGATCACGACGGCGGCAGATCCCCCTCTGGCAGCTGGGGGGATGGCACCTCCTCCTCATCTGAGTCCGATGCAGTCGGTGGGGGAAGGCACACCTTGGACTTTGCCTTCTTCCCCTTGGTTTTTGGGGGCATGACAAATCCCTTAACACCAAAAAAAAAACAGAATTTTCCCGTGTGCCATTCCTTGTTTTGGCGTGTGCTAAAGCTAGTTTTAGCTGCACACGAAATGTAAGACGAAACAAGCTAAAGCTTGTTTGCGCGCGTGCGACAACCAGCTTTCACATGCGAGAAACGGAGGCAGCCACTCACAAGACAAATCAACTCGATTCCCCCGTGTTTGGCGAAGACAATACAACACTAGAGTAAAAAAAACATGGTTTTTGGCATGACTTTACACTGGTTTTACATGGTTTTGACTTACAACTACCTACACGAACGGCAAATTCATGCAATATAATTCACAAGAAAATATCTTTTGTAGGTCGAAAAAGCAAACATGGGTCCTGTGTCTGCAACCGCATGCCCCGAGAACCAACAATCCGGGCTGGCGACCGCTTGTTCTCAATACGCGAGCTCCTAGCGCGGACAGATTGAGCCGTTGGAGTGTGCGACGCATTTGCTCATTGCCACCCGTTTGTATGTATATTGTGTACTGAGAAAATTCACAAACATGGTCTAAAGTTATTGTACTCGGATGGAACACAAAGGTGGGCTTGGCATGAAAAATTGAAGAGGACACATGTGTGGGCTTATGGGGATGCAGCACTAACCATTTGCCACCGTTTGACCTCGGTGTGACTGGATTTTAGTGAAACTCCACTTTAAGCTCATTTATTCGTTAGCGGTCGCGCCAGTACACCTGTACTGTGTGGAGGGTGGCCAAGGCTACGAGCTGGAGCAAATGCCACACACGGATCCGTGCCGGGGTCCTTCTCTCCATATAACCTCCTTCGTAGGGCCGAATAAGCTGGTGTACATTTCGATGATGCTAATACGCTTTTGAAACCGTCGACGACACAAGGACGACCATCGGCTCAGTTCTTGTGCATTGTGCGCAAAACTTCAAGCTCCCCTCTTGTCTCCTCAACTTTAACACTTCTTCACCTAAAGGACAGACACTGAAGACTACATTTAGGCAATGTCGCCTCCGGGAACGGGAAATGTGTTCAACAACAAAAGCTTTGGCGCCATGATCGCACCTCCTTAGGTGAAACTGTTACGTTGAATACGTTCACCTTGTGGAATGGCAAACATGTTGGGCTCATCAAAGAGGTTGAACAACAAAGATGGTGAGACGCATACACAAGGCAATTCAAGAAAAACCATGTAGATCGACCTTTGGAAGCAAAAAATAATTAACACCGTCCAACACGGCACACTCCATTCTCGTAGACTTCATACACGTTAGAAAATTCCTACATTGACCCTCTTCTAAAAGGCAGAACTATTTTGAAAGCCGTCAAACCAAAGATGCAAGTATGTGGGTGCACGGTCATCAATTGTTTGATTGTTTTTCATGGAGGAGTGAATGTAGCAGAGCGTTGGAGGCGCTCTATTTTATGGTGCCCATAGGTCGCTTGGAGTGCCCGTCCAACAAGTATATTTGGCTTGTCATACTTTTCTGCCATTGGCGCCTGTTGGCGGTGCCATCTCACACAAAATTTTGCCTACCCCACCATGCACATCAAAGGTCTGCCCGGCATTGAGTTTTCAGTTATTGTAGAAGATGACGTGTCTCGCCCAATCAAATTCAAATTGATTCCGGTACCTAGTATTGCACCTCTTGCAATATATCACGAACAAAGGGGATGGCACATTTGGACTGCCATGTATGCCAAAAGCTTTCGTTGGGGGGCTACAAATATGTGGCCCCGCAGGAGGTATCAAGGACTCATGGGAGGCCACCAGGCCGATGGATGGCGTGCCCCTTCCCTTGCCCTTGGGGGTGGTGGTGACCATCCCGCAGACGTGATCCCGAGTGCACGGTGGAGTGGGCTCGTGTATTGGCGTCCTCGGGTAACGGAACTCTTCCCGGGGTGCCGGATGGTTGAAGAGAAGGAGCTGCACAGAGATGGAGGGAGATGAAGAGGGAGAAGAGGATGGATGGGGAGAACCCCTATCTCCCTCTTGCAGCTATATACCTAACCCCAGCAGACCCTGGGCAGATGGTGTGGCCTGCCACGGGTGTGACCTCTATGCGAATTTATATGGCCAACATTCAACACTCTCTAAGAGGTTGTCATCATATGTACCATGTCGCCGTGCACCTAGTGTTTGCGGAGGCAACAAATCTTGCGAACGACGTGCGTCTTGGGACGGTTCATCAAACTGACACATTTGCTGCATAGAAATTTGTGACGCTTGCATCACCTATTGAGAATGTTGTGTGTGCAAAACAAATCGACCGTGGTTTGTGTTTCTGGCCACTACCTTTGCAGAGATGTACGAGAGCATCGGCGGGGGCATATTTGATGGAGAAAGAGCAAACCTCCATGTTGTTTTATAACTACACAGCCCATTAAAGCTCTTTGCTGTGTCGGCTCAACTAGACCAATTTTCCCGGTGGCGGGATCACTAGACTGCAAAGCAATCAAATTTGCAAACTCGTCTCCAGTCCGTACAAAAGCAATGGCGAGGTGAAGGGCCCAGTGTAGTGTGTGCATGCAAGATTTTGAAACCATACTACCCTTTTTAGGATTCCAATATGGAAAATGCCAAGAATGTGATGCACGCAATCCATTGCGCAAAACCAATGGGGCATGTGACTGTAGAGATGTTGACTATGCGGCCAGGGAACCGACCTGTGACTTCTAGAAAAGTTGGATGCTGGAGGTTGGGGACCAAAGGTTCCCTGATGTGACCATCTTGGAGACCATGTGGACAAGGCAATGGTCACGCTCGTGCTCATGCCTCCCTTAGTGTTTTGGCAAGTGCAGGAGATACCTCCTGACAGAGGCCACCGGTATACCATGGGCAGGCGAAAAAGTCGAGCACGAACCCAATTCATGAGGGTGCCATTCGCCTCATAGGCACTGTCAGGATTGCCCTTGGCCACCGGGGGGGCGGCCGGGCCCGGTCCTTGTATGCGACACCCCCCAGCCCCCCGCCCCCCCCCACCCCCCCGGGTTTTGAAAGATAGTGGTGCCGGGTCGGCCACCAGCAAGTGTCCCTAGAGAAAACTGTCCGGCGCCAAAGGCGCCAATTTTTTTTTTCATACCATGTGTTTATACTCAAAATGCTCTAAATTTTGTAGAGAATTCATATTTGGGCTACAGGAGGGCTGCAGGCCCTAAAAGCAACCCTAGCCCTAGCCCTAACCCTAACCCCAACCCTAACCCTAACCCTAGGGCTAACCCTAATCAAGACTGAATATTGGGACCGTGCTGGTGGGGGAGGGAACATCACCTATGATTGGTGAAGGACATCAAGAATGATTCACACATTGATGGCTCTTGACAAAGTGAAATCAGCTTGCAAGTGAACCCCATCACCATGAGGCCCACTTTCAAGGCTTTTTGGACTTCTGAGGGGCCAAAATGCCCCAAAATGGGCTCAAAATGGGCTCATTTCACCCGTCCGTGCACCCCAAATGGTCTAGGATGAGGTTTGGAAAAATGCGTTTTTGACCCATTTTTGACCCATTTTTGGTCCCAAAACAACCCATTTTCAAGGCATTGTGGGATTTTCGGAGTACCAAAATGGGCCACAACAAGCTCAAAACGGTCCAAAAACACTTGTTTTAGCGTCGCACATGGTCTAGGATCATTTTTGAGAAAAGTCATCTTTTTGCCCCTATTGGACCTTGTTGGCCCATTTGGGCACCCACCTGTTTGGGCTTGAGCTTGCAGCTTGCTGCAGCCGAGTGGGCCTAGGTATTGGGGTCTAGGTGTCCGTTTGGGCAATTCTGAGGGGTGGAAACCACAAAAAGTGGGGGGTTGCGGGTGGACTAGGTGCCCTCGGAATCGCATTTTGAGCCATGTAGCCAAAGGTATGGCCTATTCTTGGTTTTTGGCTGTCGGCATTTGCAGCTTCTGGGGGCCTTTTTGGGCCGTTTCCGGGACATATCATGGAGTTAGAGGGCCGCAAAGAGCTCGTTGACACGGGGAAGTCAAGCCGCAGGTGCAGTGTACCCACCGTTTCCCTTCGTTTGGCCGTTTTGAATGTGTTCCAGGGCTTTTTTGGCCCAAAAATGGCTGTTTTTGGCCCTAAACTGCAGTTTTGAAACTGAGGTCCGCCACTTGCGAATCCCGTTCCCGGCCGCCACCGTTGAGTTTTTGGCTCAAACTTTGTGTGATTGTACTTCACACCCATAGGTATCATCCACCAAAATTTCACTCAAATCCAAAGCACCACGACGGAGTTCTGATTTTGGCCCATTTCGCGCGTGCTGCTTGCTGCTTGCTGCTTGCTTGCTAAACCTGGTAGGTCCACCCTAGACACTAAAAAGGGTTATAAAACCAAGACTGGTTCCACCAGCTCGGTGACCCTAACCTTAACCCTAACCCTAACCCTAGGGCTAACCCTAACCCTAACCTTAATCAAGAGTGAATATTGGGACCGAGTTGGTGGGGGAGGGAACATTAGATATGACTGGTGAGGGACATCAAGAATGATTCACACATTGATGGCTCTTGACGAAGTGAAATCAGGTTGCAAGTGAACCCCATCACCACGAGGCCCACTTTCAAGGCTTTTTGGACTTCTGAGGGGCCAAAATGCCCCAAAATGGGCTCAAAATGGACTCATTTGACCCGTTTGTGCACCCCAAATGGTCTAGGATGGGGTTTGGAAAAATGCGTTTTTGACCCATTTTTGACCCATTTTTGGTCGCAAAACAGCCCATTTTCAAGGCATTTTGGGATTTTCAGAGGACCAAAAAGGGCCACCACCAGCTCAAAACAGTCCAAAAACACTTGCTTTAGCATCACACATGGTGTAGGATCATTTTTGAAAAAAGTCATTTTTTGCCCCTACTGGACCCTGTTGACCCATTTGGGCACCCACCTGTTTGGGCTTGAGGTTACACCAATGAGTCACACATTGAAGGCCGTTGATAGAGTGGAATCAGCTTGCAAGTGATCCCCATCACCACAAGGCCCACTTTCAAGGGTTTTTTGGACTTCTGAGGGGCCAAATTCCCCCAAAATGGGCTCAAAATGGGTTCATTTCACCCGTTGGTGCACCCCAAATGGTCAAGGATGAGGTTTGGAAAAATGTGTTTTTGACCCATTTTTCACCCATTTTTGGTCCCAAAACAGCCCATTTTCAAGGCATTTTGGGATTTTCGGAGGACCAAAATGGGCCACCACAAGCTCAAAACAGTCCAAAAACACTTGTTTTAGCATCATACATGGTGTAGGATCATTTTTGAAAAAAGTCATCTTTTTGCCCCTACTGGACCCTGTTGACCCATTTGGGCACCCACCTGTTTGGGCTTGAGCTTGCAGCTTGCCGCGGCCTGCTGGGGCTATGTATGGGGGTCTAGGCGTTCGTTTGGGCAATTCTGAGGGGTGGAAACCACAAAAAGTGGGGGGTTGCGGGTGGACTAGGTGCCCTCGGAATCGCGTTTTGGACCATGTAGCCAAAGATATGGCCTGTTCTTGGTTTGTGGCTGTTGCCGGCCAATCTGCACAAAATTTGGGGCTTCTGGGGTCTTTTTGGGCCATTTCAAGGACATATGGTGGAGTTAGAGGGCCGCAAAGAGCTCGTTGACACAGGAAAGTCAAGCCGCACGTGGAGTGTACCCACCGTTTCCCTTTGTTTGGCCGTTTTGAATGGGTTCTAGGGCTTTTTTGGCCCAAAAATGGCTGTTTTTGGCCCTAAACTGTAGTTTTTGAAACTGAGGTCCGCCACTTGCGACACCCGTTCCCGGCCGCCACCGTTGAGTTTCTGGCTCATACTTTGTGGGGTTGTCCCTCACACCCATAGGTATCATCCACCAAAATTTCGGCCGAATCCGAAGCACCACGACGGAATTCTGATTTTTCCCCATTTCGCGCGTGCTGCTGCTTGCTTGCTGCTGCTTGCTGCTGCTTGCTGCTGCTGCTGCTAAACCTGGTAGGTCCACCCTAGACACTAAAAAGGGTTATAAAACCAAGACTGGTTCCACCAGCTCGGTGACCCTAACCCTAACCCTAACCCCCCCCCCCCCCCCCCTCACCCCATCCGACGCCCCGTCAGGATTGCCCTTGAGGGCACATAAGCGGGCATGACGTGATGTGGGAAGGCAAAAAGGATGCCTGGCTGCCTAGCACACATGACCGTGGCGGTGTTTGTGCATTGCCCACATCCCTCTATTGCTTGTGCCCACACCCTTTGCATTGTTCAGATGAAAGAGTACGCTCCGCCATGGCCTGGGACTGAAAAAGCAAAGCCAAGGGCTGCCCACGCGGGCTTTGCCAACTATATCCCTAGAACGGGTATGGAGTTTTGCATTCAACATGATGCGCAAATCAAACGATAGGACAGAGTGGGCTACGCAGCGGATGGCCGAGGATGTTTGCTCAGGCCCCCTCCACATCTCGGACCGTGATAAGACCCATTCTTTGTCACATGGGTTGGCCGGGAAAGACAATTGGTAGATGAGACCAAGATCTTATGTTCCTTCATGACAACACGGGGCCAGGACCTGTTGAAGGATGCCCTGCACGCCTACCTCCAAACTCACCTCAAATGCATTCAGCAACTGTGCGAAGCAAAAAGGTAGCGTTACCAGAAAGCCCCCCCCCCTCCACCCCGCATGTTGCTTGTGCACCATCTTGAACAAACAATGCCTGACGCACAATGTGTGCTGTTGGTATAGTGGGTCGTTCATGCCTTATTGTGTACACGACAGAGGTTGCTACTTTACAATTGGACGAGCACATTACTACTAGTATTATTTGTTCGCATAATTTGTAGACCCTCAACATTTTGGGGCAAACTACATGTGCTGTACTGCTAGAGGCTCTTCTGGCATGCCGTACACAATAACTTACCGACTACCAACTTATGCGTACCATGGTACCGTGGTTTCTGTTTCTGGCCACCGCCATTGCAGAGATGCAAGAGAGCATTGGCGGGAGCATATTTCGAGGAGAAGGAGTAAACATCCATTTGTCTTCATAACTACGCGGCCCATTAAAGCTCTTTGCTTTGTTGCCTCAACTAGACCAATTTTCATGCTGGCGGGATCACTACACAGCAAAGCAATGAGGTTTGCAAATTGGTCCGCGGGCCCCGTAAAGCAATGGCAACGTGGAGGGGCAAGTGTAGTGTGTACATGCAAGATTTTGAAATACTATCCTTTTCAGAATTTCAATATGGAAACTGCCAAGAATGTGATGCATGCAATCCATTGGGCAAAACCAATCGGGCATGTGACTATTGAGATATTGGCTATGTGGCCAGGGAACCGAGTTGTAAAACATAGAGAAGTGAGATGCTTGAGATTGGGGAACAAAGCTTCCCTGTTGTGACAATCTTGGAGACCATGTAGACAGGGTCATTGTCACAATCCTGCTCATGCCTCCCTTATTATTTCCGCAAGTGCAAGAGGTACCTCATGACGGAAGCCACCAGTGTACCATGGGTAGGCCAAGTAGTCGAACACGACCCGATTCGTGAGGGTGCCATCTACCTCATAGGCACTGTCAGGATTGCCCTTGGCATCCTTCAACAGGTCGTGGCGCCGTGTTGTCATGAAGGAACATAAGCTCTTGGTCTCATCTACCCGGCCAACCCATGTGATGGCCAATGGGTCTTATCGCGGTCCGAGATGTGGAGGCGGCCTGAGCAAACATCCTCGGCCATCCGCTGCGTAGCCCACTTTGTCCTACTTGAGGTCCTACACATTTCATTGACTGATTTACGCATCATGTTGAATGCAGAACTCCATACCCGTTCTACCAAAATAGTTGGCAAAGCTGGCGTGGGCAGCCCTTGGCTTTGCTTTTTCAGTCCAAGGCTATGGCTGAGCGTACTCTTGCCTTTGGGGCAACGCACAGGGTGTGGACACACACAGGAAAGGGATGTGGGCACCCCACAAGCACCGCCACAGTCATGTGTGCTAGCCAGCCAGCCAGCCTTTTTGCCTTCCCACATCACATTCAGCCCCCTTTTGTGCCCTCCTACACGCCTGCCTCCAACCCCACCTGAAATGCATTCAGCAAATCGCAAATCCGGTTGTAGTAGATTGGTAGTCCGCACACAAATTTTATCAGTGACAGCGCTGCAGAGAGAGGGGCACACAACTCAGGGGAAGAGGTATGCATGGCATGGGTTGCAGGGCATTGCTTCTATCGAAAACAGTGGTATTCTTCAAAGGCGAAAGTGAACCACATTGAAGAGGGACTATGTCCCCTCTCGAAACCTTCTCTGGTGTGTACCTCATGCCCTCAATACCCGACCACCCTTTGTAGCTTGATCACATCGAAGCCCCATCTTGCTGGGTTCGGCATGCATTGCATATTCCAATGGATTGCCCTGGGAGACCGGTAGGGGCCCATCGACGTTGGTGACGCCATACACTAGCCCTATCCCCGCCAGCTCGGAGGGGTGAGACACCTGAAGATGGAGTGGGACGTCATGCAGCTCAAGGTGTGCCTTTGGCTTTCGAGGACGTTGCTTTCGACGGGAAGGGCATCAATGGGTGCTTCCCTGCATCCTCATTGCCTCGAAGGCCATCGTTACCTCAGGGGGGGGCCTCTTTGCTGCAATTACCCCACCACCCACTGCAACCGCCCAAACAGGGCTGGCGTTCCCATGTCTTATGAGAATCTTGTCATCCCGGGTTTGGCGAGCTCGGTCCCAAGGGCGGTCGGTTGCTGTCGGAAAGCGACGCCATGATATTTTGCCAAAACTACCCCTTTTTCCTAGTGCCCCCCAGACACCCTATTAAGCAAAGCCTTTTAAATAGGTGAATGGTGTTCTTGAAGCGGTGCAAGTTTTATGTGCTTTTTTTTTCTTTTCATCTTTTCCCCTTGTGCATGGCATCTAGGCACCCCACTAGGTTTTGACCCCCTCCAGTGGCCCCGTGTGCTGCCGTGGCAACAGGATAAGGTGCCAAGCCAGGTAGTGGTGGCGGTTGCGATGGTGGATAATAGCCACGGGTGCCTCAACGCCCCCCCCCCCCCGCCCTCTTCTCTCCTTGTAACTGCAATCCACAACCATAGGCGCAAAATCCCTGCGTGTGTGCGCGCTTTTTTGCGCCATTTAACCCGAAACTGTGCGAAGCAAAAAGCTTGGGTTACCATTAAGCCCCCCCCCCCCCTCCACGCCGCATGTTGCTTGTGCACCATCTTGAACAATCAAACCCTGACACACAATGTTTGCTGTTTGTATAGTGCCTCTTTCGTGCCTTTCATGGTGTACTCGACAGAGGTTGCTACTTTACAATTGGACGAGCACATTACTACTAGTATTATTTGTTCGCATAATTTGTAGACCCTCAACATTTTGGGGCAAACTACATGTGCTGTACTTCTAGGGGCTCTTCTGGCATGCCGTACACGGTAACTTACTGACTGCCAACTTATACGTACCATGGTACCGTGGTTTCTGTTTCTGGCCACCGCCATTTGCAGTGATGCAAGAGAGCATCGGCGGGAGCATCGTTGAAGGAGAAGGAGCAAACATCCATTTGTTTTCATAACTACGCGGCCCATTAAAGCTCTCTGTCTCTTGCTGGGTTCGGCATGCATTGCATATTCCAATGGATTGCCCTAGGAGACTGGCAGGGGCCCATCAACGTTAGTGACCCCATACACTAGCCCTATCCCGTCTAGCTCGGAGGGGTGAGGTACCTGAGGATGCGGTGCGACCCTAGGCAGCTCTAGGTGTGCCTTTGGCTTTCAAGCACGTTAGTTTGGACAGGAAGGGCATCAATGGGTGCTTCCCGGCGTCCTCATTGCCTCGAAGGCCATCGTTACCTCAGGGGGGCCCCTCTTTGCTGCAATTACCCCACCACCCACCCCAACCGCCCGAACGGGGCTGGCGTTCCCATGTCTTATGAGAATCCTGTCATCCCGGGTTTGGCGAGCTCGGTCCCAAGGGTCCCACTTGTCTGTGTAGTTACAAAGTACACAAACAGGCCATGGGATCGCCGCCAGACATGCATGACCAACTACTTGTCCTGGTGAGATTGGTCAGCACTCCATGACATGCTATTCAAACCCATAGATGCCAATTGCCCGATGACACTTTGGGCAATCAAGGATACCGACTCCTAGGCATTTTGCTTCATGCTTTTGCAAATTGTAGGCCTTCATCTTCACTCCACATAACACACACGTCACAAAAGGGATGACACCACTTCCGGCTGGTTGTTGCTGGCCCTGATGTAATCAACAAGGGGACCCACAACCGCTTCAGGCTGGTTGTCGCTGTCCATCGATTCGTCCAATGCTGGATCCAGGTCGACCGCAGGATAGTGGTCACTGACCAGCGATTCGTCAAAAGCTGGACCTAGGTTGATGGCGACGAGCCGCCGCGCCCTGCATTGTTCTTTCCACGACCAGCGTATCGCCCCTGGGATTTACTCACTTGGAATGTTGGGAAACATTTCCTTGATATCAAGTTCAGCGAAAAAGGAAGCATCGGAGCCCGGCTTTAAGCTATCTACAAAGATTTCCAGGCAGTCCATGGCCACATACTCCATTGAAGAGGGGCGGCTGGTGGACCACTTCCACAGCAATGTAAAGCACCTGCCCATGCGACACGTTGAGCTTCTCAGAAAATGTTGACCATGGCACATCACTTCTCTTTATTTCAGTGGCGAACCGGGGATGTCATCGCGAAACTTATGCTTCACTAGTAACATGGCAGAGGGTGTGCGACGTTTGAAACCGAGCAGTGGAAATTCTTGGCACACCCGTGTGGCTACATCGGACAGCGCAAGGGAAGGGAAATCTTGCAGCACCTTGGGTGCTAGGGACAGCATGCGACAACAATTTCGCGGCACAAAGGCAGTGCGTACAACACCCGAGGGCACTGGGCTGGGGACACAAAAGCCCACCCCTGACACACACACACACACACACACTGTGCTCTGCAGCAGAACGTGCTGTGCTGAGCCCCGGCCCTGAGTCCCACACCGGCCCTCACGGCGAGGCCGGGCCCCCCTTGGGTGCTCGGCCACTACCCTGCCTGAAGGGCGGCCCAATGGTGGCATTGCTGGGCCCCAGAGGACCCAGAAGAGAGCCACTATCTTTTTCAACAAATTCGTGGCCTTGCTGGACAAGGAAGACAACAAGTCACTCCTAAAACCACCGCTCCCGGTTCTTGCTAAGCTCCTTATACACTTCTTCCTCGGTCAAGGAGAAATACATGCGGTATTGTTGCTCAAGGACTGCCTCCGTTCATGCCTCGTGGCACATGCATTTGCACAATTGCATCTCCGCTAGAACATGCACAGATGCTAAAACGCCGGTGTGTGCCCTCAACTGGCGGCATTTACCGTTTAATGTGCCACCTTCGCACGTTTGTGTGCAGTGCATGGATGGCGAAAAATTCCCAGAAAACGGGCAGTTGTGCAGGGAGAGTTGCTGGTCAACAGCATGGAAAGAGAGCAACATCTCGCTAACACTAAACATCACTATTAATTGTAAAGCGGATGTGTGGAATCTTCCATACACCGACCTTGTTTCACAACGCCTTCCACCAAGAGAGCTACAGGATTGCGACCATTAGAACGTAACGTTACATGAAACAGGGCTGCTCGGGTTTGTAATTGCGATGACCCCCCAGCCCTCAAAGGGCTCAATGCGCCGGATCCCAAGTCTGATGGAGACAGCCCCACAGAATCAATTTCTTGCTTCACCAGACACCTAAAAAACACCTGTGTAAAATTCGAAGGAAGAGAGGGCATTGTAAAGTGAACCTTTCACTGCTGCTGTCCGTGTCATCGTCATCTTGTAGGCCTCCAAAATGCTGGAGCTTTTCTTCCCACTCCTGTCGCTTTCTCTTGTCACTCTCTTTTCGATTCGCAGCCTTTTCCTGCTCTTTGGCCGCTCTTCACCCCATCACTGCTCCATGTTCCTTGCAGCTCTGCACAGCACAGCACAGCACAGCACACAGCACAGCACAGCACAGCACAGTGCACAGTGCATCGCACAGCAAAGCACAGCACAGCAAAGCACAGCACAGCACAGCACAGCACAGCACAGCACATTCCAGCACACACCACAGCTTAGCACGAAGCACAGCACAGCACAGCACACAGCACAGCACAGCACAGTACAGCACAGCACAGCACAGCACAGCACAGCACAGCACAGCACAGCACAGCACAGCACAGCACAGCACAGCACACAGCACACAGCACAGCACACAGCACAGCACAGCACAGCACAGCACAGCACGGCACGGCACAGAGCGCAGCGCAGGACAGCACAGCACAGCACACAGCACAGCACAGTGCAGTACAAAGCACAGCACAGCACAGCACAGCACAGCATAGCACAGCACAGCACAGCACACAGCACAGCACAGCACAGCACAGCACAGCACAGCACACCACAGCACACCACAGCACAGCATACAGCACAGCACAGCACCACACAGCACAGCACAACGCACAGCACAGCATACAGCACAGCACACCTGCCACAATGGATTTCACTTCGTTCGTGGATGGAAAACCGTTGTACTTGACAAAAGCAGACTCCAGGATCGCATGTCATTCTTGTTGAGTGATGGGGTTGAGCGCATTCAGACCTGGCGAAATACAATAGGCAGAGGGAATGCGGGGGATGGTCACCAATTTAGTGTCTTATCCTCCGTGCACCCACGGCATGTATGTTTTAGCGGGGGGACAGCTTTCGGAACCCCTGTCTCTGCCACGGCCTCCAACCGCCGTCTAGCGTACTACAGCGGCCGCTGGGCAGCCTTTGACCACCGTACCACGCCTCCAACACCCATCGTACAGCCTTCCAACCACTATCAGACAGCCTACAACCGTGCTGATGGTGCGCATGGAACATGATGACACAGATCAAAGGCGACTTGACGGTTTTTTGGAAGCGGTCCAACAGCGGTTGAAGGCGGGTGAATGGCTGTTGGGAGCAAATTAATGGCGGTTGGAGACTGTATTCCAACAAGCTGAGAAATTCTATTGCCTTCGGCAAGGCACCTCAAAGAGGGAGGAAAGGGGTGCACAGCCCCTGACCCCGACCGCCTGCAACCCACCACAACCCATTCTAGGGGCGATAGAACGGTTTTGGAAAAAGACCAATTTCGAAGAGTTTGCCGGTGACACTTAACAACCTAAACAACAGCAATCTTGGGGCTTTCTGGGGGCCTATGGCGGGCTACATGGGCCTAGCGGCCACTACGTGGGGCCCTATTGGTGCTCAAATACCTGTATTGTCACCAAATGATCACCCAAACCCATCCTAGGGGCGACAGAAGGATTTCGGAAAAAGTCCAATTTTGAAAAATTTGCAGGTGACACTAAACGATAGCAATTTTGCGGCATGGTGCGGGCTACATGGCCCTTGCGGCTCCTATGGGTGCTCAAGTACCCGTATTGTCACCAAATGATCACCCAAACCCATGCTAGGGGCGACAGAAGGGTTTCGGAAAAAGCCGAGTTTTGAAAATTTTGCAGGTGACACCAAACAACCTAAACAACAGCAATTTTGGGGCTTTCTGGGGGCCTATGGCGTGGGCTACATGGGCCTAGCGGTTCCTGCGTGGGTCCCTATGGGTGCTCAAGAACCCGTTTTGTGACCAAAGGATCACCCAAACCTATCTCAGGGGCGACAGACCGGTTTCGGAAAAAGCTGAGTTTTGAAAATTTTGCAGGTGACCCCAAACAACCTAAACAACAGCAATTTTGGGGCTTTCTGGCGGCCTATGGCGCTGGCTACCGAGGCCTAGCGGCTACTAAATGGGTCCCTATGGGTACTCAAATACCCGTATTGTCACCAAATGATCACCCAAACCCATCCTAGGGGCGACAGACTGGTTTCGGAAAGAGTCGAATTTTGAAAAAATCTTCAGGTGCTACTAAACACCCTAACCAGCGTGAAAACGGCTAATTCCCCACGGGCAAGGGGCCATATGGGGGGGGGGGGGGGAAGGGGGTACCAGGAGTTGGGACCCGGGACCTCCGCCATTGGTTAGGGGGTCCATATACAAGAAAAAATTCTTCGGGACCTAGGTCTGAATCCACACACAGCGGCTGCAATACGCAAAGAAGTGTTGACCCCCCGGCTGGGGTCGTGCCTTGGAACCCGCTGGCCCCGGGGTTTGGGCATGACTGGCTGGCCCTCTTGTTGTTACTCGCGGTGGATGAGCTTCACTGTCCAACCACGTTGGTGGGCTGCTGTGAGGCTGCACCCATGGTAGCCACTACCTCCTGACGGGTACTTGGGTAGCGGGGGGGGGGGGGTCAAAATCGAAAAATTCATTGGGGGATCATTTTATCTCCTAAAATGATGATTTTACGAGAGGTGAACATCCGGTACCATTCCTTGGGGTATCCTACGCGAATGACCCCCCAAAGGGGGGGGGATGTATGGCATCCGCGCCTGCGCTTGATCTAACAACTATTTTTGAGGTGACTCACCCACACGAAACATTAGACGGCAGCAGCATATGTGTGTGTTGGGGCAGTGCACACTAATCAGCACACATGCATGGACCCATCTAATACCTCCCTTGTTTCCCGCCATCGCCTTTTTTTTAAGGCTTCAGCGCACATCTTGAATAGATTCGACAGGGATTTGGCAAATAAGAACACACCTATGTGTGTTCCAGTGCCCGAGTCAACCAAAGAAACTCTAACTTTCTAGTGAACCCTTAAAACACTTGAGACTGCTCTTGGGCTGTGGCGGTGCTTCTGCTGTGCCCTGGACACGGATCCTGGGGATTCCAAAAAAATTCCAAAAATTTTCTCAAAAATTTCCGGAAACGTCTGAAATGTCTGAAAATGAGTGAAAATTTTTTTGAAAAATTGTTTTTTAAAAAAAATTTACTCAGTTTTACCTCAAATCTACTAAGTTTTACCACATTTTACTAAGTTTTACCTCGTTTGGTACTCAGTTTTACCAAATACCCTCTTAATGGGGGCAACGAGAGGATGCCCTGGCACCAAAGCGTCAAGGAGAGCAAGGTTGAGGAGTTAAATAGTTGTACTGAAATCCCAACCGCCCCTACGAGCCTCTCGGTCCCTCCCGTGCCCGCAACCCCTCCTGCCTCAGCTTTCTAAAGGAATTGGTGAGGGAAAAACTTTAGAGAAATAGGCCACAGACAGTGACACTGAGCTGCAGCACTGTCCAAACCCCCGGCCCCCTGACATTGGAGCCATTTTCAGACGCTGAACACGTTTCGGACATTTGAACCATTTTCCGACATTTGAGAAGGTTTGGACCTTTGTGCCGTTTTCAGGCATTTCAGACGTTTCGGACATTTGAGCCATTTTCAAACATTTCAAACGTTTTGGACATTTGAGCCATTTTCAGACATTTCAGACGTTTCGGGCATTTGAGCCATTTTCAGACATTTCAGACGTGTCCGACAATGGAGCCATTTTCAGACATTTCAGACGTTTCGGACATTTGAGCCATTTTCAGACATTTCAGACGTTTCGGACATTGGAGCCTTTTCCGGACATTTCAGACGTGTGTCCATGACAAGACATTCGGCAAAATGTTCGGGTTTTTTGTGCATGTCCATAAAACAATTACAAGGCCTCTGCTCCAGACGGTAAAGACTGAAGCGATGCAAGCATCAGCTTATGGGGGCGTACCGTGCGCTGTGCGCGCGCTGTGCAAAAAGTTGGCTGTTCTCCACGACCGGGAGTTCGGTAAGTTCAGAAGATTGAAAGGACATCATTGAATGGCTGCTGCAGTGGACGGGGCTATAGGGGGTAGAATTTAGGTCCCTGGGACCCATGGCAAGCATCAGATGTTTGAATTTTTGAGTTTTGAATTGATTGTGCATGATTCCGCAGGTGGGTGGTTTTCAGGGTTGTTACCTGGATAATCACCGTAATAATTGGCGCTGTGCGCGCGCTGTGCCCGCGCTGTGCGAAAACGCCCCCTATGGTGCCCATTTCCATCTGAGGGTACAATATGCTCAACATGTGCCCTCCCAAAGCACGAAACGCAATTCTTCTTGACTTGTCTCTTATGGGCTTGTTTTCTTAATGCGGTCGCTCTCTTGGGAGGATGTCACCGACAGTCATCCTGACTTGGCACTCAAAGACACTACTGACCTCACGGACCACAACATGTCTTTTTTCGGTGGGATCCTGGGCTCCATGGCACTCATGGCGCTTGCTCAATAGTGTTGTGGCCACTCCATTCGGGAAACATGTGATACGAGTGGCACCCATCATCCTCATGTTGAACTGCTGTTGCACGTGTTACAGGCCCTGTTTTCGGACACGTTTGTGTTGAATGTTCTGGCGCCGTCCTTTGCTGAATGTATTGCGGTTCGATGAGCCTTTTGCCTCCAAGTGGAGGCAGTTTCTCTTCCTCGTCCATCCCGATTTCTTCTCCGAGTCCAACGACAAGCGCCTCGCCAACGAGGAGTCCCTGAAAGACCTGGCCACGATTGCACAGCCTCACAACGCGGGGCAGGTCATCAGCCTCCAGTTCTGGGTCCGCAGCCCAACGGGGGACGAGGAACCCGCCGAAATCTCGCTCGACCTGACCGTCCAGCGCTCCATCTTCCACACGCTGCAGCCGCTGCTGGGGAAGGTCGGGATCCCCGTCTCGGCCGCGGACGGGGAGCTGGACACCAAGCCCATCTTCCAGCGCGGCCACACCGACCTCGCGTGGGTCATGGAGAGCGTCAAGAAGACGTGCCAGCGGTACTCCAAAGAGTACAAGGAGATGGAGGCGGAGGCCCGGCTGCTGGAGCGCCTCATCTACAACCGCGTGCGCGTGCCCGTGAGCCCGCGGCGCATCCACCTGGAGCCGTACCTCCACACCCTCAAGCGGTGGTGGCAGGAGCTCGAGGTCAAGGCCATGAAGCCGGTGCTGCAGGCCATCCCCTTCCGCGTGCTCGTCGTGCCGGAGGACGAGGCCCCCCCGTCCTCCAGCTGCGCCAAATGGGGCGACGTGTGGCACGATGACCTCGGCGACGTCAGCATCCGCTGCACCAACCGCCTGTCCTACGTCGTGCAGTTCATCCACTCGCGCCGCACGCTCGTCGACCGCGCGTTCAAGGCCGGGGGCCCCGTCCCGAAGGCCATCCGCGAGGCCCGGGGCCGGGCCCTGGACGAGTGCATCCCCCTGCGGAGCCTCCACTTCTGCCCCTCCGTCGGCCTGGCGCACCAGCTCGCCTTCGCCGAGCGCTTCGCGGAGGAGTGCGCCATCGTTCTGAACTCGCAGATGCTGCTCAAGTCCGGGGGGGAGGGCGCGGGGGAGGGCGCCGACGGGGCGCTGCACTTGGCCGTGACCAGCCCCGCCACGCGGGCGGACCACGCAGCGAACGGGTTCGTGGAGGTCCCGCACGACCTGCCCACCGGCGAGCTCCTGGACCGGCTCTTCCGCGCGGACTGGGCCGGGCCCGCGCGGCGCCGGCGGCAGCGCGCGCGCGCGCGGGCGGTCGCGACGGAGTACGGGGACGCGGTGACGGAGGCGACGGGGGTGCGGGTGCTGATCAACGACGCGCTGGACCCCCCGTCGATGGCGTACGCCTGCCACACGCTGCACACCCACACGGACCAGTGGCACAAGCGGTGGTACGCCCACCTGCCCATCGTCGTCTGCGAGGAGTTCCGGATCCGGGGCGACGGGGCGCTGTGCATCCCGTGGCACGCCTCGTTCTCCAAGACCCTGGCCCTCCCGGAGTAGGGCCGCTCGACGGCCACCGACCGCCCCCGATTACCGCGCCCTCCGGGCGGCCTTGACTCTAGGGATTCGTGCGGGGCATCGCCAGAGTTCCCCCCAAACGCACGTATCGTCATCTCCATTCAGAACTTTTACAATTTTTGGGTCAGTTTTGGCGGGTGATGGAGCACGTGCGGCCTTCGGAGGTCCTGTCCCGGGCCGGACGGGACCCGGGGGGGAACTCGAGGAGTGCGTCCGACGCCGTTCCCGTGGCAATGAGCGGGTCAGTGCGGCTCATTGGACCCTCCGCCGCAGACACGCCCTGTTCCCGATTGCGGGGGGGCCCCGCGGCGCACGCGGGGGCCTCACGAGTGAAGTGCTGTGCTGTGCACCGACGGATGAGGCGCGTTCTGGCCCCGGGGCACGGGGCAGGCAGACCCTCACGAGTGATGCAGTGGCCCGGGACCCTCCCCAAAACTCGGCCCGGGGTTTGGCGTAGCGTGTGGCCTATTCTGACCGCCGGGGGAGGGGGGGGGGGTATGAGGGGGAAAGAAAGTTGATGTGCCCCAAATTCGAGGTGTCCTGCCGATAGGCAACAGAATTCATGTGCCCAAAATGGGCCTCTCGCTTTTGGATCTCTGTTCCAATTTTCATTTTTCCCTCGAGTTTTTTTTTGTTTTGGGGGATTGGGTGGTTTGGGGTGGGGGCGGGGGTGGGGGCGGGGGCGGGGGGGGTCCGCCAGGTCACCCCCCCCCCTCCCGTGGGCAAGCGACACCCCGTCTCGGCTCCTCCATCCGTCGAGGTCCCCTCGGCCCAGGGGACGCCTGCGGGTTGAGTGTTGTGGCCCCCACGACAGACCCCCCGTCGGTGGCGTGGGGTCGGGACGGCCCAGTGACCGGGGGATGGGGCATGCCCACGTACCGGGCCCTCCCGCGGAAGGGGCGCGGGGGGGGGGGGGGCAAGGCGACCGCGCTGTGCCGTGCCGCGTGTCTGCGCCGCCCGTCGGTCGAGGTCAACGCTGGGCACTGAGGGCGGCGTCGGTGCGGGGGAGGGGCCCCGTTTGAGTAGGGGGGCGTGGCCCGTCTCTCCGCAGACCAGCCGACCAATCCCTTGCGCACCCCCCGCAGCGCCTGCACGCCAGAGACCTTTGCCCACCCCCGTGCCCCGTTGCGGACCTCTGCGGGCCTCGCTGGCCCTTACCCCTGAGCCATGGGGATGTGTCAGAGATCGGTCATCAACCTCATCAGCCTCATGTCGGGCCTTTGTTTTGTGGCCATGGGTGTCTTCGGTGTCACTAGAAGTGCGGAATATCCAAAAGGAAGATAACAGGCTGGATGCAAAAGCCCTTTGCACAGTGTTGTATAATTTTTTTACAGTTTTTTCTACAGTTTTTTACAGTTTTTTACAGTTTTTTACAGTTTTTGACAGTTTTTGACAGTTTTGTACAGTCTTTACAGTTGTTACGTTTTTTATAGTTTGTTACGAAGCCGGCCTTAGCCACGGAAATGGCCGGTGACTTTGGTGCTGGTGACTTAGGGGGTCTCGTTGTGCACCTGCCCACACGCCGTCCGGCTTGCCTGTACGCCTCCCTCTTCCACGCGCTGCCTCGGCGCCTGCGTTGCCCCAGAGGCTCGGCTTCTACGTCGGCGGCATCGACAGCGAGCGGCGGGTGTCCCAAGGCGCCCCATCCCCAGCCACACGGGGCCGCACACCGCTACACCATCCGCTGTTGTTGTGGCGGGGGACCATGGTCCCGCCATAGACCACGAATGGCGCGACCCCCCCCCCCCCCGCCCCCCGAGTCCGACGCCGTTCCCGTGGCAATGAGCGGGTCAGTGCGGCTCATTGGACCCTCCGCCGCAGACACGCCCTGTTCCCGATTGCGGGGGGGCCCCGCGCGGCGCATGCGGGGGCCTCACGAGTGAAGTGCTGTGCTGTGCACCGACGGATGAGGCGCGTTCTGGCCCCGGGGCACGGGGCAGGCAGACCCTCACGAGTGATGGAGTGGCCCGGGACCCTCCCCAAAACTCGGCCCGGGGTTTGGCGTAGCGTGTGGCCTATTCTGACCGCCGGGGGAGGGGGGGGGGGTATGAGGGGGAAAGACAGTTGATGTGCCCCAAATTCGAGGTGTCCTGCCGACAGGCAACAGAATTTTTTTCGGTTTTGGGGGATTGGGTGGTTTGGGGCGGGGGCGCCCCCCCCCCCCCCCCGCGTGTCTATGGCGGGGACATTCAGTCGATCAGCACCGACCATTGATCCCCCCCGCGCGGGCGAATTTCACGGGCTGGGGACGCCTGCATGTGAGGTCCACCTGCCAGCACGGGCAGGGCCTGCGATCCTGACGACGGCATTCCTCCGCTGCGTGTTTGCTGCGTTGGGCGGCGGGGGGGGGGGGGGGCTGGTCCGGCAATGCCGTGCCCGATGTCGATGCTTCATCCGGCCGAGCCAAGCCCAGCGTGTGGCGGGAGTTGGCGATCCGCTGGACAATGCCACACGAGTACTCAGCTTCTGACCCACCATTTGGACACGGCGGCTGCTGTCTGCCACCGCACGACACACGGTGACACTAGACTGTGGCATCGTACACAGGGCCCTTGCAGCGGGACAGAGCAGCTCCACGCAGATGCCAAAAGCAACGACACGCAGCCACCCAGACTGGCAGGGTGGTCTTGAAGGGATCTGTCCTTTTCCTGTCACGGACCGCCTGCCCCCCCCCCCCCCCTTAGTTCCTGACCGCCACAAGGCAAGATTGAGGGATTGAAGGGAGACCCAAACAATGGTCCTTCACTTGGGGATCAAACCGACCCCCCCCCCCTCCAACTGCCGTCTTGCAAGGCTACATTATTATCTTTACGGACCAATTGTCTTCACAAACAGCTTAGCTAAGCGACCTCGGCAGACCTATCCACGCCCCAACACCAAGAACACCAAAACCCCTTACACACTCCAACTCACATCTCACACCTACCACAGCAACTACTGCCCACTCATATACTCCCACACAACCCCACCACACAGCATGGACCAGCACCTCTGGCAAACAGCTCCCCACACCCACACCCAGCACCCCCTGATCCTCCCAGCCCCCAAGTTCCCCTACCAAGCTCTTTGATCGGCACCCTGCAACCCTGCCACCCTGAGCTGCTGGATGCTATCCCTCAGTGACTCTGCCTCCCCATCCATACCCCTTCCCCCCTTGAAATCTGCCCCCCGAGCACGTGATGGTCTCCCGGGAGGGGGCGGGGGGATGGCCGCCAAATGACGGTCTCCCAGGGTTGGGGGGGGGGGCATTGCAAGGGTATTTTGAGGCAAAATGTGGTGTCTCCCGATGATGCAAGCAAACAGAACACGGGTCGATGGACATCCTTGGCAAGAGTGGGAGACCGGGGATGTTTTGGGGGGCGGGGGACGTCCAAAGGTTTGGTTGATTTGGACCTTGTCATACCGTCGGTAGTATCGGGCAGGGGGGGGGGGGCGCAAAAAAAATTCGGGTATCACCGTTTTGTCGTACCCCCCCCCCATTAGGGGGGGGTACGGCCCGAAAAAAAAATATCCCACCCCTATGTGTAAAAAAGTTTCGCAACCCCAATGTTTTTCTAAAGAACACCACTAGTTGCTTTTTCACATTGTGTAAGCGTAGCCTACATAATGCTTTGAGGACCCCAAACATTCCCTATTTTGCCGGTACAAATTTGGTACCCCTACATATCCCTGTCGGCCCAAAGTTCAGCCACCACAAAGCGAGGGTGCTGGCCGTGGGGCCCCAAGAGTTTTGGCTTGGGGTATCAGGTATCGGAGTGTTCAGGCTGTGTGTGCGTTTGGGTTTCCGAAGCCATGCTCACGTCCAGCAACTCTGGAGACTTGGGCGATGCAACCACCACAGCCTCTAGCCTTGAGAGTCGAGCGTTCTCATGATCCATTTCAGCGCTTTTGGAGAGAGAATATCACAGAACGTGCACAGGTGATTGATTTGAAGTAAGCGGAAACCAATGCATGGCCGCGTGTGACAGATGGGCAACACAAACCGCCGTCATAGATGTCAACATTGAAGTGACAGTCTCCCCGCGCGGGGGGGGGGGGGGGTTGCAAGGGGTGGGAGATTTCAAGGGGGCGGGGGGTACTATCCTCGTTGGTTCCGCAGAGTCAGCCCTCCATATTTGTAGCACCTCCTCATATTGCATCCTTGAATGGGTATCGCTATCCTGAGAACCTCAGTGTGCCCGGCGCACCAAAACCAGTTCCAGCCTCTAGTACTCCCCATAAATATCTTTTGTCCGTGCTGTGCATTGCCACACACCCTCTCTTACTAGCTCCTCATCGTCCAAATTTCTCCATTTCTCCAGCTGCCGCCTGAGCTGCCCTCTAGCAGCCTTAGCTGACTGGTTTTCTATGTGACACCTCCATGCATCCCATGCACGCTGCACTGCTTTCACTCACTCGCTATTTTAGCTATGTTTTGGAGCTCATCAACAAGTTTGTTGGGTGCTTGGACCTCAAATTCCATGCATGAAGGGCAATCTATGATAATTTACAATTCCATCAATGAAATGACCGAATGCACAATGCATTGATGTATAATGGATAATCGGCACAGGCGGTTTGAAAGCCACTTGGTTGATACGGGCTTGAATGCCACAGTTGATCCATCTAAAAGGACTTGTTGATGCGGCAGCCCAGATACGAGAACTTGCCCGAAGTCACTGTCAATTGCAGGCAGCAATTGGTATTGGCCAATCCTAATGGACACGTATGAAACACCTGATGTAGCCCAGTGGATGCTTGGAAAACATGTTGTGGACCTAGATGGCGGCAGCATTTGCTCAAAGCGCCCGCTTGCTGGGGTAAATGACAGTAGATAGCCCTTCTGATTTGTGCCCATGAGCAAAACATGTGAACGTTCATTGGAAGTGACAACAACATTCAGGTATGGCCCATACACAGGCCTATTCTATCCTAGTCTTAGGGCAACAGAACGGAGGATGCGCATGGAGCCAGTTTTGAACAATGATGGTTCAGGTCAGGGCATGGTTTACCAGGGCCAGGAAAACTTCTAGCCGGTCGGTGTGCAAAAAGGGACATGCAAAAATGTGTTCGCCGGGGGCTGAGATCACTGCCAGCAGGTCTTGGTGCAAAAAGTGAGAAACATTGTCAGGACACCTGGTGATGTGGCATGGCAGCAGTCATATTCATGCATGGAAGCACGCATCTAAAGCACATGGGCTTATTGTTGCATGTAGAGCACACATCTCTGATGAATAGGTCATCGCCCCACAGAGCTGTTATTTTCAGGTAACAAGGGTTTTTTCGAGTAAGACATGAATATTCCTTCAAGTAGGCTCATTGAAGCAGGCATAGAAGGAACACCTGGCACGCGCATGTGGTGGAGATTTGGCTGTCTAGCCCAACGAAGCACCCGCGCTTACCGCCAACGGGTTTCCTCTCCGTAGGGTCCCTTTTAGGAGGGTGTAAAGCCCAGACCATTCCCAATAACCTCGCAATCTAAAGTGACGCAAATAACTTTAGTTTTGCCACAGCAAATCAGATACGGCGACAGATTACAGCAGGCATCAGGGAGGGGACGGGACTCCTTTGGGGAGGTACAGGCCACGCTGGGGGTGGGGGGCTTCTGAGAAATCCGATAGCATGGGGGGTTCTGAAGCCCCCCCCTTTTTTAAAATGGTCTGTGGGGGGGGGTTTTAAGGGTGTTTTTCGACGCAGACACACCATTTTTGCAAAAAAAATTTCCGTGGTATTCTTTTGGACTGCACATCCAAAGTTTTGTCCTTGCCCCCAATTCAGCCACTTTTGATTTTGTCCTCTTAGCTAGGGACCCGCAGAATGCAAGGGTGACGTAGCATTTCCGCCCTTTTTTGGGCTCCCGAGAAGGCAGGGGTGTGGTACCCACTTCTGATTTTGCCCCCCTTTGTTTTGGGGATCCCTGAGAATGCAGGGGTGACGTAGCATTTCCACCCACTTGTGGGCCCCCGGGAAGGCAAGGGTGAGGGAGCCACTTCTGATTTTGTCCCCCTTTGTTTGGGGATCCCCGAGTATGCAGGGGTGACGAAGCATTTCCGCCCCCTTTTGGGCCCCCGAGAAGGCAAGGGTGAGGCAGCCACTTCTGATTTTGTTCCCCTTTGTTGGGTAACACATTTTGCCTCCCACTTTCTTTCGTTTTTTTTACTCCCACGCTTTGTTGTGTGGCCCCTTGAGTTGGGGTTAGGGACTCACAACCCACGCTTTGTTGCGTGGCCCCTTGAGTTGGGGTTCGGGACTCACAATCCACGCTTTGTTGCGTGGCCCCTTGAGTTAAAGCATTTGGTCCTTGATGTTCTTCAGGCAGATGCGTTAAACCGGTCTTCTTGGTGCGATTGTGGCAACGGGGGTTGTCCACGTTGCAATCTTGCTTTTACCATTGTTCTTATTAAGCGCTCCGCCTCGGTGTCTGCCTCGGCGGAGCGAAACTTACCCCTTTTGGAGGAAAGGGGTGTGCATATCATGCAGCTTTGGTGCAAGAAGGAGGTGCAATATGCTATTGATTGTGCAACTTGCCCACAGCCAGATGAGGCGTTGCGCGACCTTTTGGGGCGCCTTAAGCGCAGTGCACGCGCAGTGCAACTATTTGGGTGTCTGGCCGTACTAGAGACCCATGCTTTGAGATCATAGGGGCATCATTGTTACCCTGTTGCGTAGGTTTTGATGCTTTTTCCACATTGGGGATATAGCATTTTTGGATTTTCACCTAATTTCACCCATTTCCACCCGTTTTCACATTTTATTTGTATTTGCAAGGGCTATTTGGACCATGTCTTTGTGCAGGATACTACCCATCTCTTTGAATTGTGCTATGCCTGTGATTCCAAGCCAAGTCGCATTCGAATTCGCCATCAAATTCTCGTCCGGCCGGTAGCATCAACTTACGAGGGTTGATGTGGCTAGTGAAGCGAAAGACCCGCCAGAGGGTGAGTAGTTCAACACCAAATAATCTCGTAGCAGAAATTGCCTCCGCGGGGCTGTCGCCACAACGGTTGTCGTATTATCTCGACAAAGGTTTCGATGCACATACGAAAGGAGGTACCCCCGGCCGCCTCCCCCTCTACATCAGAGGATGTTCAGGGTGGCAACCAATACGCTGTTCATGGCTTTTCCAGATGTGCATGATGTGTGTTATGTGAAGGGAAGGTAGTTTGCAGCTTTCTTGAGCTGGGGCAGTCTGGGTCACCCAATTCTAAGGGCGTTTCCAAGGGGCGTGCCTGGGGGCTCTTCGGGGGGAACATAGTCTAAAAGTAGCGCGCAGTGCGCGCGCAGTGCAAGGATTCCCCCTTTGCATAAGCATGGTGTGCGTCCCGTGTCATTATCTTGGGTCAACATAATGAATGAAGAAGCCCGCAAAAAGGCCCGGACGGCCGGGAAGGATAACTTTTTATGTGTGTGTGGTGGGACCCTACCGGTGTCGTGCGCGGTCAGTCACGGTCGGTGCTATCTTTCTTCCACTTGTGACCTTCATATGGAGCTCGCAATGGACGTGTTCCGTGGGCACGTTTAGTTTTTCATGGTGCACCATTGACCGTGCACGGGTTTATGGTACCACGAAGGAGGCGCTTGCGACAGGGCATGCCATCCCCGTGACAGGTCAATTTTTGCCTTTTGTCGCAATGACCAATGATCCGACTTTGTTGCGGCGGGCGGGACGGTTTGGTCCGGAATATAAGTTTCGGAATGGGCATGTGGATTTTTTTGATGCCCAAATGGATGCCGATGGTTGTTGGCTCATTCCAGTGGGCAGCCTGTCTGCCTTTGTGAAAACCGCAAAGGTGCCCAATTATCCTTTGTGCCACAGCCATACGTACCCAGCCCCTGCCGGCTACCAACAGCCGCCGTCCGGATGGACGTGTGTGCGCCCGGAGGGTACCCAGCCCCTGCCGGCTACGATAGCCGCCGTCCGGATGGACGAGTGAGCGCCCCGCAGCGACGCCCCGCACAGCAACACAACACACCGAGCGGGCACACCGGTGAACAGGAGCCGGGGGGCCCAGGACACCGCACACGCAACACAACACACCGAGCGGGCACACCGGTGAACAGGAGCCGGGAGGCCCAGGACACCGCACACGCAACACAACACACCGAGCGGGCACACCGGTGAACAGGAGCCGGGGGGCCCAGGACACCGCACACCCAACACAACACACCGAGCGGGCACACCGGTGAACAGGAGCCGGGAGGCCCAGGACACAGCACACGCAACACAACACACCGAGCGGGCACACCGGTGAACTGGAGCCGGGGGGCCCAGGACACCGCACACGCAACACAACACACCGAGCGGGCACACGGGTGAACAGGAGCCGGGAGGCCCAGGACACCGCACACGCAACACAACACACCGAGCGGGCACATCGGTGAACAGGAGCCGGGAGGCCCAGGACACCGCACACGCAACACAACACACCGAACGGGCACACCGGTGAACAGGAGCCGGGAGGCCCAGGACACCGCACACGCAAAACAACACACCGAGCGGGCACACTGGTGAACAGGAGCCGGGAGGCCCAGGACACCGCACACGCAACACAACACACCGAGCGGGCACACGGGTGAACAGGAGCCGGGAGGCCCAGGACACCGCACACGCAACACAACACACCGAGGGGGCACACCGGTGAACAGGAGCCGGGGGGCCCAGGACACCGCACACGCAACACAACACACCGAGCAGGCACACCGGTGAGCAGGAGCCGGGAGGCCCAGGACACCGCACACGCAACACAACACACCGAGCGGGCACACCGGTGAACAGGAGCCGGGGGGCCCAGGACACCGCACACGCAACACACCACACCGAGCAGGCACACCGGTGAACAGGAGCCGGGAGGCCCAGGACACCGCACACGCAACACACCACACCGAGCGGGCACACCGGTGAACAGGAGCCGGGGGGCCCAGGACACCGCACACGCAACACACCACACCGAGCGGGCACACCGGTGAACAGGAGTCGGGAGGCCCAGGACACCGCACACCCAACACAACACACCGAGCGGGCACACCGGTGAACAGGAGCCGGGAGGCCCAGGACACCGCACACGCAACACAGCACACCGAGCGGGCGCACCGGTGAACAGGAGCCGGGAGGCCCAGGACACCGCACACGCAACACAACACATCGAGCGGGCGCACCGGTGAACAGGGCCGGGAGGCCCAGGACACCGCACACGCAACACAACACACCGAGCGGGCACACCGGTGAACAGGAGCCGGGAGGCCCAGGACACCGCACACGCGACACAACACACCGAGCGGGCACACTGGTGAACAGGAGCCGGGGGGCCCGAGACACCGCACACCCAACACAACACACCGAGCGGGCACACCGGTGAACAGGAGCCGGGAGGCCCAGGACACCGCACACGCAACACAACACACCGAGCGGGCACACCGGTGAACAGGAGCCGGGAGGCCCAGGACACCGCACACGCAAAACAACACACCGAGCGGGCACACCGGTGAACAGGAGCCGGGAGGCCCAGGACACCGCACACGCAACACAACACACCGAGCGGGCACACCGGTGAACAGGAGCCGGGAGGTCCAGGACACCGCACACGCAACACAACACATCGAACGGGCACACCGGTGAACAGGAGCCGGGAGGCCCAGGACACCGCACACGCAACACAGCACACCGAGCGGGCGCACCGGTGAACAGGAGCCGGGAGGCCCAGGACACCGCACACGCAACACAACACACCGAGCGGGCGCACCGGTGAACAGGGCCGGGAGGCCCAGGACACCGCACACGCAACACAACACACCGAGCGGGCACACCGGTGAGCAGGAGCCGGGAGGCCCAGGACACCGCACACGCAACACAACACACCGAGCGGGCACACCGGTGAACAGGAGCCGGGGGGCCCAGGACACCGCACACGCAACACACCACACCGAGCAGGCACACCGGTGAACAGGAGCCGGGAGGCCCAGGACACCGCACACGCAACACACCACACCGAGCGGGCACACCGGTGAACAGGAGCCGGGGGGCCCAGGACACCGCACACGCAACACACCACACCGAGCGGCCACACCGGTGAACAGGAGTCGGGAGGCCCAGGACACCGCACACCCAACACAACACACCGAGCGGGCACACCGGTGAACAGGAGCCGGGAGGCCCAGGACACCGCACACGCAACACAGCACACCGAGCGGGCGCACCGGTGAACAGGAGCCGGGAGGCCCAGGACACCGCACACGCAACACAACACACCGAGCGGGCGCACCGGTGAACAGGGCCGGGAGGCCCAGGACATCGCACACGCAACACAACACACCGAGCGGGCACACCGGTGAACAGGAGCCGGGAGGCCCAGGACACCGCACACGCGACACAACACACCGAGCGGGCACACTGGTGAACAGGAGCCGGGGGGCCCAGGACACCGCACACCCAACACAACACACCGAGCGGGCACACCGGTGAACAGGAGCCGGGAGGCCCAGGACACCGCACACGCAACACAACACACTGAGCGGGTACACCGGTGAACAGGAGCCGGGGGGCCCAGGACACCGCACACGCAACACAACACACCGAGCGGGCACACCGGTGAACAGGAGTCGGGGGGCCCAGGACACCGCACACGCAACACAACACACCGAGCGGGCACACCGGTGAACAGGAGCCGGGAGGCCCAGGACACCGCACACGCAACACAACACAACGAGCGGGCACACCGGTGAACAGGAGCCGGGAGGCCCAGGACACCGCACACGCAAAACAACACACCGAGCGGGCACACCGGTGAACAGGAGCCGGGAGGCCCAGGACACCGCACACGCAACACAACACACCGAGCGGGCACACCGGTGAACAGGAGCCGGGAGGTCCAGGACACCGCACACGCAACACAACACACCGAACGGGCACACCGGTGAACAGGAGCCGGGAGGCCCAGGACACCGCACACGCAACACAGCACACCGAGCGGGCGCACCGGTGAACAGGAGCCGGGAGGCCCAGGACACCGCACACGCAACACAACACACCGAGCGGGCGCACCGGTGAACAGGGCCGGGAGGCCCAGGACACCGCACACGCAACACAACACACCGAGCGGGCACACCGGTGAACAGGAGCCGGGAGGCCCAGGACACCGCACACGCGACACAACACACCGAGCGGGCACACTGGTGAACAGGAGCCGGGGGGCCCAGGACACCGCACACCCAACACAACACACCGAGCGGGCACACCGGTGAACAGGAGCCGGGAGGCCCAGGACACCGCACACGCAACACAACACACTGAGCGGGTACACCGGTGAACAGGAGCCGGGGGGCCCAGGACACCGCACACGCAACACAACACACCGAGCGGGCACACCGGTGAACAGGAGTCGGGGGGCCCAGGACACCGCACACGCAACACAACACACCGAGCGGGCACACCGGTGAACAGGAGCCGGGAGGCCCAGGACACCGCACACGCAACACAACACACCGAGCGGGCACACCGGTGAACAGGAGCCGGGAGGCCCAGGACACCGCACACGCAAAACAACACACCGAGCGGGCACACCGGTGAACAGGAGCCGGGAGGCCCAGGACACCGCACACGCAACACAACACACCGAGCGGGCACACCGGTGAACAGGAGCCGGGAGGCCCAGGACACCGCACACGCAACACAACACATCGAGCGGGCACACCGGTGAACAGGAGCCGGGGGGCCCAGGACTCCGCACACGCAACACAACACACCGAGCTGGCACACCGGTTAACAGGAGCCGGGAGGCCCAGGACACCGCACCCGCAACACACCACACCGAGCAGGCACACCGGTGAACAGGAGCCGGGAGGCCCAGGACACCGCACACCCAACACAACACACCGAGCTTGCACACCGGTGAACAGGAGCCGGGGGGCCCAGGACACCGCACACGCAACACACCACACCGAGCAGGCACACCGGTGAACAGGAGCCGGGAGGCCCAGGACACCGCACACCCAACATAACACACCGAACGGGCACACCGGTGAACAGGAGCCGGGAGGCCCAGGACACCGCACACGCAACACAACACACCGAGCGGGCACACCGGTGAACAGGAGCCGGGGGGCCCAGGACACCGCACACGCAACACAACACACCGAGCGGGCACACCGGTGAACAGGAGCCGGGGGGCCCAGGACACCGCACACCCAACACAACACACCGAACGGGCACACCGGTGAACAGGAGCCGGGAGGCCTAGGACACCGCACACGCAACACAGCACACCGAGCGGGCGCACCGCTGAACAGGAGCCGGGGGGCCCAGGACACGGCACACGCAACACAGCACACCGAGCGGGCGCACCGGTGAACAGGAGCCGGGAGGCCCAGGACACCGCACACGCAACACAACACACCAAGCGGGCACACCGGTGAACAGGAGCCGGGAGGCCCAGGACACCGCACACGCGACACAACACACCGAGCGGGCACACCGGTGAACAGGAGCCGGGAGGCCCAGGACACCGCACACGCAACACACCACACCGAGCGGGCACACCGGTGAACAGGAGCCGGGAGGCCCAGGACACCGCACACACGTAGGGCGGCCCGGGGACAGGAAGGAACCAACACCCCATGGGTCGGACACACTGGGGCGACCCAGCCGACCCACCGGGCCAGTGGCAGGAGCGGTACTCCAAGGCTGCTGGTCCGAGCCCGGCCAGGCTGCATCGGGGACCATGGCAAACGTCACCCGGAGCCATGGATGCAACCGGTGACAGGCGAGCCGGTACACAGTCCAGGAAGGGGTCGCCTGCCAAGCGGAGCGGCCCCGCAACTCAAGCCACAAGGGTGAGGCGGACGTACCGTAGACAAGCGGGAGCAATACCCCTTGTGGTGAGAGATACTCCACACGGCTGGGCAGCCCCCAGAGCTGCCGCCCAAAGGAGGGGGCATGTGGCCCTACCCATGGACACATGTGGGGACACCCTCCCACCTGGGACACATGGACCGGGTGGCCGCGACAATGCCTTCCCAAGCACATGCGGGAGCGGCTCAAGAGGCACCTAACATAGGGCAGTGGGAGGGACAGGACGTCCCCTTGGTAAGACCTTCTTCCTGCACCGTCAAAGGAGGCATCCCGAGCTCCCGAAGATACCTACCTACCTTTACCTGGGGAGCTGTCTCTGTTCACTACCCGCTTGGTCTACCCCTTGCATATGCACTACGTAGTGCCACGCCTAACGGCCTTATGTTGATGGTGAAGCTCACGTAGTCTCCTGTATTGCTGAGACCCATAGATTCATCTTGCCTTCCAAGGTGCTTCCTCCCTGCAAATTCCTGTTCTCGTTCACTGTGTGCTTTTTTCTCCTCTCTCTTGCGACATACTGTCCTACTCTGTCCTACGCCGTTTGTGTATGCTGCTGCCGTCAATACCAGATTCATTGCCATCCCTAGGGCGTCCTTTGCGGCTGGCGTTGATCGCCTCTGCATGCAGTATGGCTACAGCCCACTCGTGTCCTGCTAACAGCTTTCGAATGTACTGTGGGACCTCGACCTGTCCTCCTAGTGGTCGGAGTGAAGGAACCCATTCCAACTACACCACAAGGAATGCAAGGATGTACAGTAAATCGAAAACAAGTACGAAATAGAAAGATAGTGAAAACAACCAAGGTTCACCTGTGGAATATAAAGCGAATGCCTTGGTGGTACCATATGATGAGAATCGTGTGCATTGTGTGGTTGACTGCAGGTGCCTACCATGTGACACACCACACGGGGGTGGCTAGGCAGCACATATGGTCCAGGGGTGCAGAACCCAAAGGTGACTTACTAATGCGGTGGAACATACAACGGCGCCTCATCACGTTGAGCCAACCTTGAAATAAACACTGGCCCGAGGCTTTTCAGCCAGTGGCCAGTAGATTGTAAATTTTGGTTTAAATTTTTGTGTTTTCCACCTTTTTTTGAGAGAAATAAAAAAAAATCTACCATTTTACCTGTTTCATGCCTCTTTCTTCCTACCCATTCCCCAAATGTTTCATAATAAACAATTAGTCATTCCAGGGGTGTGCGCCCGCCAGTGCCAGACGACGGCTCCCCGCCAGAGGACTGGAATCATGGGAATTATGGGGAATTATGGGGAATTATGGGGAATTATGGTGGAATTATGGGGAATTATGGTGGAATTATGGGGAACTATGGGGGAATCATGGGGGAATCATGGGGAATCATGGGGAATTATGGGGAATTATGGGGAATTAGGGGGAATCGTGGGGAATTATGGGGAATTATGGGGAATTATGGGGAATTATGGGGAATTATGGGTGAGTTTTGGGGAATTATGGGGAATTATGGTGGAATTATGGGGAATTATGGGGAATTATGGAGAATTATGGTGGAATTGTGGCTTGGTTTTGATTTTTGATGCGTTGCTCTTTGTTCCCGATGGCTTGCTTTTGATTCTTGCCGGGTTGCTTTTAATTACCGTTGCTGGTTGCTGATGCTTGGTGGCTTGCTGTTGATTCCTGATGTGTTGCCCAGTTGCTGGTGATCCCTGCTGGTCTATTCTTGATTCATGGTGGCTTGCTGTTGATTCCTGCTCGTTCGTTCTTGAATCCTGGTGGCTCGTTGTTGATTCTTGATGTGTTGCTTTTGACTGTTCCCCAGTTGCTGTTTATTCTTGCTAGTCTTGATTCCTGGTGGCCTGCTGTTGATCCCTGCTAGTTTGTTCTTCATTCCCGGTGGCCTGCTTGATTCCTAACGGGTTGGCTTGGAGAAACAAAGGCAAGCACAATGCACATGCACGTGAGGACGCCGTGGAACATAATCACGCTGCATCATTGTTGCATAAGTCTTTCAAGTCTTAAAAGTCAGGTGGGCACTCGGCACTCTCCTTTGCACGGGTGCGGGGCCCATCGTGGGCCTGCCCTAATTACCACTCGACATCCTCCTCCTCCTCCTCCTCCTCCTCGCCCTGCCCCTCCTCCTCTTTATTTGGCTTGAACTCTGCCCGATCCTCCTCCTCGAGTTCCATTGAGACACGATGGACTTCAGCAAGTGAGGATGAAAGTCTGACATGTCTGTGGAAGCAAGGGGACATACGACGACAAAAAACAACAATCAGCAACACAAGAAATGACATCCCATAATTCCCCATAATTCCACCATAGTTCCCCATAATTCCACCATAACTCCCCATAATTCCCCATAATTGCCCATAATTCCCCATAATTCCACATGATTCCCCATAATTCCCCATAATTCCACCATATTTCCCCATAATTCCCCATAATTCCACCAATCCCAATCATTCCACCGGCAGCTGTTCGACAAGCCTACTATAGCCTTTAGGAATTATGGGAAATTTCCCCGCCACCGCCAGACGAACTTTCCCCGCCAGCACCGCCAGCGGTTTGGCGGCCGCACACCCCTGGTCATTCATGCATATGACCTAGACACCACTAACACCACTCTGCTTGAATGCTGTTTTTTTACAACTCTGGATGTGTGCTGTTTATTCCGGACTGTCATATGAACATCACTGCTTATTTCTTTTTTACAACTCTGGATGGGTGCTATTTATTCCTGATGGTGATTTGGTCATCACTATTAAATTTTTTACAACTCTGGATGGGTGCTGGTTATTTCTGATTGTGAACTGGTCATCCCTGTTTGGTTTTTTTTACAACTCTGGACGGGTGCTGTTTATTCCTGATTGTCATATGTCCATCGCTGTTTATTTCTTTACAACCCTGGATGAGTGCTGTTTGTTTCTCATTGTCACCTGGACATCCCTGTTTCTTTCTTTTACAACTCTAGATGGGTGCTGTTTATTCCTATTGTCACCTGGCCATCGATGTTTATTTTTTTTGCAACTCCGGATGGGTGTTGTTTGTTTGCTGATTGTCATCTAGGCATCGCTGGTGTTTCCTTTTTACAACTCTGGATGGGAGCTGTTTATTCCCAATTCCCCACTTGCAACAAAATGTGGCATGGCATGGACACCCTCATCCCAAGCAATACACATTGTCCAATGCACGGGATATGTTAATTGCAAATGCGTCACAATGTATTGTGCGTGGGCACCATTGCCCAACTGCAAACGTTAGAAATCTGGCGGCCACTCCAATCCCTCCCTCTCCCTCGTGCACGGTCCATCATGGGCCATGCCCAAAAGCCACACCACATCCTCCTGCAGCACACCACTGTCAGAAGGTTTACCAGATTGGGGCTGAGACGAAGACGTGGCGGGGAATGGGCATTTGGGGGGTCCAATTGTGCCTACCCCATTCTGAACCGCATGCCACCACTGGCTCACAGTTCACAGCATTCAACGCCCAAATGGGCTTTGGTTGGTGGGTGCAGATGCTGTAAACTGGCCCATACGTTGACATGCACACCGTGGCCAGTCGCATTTCAAACAGCCATGGCCGTACATGGGGTTCACAGCGGTGCAGGAACAACCTGAAATTCCGAAACACGAAGCATTCTGCGAAATACATAGAGAAATGTATTGCCTTGGATGCAACAGACACAGTTGCACAGCCAGGCCAGGTGCAAGCGGAGAATCAGTTGCGCCACACAGCAAATTGCCGAACAGCATCAAAGTGCCTACCCCATTCTGAACCGCATGCCACCACTGGCTCACAGTTCACAGCATTCAACGCCCAAATGGGCTTTGGTTGGTGGGTGCAGATGCTGTAAACTGGCCCATACGTTGGCATGCACACCGTGGCCAGTCGCATGTCAAAGAGCCATGGCCGTACATGCGGTTCACACCGGTGCAGGAACAACCTGAAATTCCGAAACACGAAGCATTCTGCGAAATCCATAGAGAAATGTATTGCCTTGGATGCAACAGACACAGTTGCACAGCGAGGCCAGGTGCAACCGGAGAATCAGTTGCGCCACACAGCAAATTGCCGAACAGCATCAAAGTGCCTACCCCATTCTGAACCGCATGCCACCACTGGCTCACAGTTCACAGCATTCAACGCCCAAATGGGCTTTGGTTGGTGGGTGCAGATGCTGTAAACTGGCCCATACGTTGACATGCACACCGTGGCCAGTCGCATTGCAAAGAGCCATGGCTGTACATGCGGTTCACAGCGGTGCAGGAACAACCTGAAATTCCGAAACACGAAGCATTCTGCGAAATACATAGAGAAATGTATTGCCTTGGATGCAACAGACACAGTTGCACAGCCGGGCCAGGTGCAAGTGGAGAATCAGTTGTGCCACACAGCAAATTGCCGAACAGCATCAAAGTGCCTACCCAATTCTGAGCCGCATGCCACCACTGGCTCACAGTTCACAGCATTCAACGCCCAAATGGGCTTTGGTTGGTGGGTGCAGATGCTGTAAACTGGCCCATACGTTGACATGCACACCGTGGCCAGTAGCATGTCAAAGAGCCATGGCCGTACATGCGGTTCACAGCGGTGCAGGAACAACCTGAAATTCCGAAACACGAAGCATTCTGCGAAATACATAGAGAAATGTATTGCCTTGGATGCAACAGACACAGTTGCACAGCCAGGCCAGGTGCAAGCGGAGAATCAGTTGTGCCACACAGCAAATTGCCGAACAGCATCAAAGTGCCTACCCCATTCTGAACCGCATGCCACCACTGGCTCACAGTTCACAGCATTCAACGCCCAAATGGGCTTTGGTTGGTGGGCGCAGATGCTGTAAACTGGCCCATACGTTGACATGCACACCGTGGCCAGTAGCATGTCAAAGAGCCATGGCCGTACATGCGGTTCACAGCGGTGCAGGAACAACCTGAAATTCCGAAACACGAAGCATTCTGCGAAATCCATAGAGAAATGTATTGCCTTGGATGCAACAGACACAGTTGCACAGCCAGGCCAGGTGCAAGCGGAGAATCAGTTGTGCCACACAGCAAATTGCCGAACAGCATCAAAGTGCCTACCCCATTCTGAACCGCATGCCACCACTGGCTCACAGTTCACAGCATTCAACGCCCAAATGGGCTTTGGTTGGTGGGTGCAGATGCTGTAAACTGGCCCATACGTTGACATGCACACCGTGGCCAGTAGCATGTCAAAGAGCCATGGCCGTACATGGGGTTCACAGCGGTGCAGGAACAACCTGAAATTCCGAAACACGAAGCATTCTGGGAAATCCATAGAGAAATGTATTGCCTTGGATGCAACAGACACAGTTGCACAGCCAGGCCAGGTGCAAGCGGAGAATCAGTTGTGCCACACAGCAAATTGCCGAACAGCATAAAAGTGCCTACCTCATTCTGAACCGCATGCCACCACTGGCTCACAGTTCACAGCATTCAACGCCCAAATGGGCTTTGGTTGGTGGGTGCAGATGCTGTAAACTGGCCCATACGTTGACATGCACACCGTGGCCAGTCGCATGTCAAAGAGCCATGGCCGTACATGCGGTTCACAGCGGTGCAGGAACAACCTGAAATTCCGAAACACGAAGCATTCTGCGAAATCCATAGAGAAATGTATTGCCTTGGATGCAACAGACACAGTTGCACAGCCAGGCCAGGTGCAAGCGGAGAATCAGTTGTGCCACACAGCAAATTGCCGAACAGCATACCCCATTCTGAACCGCATGCCACCATGAGCACGTGGTATGCGCTGCAGGCAACATTAGTCGCAGACCTCGCTGCAGACCCCGCCGTCCGACTCGATCGTCGGTCGGATCTGCATGCCGTCATCCGCAGGCCGCCCACAGAACTCCACAGTTGTTGGCCCATGCTCCGAAGCGTAGGCGGACAGAGCGAGGCATGAATGTTTGATCATTTGCAAGGGTTATAAAAGCCAACCCCGCTTGGACCCTCAGCCAAGTGTTTTGGGGGACCAACGATTGATCCATTGGCGGAGAGGAAGTACCGGGGCTGCAAACATCAGACAAATACCGGACCAGGGTTCCTTCAGGACCCAGGTGGTAGCCAGACGCCCTGTACTAGGGGGGGGGGGGGGATGTTCGCCACTCCTGGAATTCCCAAGGTTCGGAATACCAGATGCACCAACGGAGAGAGCCCGCGGTCCCTTCACCCACATACTTTGGGAAGGGGAAACTGTAGTTTGTTTGTTTGTTAAAGGCGGGATTTTCCCCGCAAACCCCTCCCCTCTCCCTTGTACAGCCTGGTACTCCTGCCGGAGCAGCACAATATGTGGAAAGCAGCAAGCACGCCCCACACGCATACGCACTTCAATGACACGGCATGGGACACACAACTGAGTGCAGCAGCTGATGAGAGTACAAAGGCTGGAGGGGAATCTACAGACCCAAACCCGTTCTATCCCTATAGGGCTGGACAATGTTGTGGCCAATGAATGGCCATTGCTGGGGCGGTGCGTGTACACCTACATGAGGCATGCGTGCACCACACGGAGGCATGCGTGCACTGCATGCGGACGGGAAGAGATGACTGCTGCGAAGAGCAGCTGCCATGTAGTTGACGGCGCCATACGTCTGCTGTACTGGGCACCGCCATCTTGTTGCCCTGTTCAGTGCCCCATCTGTGCCATCAGGTCTGGACATTGAGAGCAGGGGGGGAGGGGGGCTGAGAGCAGTGGCGGGTGGGGTCTCTTTCCCATATTGTTGCCGAACTGTTCACGAGGAACTCTGATTAGGAGGCAAGAAGGTACTTTCACAGGTGATCGGATTGCCGTCACAAAAAATGATTGCCATGTTTTGTGCAGCGACCCACAACTCAGCGACACCACATGGCCCGAATCTGACCAGTGACCCCATGGCGGTGGGCCCGTCACCGAAGCTGCTTCTCACACCACCAGCCCTTACAGGTCTCAAATTTGGTAGGCGCTGAAAACAGGAAAGAAATCTTTTCGCCCGGAGTGACCTGCAGAGAAGGCGCCAACGAAAGGCGCCTGAGCAACATTGGCCGAATCAGTTGTAGAAGAGGTGGCAGAAGACGGGGCCGGGGGGGGGGGGGGGATATGGATGCAGGTGGGTCGATGGGCTGGCCCATACCACAGTTTCTAGACAACCCCCCGGTCAGCTCCGTCAGAAAACAAAGGCCAGCATCCGGTCAGTGTAAAAAAAGAAAAAAAGGGTTGCATCAGGTCAATGAATCGCTTCATTCCCTGGGCCACAACGTGTTGTAAAGAAAGGAGCTGGTGGCTCCCTTCCTGAACGCCCCCATTTGGCTGCTATGAGTCAGGGCAAGCCAATGCGACATCACATTGGGGTGCTGGTGAGGACCTGCGCTGCAGGAGAAGGGGGGAAGGTAGTTTTGAAGCCACGCATGAACAGGCTTGCTGAAGGTTGTGTCGGGTTAGCACGACGGCAGTCACAAGCAGGAGTCCAACGAGGCCTACAGAGCGACAGAGGCCAGAGGATACGGCACCAGGACCAGCCTGACCGATGCCTGCCGTGCTCTTCGTTCCACTGCTGCTGCTGTTGCTGCTGTTGGTGCTGTTGGTGCTGTTGGTGCTGTTGGTGCTGTTGGTGCTGTTGGTGCTGCTGGTGAGCCTCTTGGTGGGTGTTTGTCGTGTACGGCAGCCAGGAAGGCCCGGCCTTTGGGTTGCGGACATTACGCTCAGGTCAGCACTGTGCAGAGGACGCAGGATGAGTTTACTGGCATCACACGCGTCCTGCGAGGAGCCAGTAGAATTTTCGGCGAAATTCAAGAGCTGGCGCATCAGAGGCTGCATCACAAATTGCCCAAGGTGCTGGCAGCTTGTTACACCCCCCCCCACAACCGTGCCGTTGCCTAGTATGATATAATTGCTTGGCATGCCGGATGGTGACCCACTAGGCCAATGGTAGAGAGGGTCCAGCACCATGGCCTGTGGGACGGTGCACATCAAGGAGAGAACCGCAAGTTGCTGCAGGCATTGCTTATAGTGCCCCCTAAGCTGCAGCTTGAAAACCTCGCGCTGGTTAACGAAGGTTCGGAAAGTGCTGTGTAACAGGTCAACTTCCTTGGGAATGACGACTTTCTGACCTCCGCTGTGGCAGCTTTGTGTCACACACACAATGTTGACGGGCTCGACCTCATCCAGGAGTGCAGCACTGGGGATGGGATCTTTGCATGGCCACATGAACACAGAAAGTCTATCTCTGCGTTGCGTGCCGTTGAAGTTGTACAAAAGAGACTGTGGATAGATTTCTGTTCCCAGTATGGAAAACCGTGTCATGCGCCTCCGGGTATTGGACCATCCCTCCTGGTGCCAGAACACAAGGGGAGAGATGCCATAAGCACGAAGCTTATGGAACTTCGCTGCCTGATGGAGTTCTACTTCGGGGGAAAGCTTTCCCCCTCGCCGGAGGTCTGATTCAAACCACTCCGTAAGAAGCGGGATCTTTGACCGGCGGATCACGAACGCATACGTTCCATATGACATTGTCAATGGGACAATATGCCGGCCCTGAAACTTCGGGACTTTAGGATGAATACGCACCACCGAGAACCGGTGCCCTCCCAGCAAACCAACGAAGGTATTGTTTGGGAGGCTGTCAGCAAGCTTGCGAAGCCCTTGAACTGTGCAGAACTCGGCGGCAGTTTCGAAGATTCTTGCATCGTCTTCGAAAACCACCACAACCTCAACAGGGTCTTCATTCACCTCATTGAGGCATCTGATGAACGCCTTGGTCAAGCCATGGCCCCTTTTACGGTCAAGTACGCCGAGGCAGACCTGAACTTTGGGCACCTGGCCACAAACTTCCTTCCAGCTGTCAAAGAACCGCTGCAAGCACCCCTGGTTGCTTGCATGTGCGCCTGGTACACCGTCCAAGGTCACAACGATGAGCTTGGTGGTCGTCACAAGGTCCTGGGCTCCTGTCAAAGTATTGCTGGCAGTGATGGGCAGAAGGGCGAGCCACCACAGAATGACCTGCAAAATGGTCATTGCCTCACGTTCATATTTGTGGTGTCTGCATCTGTGAGCATGTGTACACAATGTAAAAAGCAAACGAGCAAAATGTCAAAAAGACTTGGAAGGCCCACAATTGCGAGTGGGTGAGATGCTTATTTTTTGAGAAAAAAAACACTGTTTCAACACAATTGCCACATGCGTTGTGACCTACCTGCATATAGAGCTTTCTATGGGGGAGTACCTGCGCCGTGCGCATGCCGCATGCGCGCTGTGTGCTACCTTGATTGCGAGGTTACTGGGAATGGTCTGGGCTTTACACCCTCCTAAAATGGACCCTACGGAGAGGAAACCCGTTGGCGGTAAGCGCGGGTGCTTGGTTGGGCTAGACAGCCAAATCTCCACCACATGCACTTGCCAGGTGTTCCTTCCATGCCTGCTTCAATGAGCCTACTTGAAGGAATATTCATGTCTTGCTCGAGAAAAACCCTTGCTACCTGAAAATAACAGCTCTGTGAGGCGATGACCTATTCATCGATGTGTGCTCTACAGGCGAGAATAAGCCCATGTGCTTTGGATGCGTGCTTCCATGCATGAATATGACTGCTGCCACGTCACATCACCAGGTGTCCTGACAATGTTTCTCACTTTTTGCACCAAGACCTACACCCCACCAGGGGCATGAAAGAGGGCTGCCCCGTCTCGCCGACACCATTCTTGCTGTATCGAGATATACTGTTGCACGGAGCACTCACGCGACACTCTGGGGCGAACCTGTATGTATTTGTTGACAACATAGTCATCAGGGCCGAGCACCCATCCACATTGACCGGCACACTCAACCACCTCCATGATGTGTCATATCTTATGGGACCGTGTTTCAACAAGGACAAGACTTCCGCAGTGTACCAGTGGAGCAAGCATTATGCACCGCACAAAAATGACTTGGCAGCACCAAGACCGTCCTGTTCACCCACCAGTGATGACCTATCTGTGCCTTGTCTTGGCCCACCGCTTGCACAAGGAAACGGCGCGGGGGATGGTGACCACACAACTACAGCACGACCTCAATGCTTATTCAACTTTGCCGCTCAACGGTTACGAACAAGTGGCTATTATAAACGCTGTCCTTGTACCCACGTTTGAGCTATACAACACTATTCCTAGGGAGTAGACACCGCATGGCCCAATGGGATGACATGCTCCTACAATAGCTGAAAGACACCCCTGAGAATTGAACAACGCATGAACCACTACCGCCTCACCACTGATCTCCGTGATTGAGGCCGAGGCCTATGACAACTCTAGTGGTCCTACATCACTAGGTGGCTCACGCTTGGCCAAACCAAATTATGCACCAAGGGCCCATCCGGGCACATATTAATGTGCACCCAGTACAAATACATTGACATGGTCCATGCAGTTGGTGGGGCAGTGGGTCAGTGAATATCCCAGCCGCGTCATCACCGCCCCCTCCCTTGGGGCCTATACAACTGTGAGTGCTTTGAAGAAGACCCGGAGCTACAGGCGGGCCGGACCCAGGTGGACCCAGCCATGAACAATCCATGGAAGGGGAGCACGGCATTCTTTGGGGCTGCTAGCCCGGGCAGGTTCGACGGCAAGTGGAACGACGGGGCACGCCGTCCTGCGGTCGGACAGGTGCACCTTCTGCTGGAGATGGAGCCGCACATCCTGTGGGACTGCCGTAGCTAGGACTCGGCGCGCCGGGCATGGATGCCATGGGTGCTGAGAAAGGCCGTTGGCGCTGCCGGCGGCGTGGCCGGTGTGCGTGAGGGCTACGGCCTTGCTGCCGCTCGCCTTGGTGGCCGAGGACGAGGACGCCCAGGCGGGGCAGCTGCTGTACCGGTTGTACGGTATGTACCTCGCAGTGCTGTCGGCCCTCCGGGCAGCGGAGGAGGCGGCACGGCTGGGCGGGGAGGCGGCGCGGCTGGGCGGGGACGCGGCCTCCACGGTGTTTGTCCTAGCGCGGGGACGTGGCCCGCATTCACAACGGGGGTACAAGTGGGAGCAGCTGGCAGACGGCCCGCTGCGCCCCGCCCCAGTGCGGGACCCCCTGCAGCTGCCGTAGGGCCCTCTGGCGGGGTGGCCATGGGAGCACGGCTTTCCGCAAGCCCTGGTTCACTGGGCCTCGGCGCTACAATGGATACCGGGCTCCGGCCATGTCACATACGCCGAGCTGGCCCTAGACTTTGAGTCCCAAAGCAACCATGCGCTCCCAGCTAGGTCGGGCCATCGTGATGCCCCTCAAGTGTTGTCGCCTAGGGAGGGGGCGCGCGCATGCTGCGGGAGGCGGCCAACTTGCTTAACCCCTGCTTCCGGCGGCACCCTACTAAAGGGCAACTTCCGGTGGATGTCCGCCACCCCAGTGCCCCTAGGGGGTTTTCGTAGCATGGGGCGCACGAAACAGCCGGTATTTGCATGCCGGCCCGACATGCAGCGGCAAATGCAGCACCTTCCGCACCACTGCTTGGAGCTCTAGACGCGCCAGTTGTCGACCGCCGGGGCCAGCCGCAAGGAGTACTTCCCGGCGGGGTACCTACCGCGCCACCCGGGAGGAGGAAACCAGGCGCGCCTTTGTGAGATTGTGCGCACGCAACACCCGTTAGCACTGGGGGCGGCACGACCATGCCCGCCACCAGCAACAGACGCCAGACCAACACCCTGCAGCCGGTGCCCCATCCACCCGAAGCCACAATACGAGCAATGCCAGCTGGCGCGTCGCGGAGAGGCGCAATGCTGCACACAGGGTCACGAGGGACACCCAATGGCAGTGGCGGGGGAAGCGGGCTCGTCAAGGGTCCTACAGGCATGGTTGGTGCCCCGGGAACCGCCACCGTAGCGGCCAGCCACGCACCCTTGCATGGTGCCCGCACAGGCGGTGGCGGGCCGACGTCAACGGCCGGACTGCCGCACGCCCAACCCACCGGCTCGGCGCGGCCGGGTGCCGAGCACTCGGCCCTGGGTGGGGACAGCCGCCGCCCCACCTCTAGGTCCAGCGGGCCCCCGGCGGGGAGGGGGGGGGAGGCCTGGTACGGGCGGAGAGCCGCAGTGGCTCCGGGCTGATGGAGCTTGGAGGGCAGCTAAACCCCCCCCCCCGTGCACCGGCGCGCCCGGTGGCACCGCCGCCCTCAACGGCGGAGGGCGCGCGCCTCCCCATGTGCGACGTCTTTTCCGTGATATCTGGCGTGCTGAGAGAGTCGTGGGCGCCACCACCATCCGGCTCCTCCACACCACCACCTCACCGCGCGGCAGAAGGGGAGGGAGGTGCGACAGACCGTGCAATGGAGGACACGCCGACATCCGTGCCTTTTTCACCCCTCTCCCCTCCTCTGCCCCTACAAGAGACGCTGGAGGTGCAGCCGGCGCGTGGCGCGGGCAACGTCGCACTGCCGCCGGAGGGCGACACGCCTCGCACGTTTGTCAGCAAAGACCCCTAGCTGCCCGTGCTGCCGCCGGCGCAGCGGGTGGGGTCGAGGAGGGTGCGGCAACGGCGCCCCATGCAGTCCCTATGCGATGCGCACAGGGCCCCCGCGTGCATGTCGAGCCGAGAGCACCAGGGGAAGCGGCGTTGCTACTCCTGGCACAACGAGGGACACCCTCGATTGGTGCCAGCAGCGGGCAGAGTGCGGCAGCGCACGCTCTTTGGGAAGGGAGGCGTGTTTGTGCCCTGTCCGCGCGCCCAGAGGTGGGGCATCGGCCACGACAATGGGGAACAAGCTTCACAAAGGTGGGGCGTTGCGCCGGCACCCACAAAGCACTCAGGGAGCCCGCAACGGGGCCATGGGAGGGCAGAGGGGGCGAAAACCTGACACTAGGCGCCCATTCCTTCCGTCACGCCGCAAAACCAGGGTTGGACGGGGGGCAGGGGGGGGGGGGCATAGTCACTACTTGACCCATAACCCCCTCGCTTAACCCATTGCACAGGGTCCGGGACTTTAATCGGCCCTTGCCCTTGTTAATAGTAGGGTCCAGCAGGCGTGGTTGGCGCTGCCAAGGCCACCACCAGACGCGCCAGCCAGGCGCCATTGCATGGCACCGGCATCGGCGTTGACAGGCCGCCGTCAGCGGCCGGACTGACGCACGCCCAGCCCACCGGCTCGGCGCAGCCGGGTGCACAGCACCCCTCAATGGACCCAACAGGCACCCTGGCAAGGGGGGGGGGGGGGGGCGCCCAATACGGGCGGAGAGCCTCGGTGGCTCGGGGCTGATGGGGCTGGGAAGGCAGCTAAACCGCCCCCCCTTACTGAAGCGGTACCCAGAACCCCATGGCTAGGGTAGGGCATACAACCGGCCTCCGGTCCACTGACCCCATGTACGGAAGGGAAGACCGGTCTCCGGTCCACTAACCTCATGTACGGAAGGCGCCCATTGACGCCCGGTGCGAGCCCAGCGGGAGCGTGTTCCGTGCCGTAAAGCCCCGCATCGGCAACCGATGCACCGCCAGCGGAGATTTGTATATCAGAACATCAGGAATCAACAGGGTTTTATTTTCACATTGTTTCCGTCAATTTTTACGCTTCCGTTCTGATATTCACTGTTTTGACTGCTGGCGGTTGGATCGCGACTTTACCGTAACCGCCAGTTTAACTGTTTATAATGGAAATTTTAACGCATTCCGTCACGAAGGCTCCAAAGCCTTCAGGAACTGCATGGACGCTTCCGCAATTTTCACATCTTACACTCGCAACCTTAATCCGAATTTTTCAGGATGTCGAAATCGGATTTTCGACTTCGACATCCCCGCACTTGGTTTGACCTCCTTCGAGTGGACCTACGTGCTTCCCTATGCACGAATCAACTTTCCTTTTCTCTTGCCCTCCATTTGTCTTAAAGATATAGGCAAAACAAAGTTGATTCGTGAGGCCACTTGTGAAGGTCATATCTCGTGTTGCTTGCGAGGAATTACGATAAGGAAACGTGGGACGTATTCACAATACTCCCGACGTAATTTAGGAAGCATTATATGCCTTGCGTTTCCACACGTGCGCGCTAGTGTAATGGATCATGGTCAAGAGGGTAGAGTTTGCGTTATAACTCTTTGGCCATGACATTGCGTGCGTTAAGATAACTTTCGAGTGTAGCGCGCAAGTGTTGGTGTTGCATAGGAACTCTCCTTGAGTTCCTATGAGCGATTGACACAAAGTTATGCCCTTGGAGGGGCATGACATATCGTGGGGGGAGCTACCTTTTTGGGCAATATGTGGTATGTGCCATGTGTTGTGTTGCGTGCCCATTTGGCGGGTCCATTGCTCCAAGCCGATCCCGCCAATGGACCTCATATTGTGTAAGCCCCTTCTCCATACTCCCCACGATCAATTGCAAGCCTAACCTTCGTGAAGGGAAGCTTGTGTGGTGATCCCGAAGCGATGCGTTGGGAGCAAGGTGTGCATTTTGCAATTTTCCATATTTTCATGTGCCCACTTGGGAAGTAGCGCTCGTAACCTTTCAAGGCGCCCCAAGTGGAGCACATATGTGGGATCGAAGGTCATTGGTGTCAAGTCATTGTATTTAGAAGGATTAGTCGATTGCACAATCCAAGCCAAAGATATTATAATATAATTGTGCACCTTTCAATGCACTTTTGTGTGTCTTTGTGCCAATTTTGCCGTTTTTGGTCCGTCATGATGTCAAGTGGCGATCGTGTATCTCAACGTTGCGCTCAATTGACATCATGACCCAAGTATGTTACGAGGGTACATACTTCGGTGCCCAACATATCTTGGACCCGGCGAATAACTCCTCTTTGGCTTGGCATACCGTGGCCGCCATGTTAGCGATTTGGGACCATCCCAAATCATGGGCTCACTTGGCGACCCTGCCATTCCCAAAACGGGAGGAGTTGGGCGACGCCCAAAAGATATGTTGGACACACATGACTTGATACCAAACCTATGGCACACTCCGGTCCGAGTCGGGCATGTGCCTCATTTGCCCCAACCATGAGTGTGCGCATTTTTGGCCATTTTGAGCAATTTTCCACTTTTGCTGCCCGCCGTGCACCGTGTTCTAACCTTCGTGCACGCCGGACGCTTGGACCAATGGACCATATATGATATGGGTGACATGGATATTGGTCCCCGTGGTTCACACACCACGTGGGCGAAGCGGATCAACCTTCGTTAAGGCGCTAGCCCAAAATGAACGTGGACAATTTTGCCATTTTGGCATTTGTGGACCCAATTGGGATCGTCACCACGCCGAGTGGCATGGAGATCTTTGAGAGCCAAGGGCATGGGAGTCTCTGTTGGACTCCTGGTGGATCGCGTATGGAATGGCGGATCCGATCTCCAAGCCGGCGTGGAGATATACTATTGGGAGCACACCGAATTTTGGCTCATTTCAAGCAGCCAAAATGACCCAATTTTGGGACCCCAATTTCCCCCTTCCGTGTGGTCAATTGGCGGCCCCATTCCTCTATGCCCACAGGGAGCCCGGACCTAAATCCAAGTTGTACACTCAGATATAAGTCCTAGGTCCTGCCTCCTACCCTGTGAGCCATTGGCCTTACCTTGGCCGGGCGAGCCGCGCGTGGGAATGACGCCAATTTTGGTGATTTTGGCATCATGACCCCACTTGACGAACACGTGGTGCCCTGATGCCGGGACCTCAGAGGGAACCAAGTTGGGTGAGGGCTCCAGGGAGTTCGTACTCGAAGGGCACAGGGTCAGTTGCCTCGTCCCTACCTCTGGCGGGTCCGGACGAGGGGTCAATTATGGGGATTTTTGAGTTAATTTCAGTTTGGGCTGAAACAGCCCATTTTCAGCTACCAACTCCTGGGTGATAATGGCGGGGCCATATCTCTGGCTCAGAGAGGAGTTCGGACCTGCCGTTAAGGGAGCATGGGGAGCCACTGTCGGTTGACCTTGGAGCCCATTGGTTCCCAGGAACTCGCCTGTGGCTGTGCGAGACACCTCTCCCATTGGCAGGGTTTCAGGGTCCGGACTGAGCAGGGCATGGGTTGTGTTTGAGCCCCCGCCCCTACCAGCCACTGAGAGGGTCGGACCTGGGATTGGGATATGAGTTGGGACTGAGTGTCTATTGTCCCTTGATGCCTTTACCCCGGTCCAGTCTCAACCCCATGTGTACATATCCTGATGTGTTGCTGTACATACTTTCGTTCCCTTGTTGCAGAGTGGCAAGGATCCTGAAACGCTTTGTCACATGACACGAGCGTATTGATGCCCTTGTGAGCGTAGTGCCTTGCCTGCCTGCTCACCTGTGCGTGTCACCGCAGCGTCCCGTGGCCGGCCCCCCTCGGGAACGCGTCAAAAGCGTTTCACCGCCGCGGGGTTACCCAAACCTACTGTGCCACTCGGGGCCACCAACCCCGAGCAGCGCGGCGCAGCTCGCAGCTCGCAGCGCAGCGCAGCGGCTCGCAGCGCAGCGCAGCGGCTCGCAGCGCCACCCAGCGACAGCGCCGAGTTCGTCACGGAGCCAGCAGCGCCGTCCAGAGCATCGCCCTGACCGCGCCGCGACCGTGAAGGAAGTGGACAGACCAGACCCATCGGCCGACCAGCAAGGCCGCGTCAACCACTTCCACAACCACCGGCTGACCAGCACCAGCCGCACGCCCAGTCCAGTGCTGCAGCACCCGCCTCAACAACCACCACCAGTTCGTTGAGTTGTACGAGTGCATACCAAGGACCTCAAGACCAACTACGCCCCCGCTGCCATGGTAAACTGGCAGGAAGCGGGTAGGTTGTGGCCGCGGCCCCACCCCCATGCGGCACGCCTGCTGCGTGGGTTGGTTTGGGACCAGCACTACCGCCACAGCCACCCCCAGTGTGAAGGCGGCATGCCCGGGAGCTTCGAGCTCCGCGAGGACATGGGGGAGGACCGCCTGCGGGCAGTGGAGGAGTGGCTGCGGGCGGAAGGCTACGAGTGGCGCTTCCGCCGCAAGCGCTGGAGGACGTGGACCCCGCCGGACAGGCCCGGCGAAGGGCTGCGCCCCGACGGGATCGAGGAGGACGAGACCCCCAACGAGTACCCGTCGGGGGCCTCAATCAATGTCTCCCTGTGGGACATGATCGAGAAGAGCTTCCCGGAACCGGGGAGCGAGCGCAGGCTGCAGGGCAGCAGCAGCGCGTCTCCGGGGAAGGAGAGGCGGTCCGCCGGGGACAGGAAGCGGGAGCGGAAGTGGCGGGAGTACCAGGAGTCCCTGGCCGCCGAAGCCGCCCAAGGCGCCAAGGGCGGAACCCCAGCCCCCAGTCCCCAACGGGCCAATGGTGGTCATCACCCCGGCCACGCCACCCTTGGTGACTTCATGGAAGTCGCCAAGCAGACCCAGGCCAAGCCCCGTCGGCTGCTCCTGAGGCCCCAGCAGGCCCCAGCAGGCCCCAGCAGCGACGTGGAGTCGGCCCACCGCGGGAGGATGCCGGCCGACGGGGCCAGCTCCAGCAGCAGCGCCGCTCCCGCCCAAAGGGACGTGGCGCGCGCCTGTGAGCGCGTCTGTAGGGTGCCCTGCAACCTTCGGGTTGCCCGGCAACGGGCCACGCAGCGGAACGCTGCCGTGGAGGGCGCCGTCGGCATCGCCCATGAGGAGGCCACCGAGTGGGGCAGAGGCATGGACTACCACGCCTCGAAAGTGGCAGCCATCGCGGCCGGTCTCACGGCTGCGGCCGCCCATGAGGCAGTGGCTGCCCGGATCAGGGCAACCGACAAGGAAGCCCGCCAGACGCAGGAGGCCATTGCCTGCAAGGAGGCCGAGGTGAAGGCGCTGGAAGAGGCGCTTGCCCAAGGGAGGGCAAAGAAGGAGGCGGAGGAAAGGGCCCACGCCGAAGCAACGGCTAAGGCCCAGGAGGACGCCGCCAAGAAGGAAGCCATCGAGGCCGCGCGACGAAAGGTCGCTGAGGAGAAGGCCAAGACGGAGGCGGAGCTGGCAGCGTTGGAAGCGCAGAAGGCGCGGCTGCAGCAGGCCCGGGAAGCCGAGGCGGCTCGTGCTCGGGAGGAAGCCGAAGCGCGAGCTGCCGCAGCCACCGCCGCCGCAATGGAGGAGGCAGAGGCCAAATTCCGCCGCGAGACTCCCCCGGGAGGATCACGAGTGGAGACCCTTCGAAAGCTTTTCGAAGTGGACGCCTCCTCCAGGATGACGCTGGATGAGGCGGACACGGGCAGCAGTGGGAGCAGTGGCACCACCGCCCATCGACGGAGGAAGGGCAAGGGGAAGACCCCCGAGAGGTCGCGGAGGCCAACGGGTGGACACCCCCACGACAGTGACCCCTTCTTCACCGCCAGTGACGGGGATGAACGAGGCCGCCGACATCGCCAAGTGGTGGCTTGGACGGGCGGAGGAGGCGGAGACGTCCCCATGGAACCGGAAGGTGAGGATGAGGATCTCCCTCCTCCCTACCGGAGCTCGGAGTCTTCCGTGACCGAGACGCCCAGGTGGGGCGACATGGACGAGGATGACGACATGGACTTCGGCATCACGAGGAAGCGCCCATCCTCGGACCCACCGAGGCGACCCGGCGGAGACCCACCGGGACCCCCTGGCGGAGGACCATCAGGACCCCCTGGAGGACGCCCACCGAGTGGACCCCCTGGAGGCGGACCACCGGGCGGGGGAGGACCCCCTGGACCGGGCGGACCCGGCGGAGGCCCTCCTGGAGGACCCCCTGGGGACCCCGACGACCCACCAGGGAACGGCGACCCGGATACCACCTGGCGGTGGATTGTCTACCTCCGCAGGAGAGTCCAGTTGCTCGAACTGGAGGTAGACACGGGCAAGGGCGAGATGGCTCGCATCTCCAGGGTCGCCGCGCGCGCGCAGAAGGAGCTGGACATCGCCAGGGCCGAGACCAAGTCGCTGTCCAACGTCGTCAGCGGCCTGCAGCAGAGGCTGGACGCGCTGGAAGCCCGTGGGAGCGTCGGCAGCGACCACCCACCCCTGGAGTCGGGCTCGTCGGACGACGGCTGGGGACCCGGACCAGGTCCAGGCAGACCCCACGCCCCCGGCGGAGCCCCCAGGAGTCGCCCCAGCGCCAGTGCCCCCTCTCTCACCGCCCCCTCTCACCACAGCGCGGGCCGCCGCAACGAGCGCGTGCCGCCCGGCAGTGGCAGTGAGGATTGGCGTGATGAGTGGCTCAGCGCGGAGTACCGCAACCGCCGTGCTCCACCGCGGACACCGGTACGCCCCCGGCGCCCCGCACCAGCCCTGGAGCCAATCCCAATGGCTGGTGGACGTTATGGTGGACTCAGGGATGAGGTCCCCAGAGGAGACGTGGAGTGGGATGTCGGTGAAGGTGAGGATCTGGATCTGGACCTGGAGGAGTTCGACATCAGCCCGCCGCGTGGTGTACGACGGGAGGCCGCTGAACGCAGCCGCCAGCGCCGTGATGAGGATGCGTACATGGAAGCAGTACGGACCAGGTTAGGGTACATGGAGGAACCGCGGCGTAGCCACAGGGATTCCATGGAGGAGATGGACGTGGCGGCCGTGGGAGTCCGTGGGCGAGGCCGATGGGAACCTCGGTCGACCTCGCGGCCGGCATTCATGGTCTCTAAGGCCGCGGACGCCGCCGTGTGGGAAGACTTGAAGGACATCAAGCCCCCCATGTACGACGGCAACCCCCTCAACCTCGACCGCTTCTTGGAGAAGCTGGACGATTGGGAGCTGACCGTCACTGAAGACCTGCCTCCCGCGGATGCGGAGAGATATGTCTTCAAACGGTTCAGGTACCACCTGCCGGAAGTGCTCGGCGAGCTATACTTCGTGGCGACCAAGGAGGGGAGAATCAAGACCCTCAAGGAAGCCAAGAAGTGGCTCAACGAGCAGGAGCGGGTGGACGCTCCGCAGGTGGCTGCCAAGCGCTGGAAGTCCATCAAGCTTGAGCATGATGGACGGGAGATCCGCCTACGAGATTGGCGAGACTTCCGAGGGAAATACACCCTCTTCCGCCGCAATGTGGAGGATTGGAACGAGGGTGACGAGCAGGCTCGCCTGCTCTCCATGCTGCCGGAAGCATGGATCAAGAGGGTCACCAAGGAGGAATCCAAGCGGGCCAAGTCCAACCACACGGTCAAGATGATGCTCCCCAAAGAGTATCATACGAACGTGGTGGCTTGGGCGAAGAAGCACGTGGCCCGGGATGTCAAACGGCACTCCCTGCGGAACGCACTCCTCATCACCGTCTCGGGCGATCGCGAGAAGACCGCGATGTGGCGCCTTGACGAGTGTGAGTTGAGCGGCCAGACCATCCGTCTGCAGCCCATCCCGCGCGGATGAGCTGCGACGAGATCCTGGAGTGGGTTGGCGAGGAAGTACTCAAGGAGTACCGAAACCTCCACCACACCCGCGGGTTGAGGCCCGGCGACCGCGACGTCAACTACGTTGGCGAGGGACCTGGCGGGGAAGCTGCCATGGACCCAGCGGGAGCCGGCGGCGAAGAGACTCTCGTCGACGATGACGACGACGATGAGCCCGCCGAAGTGGCCGTGTGTGCCTACGTGGCCAAGAACCTGAGCGCGGGGAGCAAGCCGGGAAACTGGAAGCCCCTGCAGCAGGGTTGGAGGAAGCAGGAGAAGAGGGACCCTCGCCGCATTGGCGACCCTCCGCTGTCCTTTGGGGAGTTCATACGAGCTCACCCTCAGGGCTGTTTCGTGTGTTATGGGAGGAAGCGAGGCTTCAACCATGACCACCGAACATGCCCCGTCCACAAGACCGACACCGAGGCTTACAAGAAGGCGCACGGGTCGAAGAAGCGTGCGCCCGCGGGTATCTGGGAAGCCGAGGTGGAGGTGGACAGGGACGAGCTCTCCAAGCTGGTGTCGCAGGGGACCGAGTTGGCCAAGGAGATCCAGGAGATCAAGAGGAACTGGGTCCCCAGGTCGGACAACAAGAACAAGGAGAACAACCAGAACAACCAGAACGAGGACAAGGACAAGAAGCCTACCCGTAGTGAGAGGAGGAAGAAGGGCGTCAACGACGTTGAGGCCGAGGAGAACACCCCCTCTTCCACAACCGACGCCCCCTAGCGGAGCCCCTGCAGCCAAGGGCCCCAGCTAGGGCGGTCGCAGGATGGTGACGTGGGAAGCGCCGAACCATCCCAGTCGGGAGTCGATAAGCACAAGGGGACTGCCGCGGGCGGAAGGCCCGGTCAGGCACCCAGTCGCGGAGGCGGGGTGAGGGCAAGTGAAGGCACGAACCCTTGCACCCGTCCGTCCTTCGCGACCAAGAATGTGTTTGATCTACTACAAGATCTTTCCGAGAGTATCGGAGGATCACCCGGACCGCAGCTGGATGCTGCAGATGGGCAGCCTGAGCCCATTGTCCACAACCTGCACCAGTCGCTTGTTGAGCTTCTGGAACGGCCAGAGATCCTGAGTTTGCACGCCGTGCGCCGTGTCGGTCGCGAGCGGCAGTTGCATCTTAAGGTCCGTGCCTTATGCGGGGAAGTGGAAAAGGTTTTCGACGTGTTGGTCGACACGGGAGCTCAGGTCAGCTTGGTCAAGGCTGGCCTACTTCCACCAGAGTGTCTGACCGACAGTCGGAAACCTGTCAGGCTGAAGGTGGCGAACGGCCAGTACATGGTGGGAGGCACGAAGGAAGCGGCCATTGGGCTGCAGTTCGTGAACCATCGGGAGCTGAGCCGCCCAGACCTCGGCAAGGAAATCCTCCTGCACGGTCGCTTCTACGAGGCCGAGATGGACTGGGACATGATCGTCGGGTACGACTTCATGATGGAGACGGACTCCGGCGTCCTCCCGGCCCAGGCCTCCATGACCCTGTACCAGGACGACCAACTCTCGTGGCTTTCGTCACCTGAGCACCATGTGGAATGCCAATGGATCCATCCCGAACGCAATCAGCTCGAAGTGGCCGCGCTGGACACTGAGCCAACTGGTCCTGCAAACCACGAGTACGGCGTAAGGCCGGAAGTGGCGAGCCGAGTTGTCGCGGACTTGGGAGCTTCGGATCTGGCCCTGGATGCGTTCTCCTCAGGAACCTCCGCCCATCTGCGGGTGTGTGAGAACTACTGGAGCGCACAGGACTCCGCGTGGAAGAAGCACTGGGGTCCGCATCAGGGATTGATGTGGATCCATTGCCCCCGTTGGGACATTCCAAGAGCGATAGCGAAGATTCGCAAGGACCGCTCCAAGGCAGTGCTGGTTGTTCCTATGGGATGCACCGAGGAGGAAAGTACCCGACATTGGGTAGCCTCATTGACCAACATGACCTTAAACAAGGTCGTCCTACCGGCTGGAGAGAGTGTCTATCAGGACGCTAAGGGACAGCCCATGCCACCCCAGAGATGGCCAACGGAATTCCACTATGTGGATGGGGGCCTTGATCAGGCCGACACCACGGACTTCGTGTGTGTCAACCGCATCATAGCGGAGCCTTGGAGGCAATGCTTTGCGGTTCCCCCTGTTGACATCGAAGAATCGGAATCGGAAGAGCCCCTCACTGAAGAGGAGTGGGATCTGGTTCAGGAGTATATGGATCAGCCCTTTCACGACTGGGGAAACCAGCGTGAGGGCAAAGGCCAGGACAAAGCCTGGTGGGAAGTGGACTCGATCGTCTCTGGTTCCTATGATGGAGATACCTTCGTAAGGAGGGTACTGGACCACCTGTCCAGCCAGGACGAGCCAATCGGGGGTAACCCACCCACCTACGGCGATCTATTCCGAGGCAAGACCAGAGATGGCCCTTTGGGCCACCTGGGAAGACCACCTGAGCCGAAAGCGAGCGGAGTAGCTACCCCTCAAGTAAGCTCCGTGGTTCAGGTGCCCGGAAAAGCCAAGGCGGAGTCCGATGACTGCCCCAAGATCCAGGCATTGAGGGCCAGGCTGAAGCAGAAGTATGGTGATACCTTCTTCAGCGGTAAGCCTGTGTTTCCCCCACCGGTGCGTGGACCGTATGGCGAGGCCAAGATACGACTGAAGCAGGACCCCCGTGTGTATCGGCACCGGGAGTTTGCCCTGAGGGGCGAGAGGAAAGAGGCCATGGAGAAGATCCTCCGTGACTTCATCCAGAGAGGCTGGCTTGAGCCGTGCCACTCCGAGTGGGCCTCTCCCTGCTTCGTCGTCCCCAAGAAGGTTGCCGGTGAGTGGCGGCTCGTGGTCAACTACCGCGGCCTGAACGCCCAAACGCAGCACGACAGCTATACGCTGCCCCTCATTGAGGACATGCTGCAAAAACAACACCGGCGGAGGATCTTCACGGTGATTGACCTGAAACATGGTTATCATCAGATGCCTCTCGCCGAGGAGTCCCGTGCCTGCACAGCCATGAGCACCCCACTTGGACCTCTCCAGTGGAAGGTGATGCCCATGGGCGTTACCAACGGCAATGCGGCTTTTCAGCGGATGCTGGAGAACCTGCTTGAGCCGGTGCGCGACTGTGCGGACCCCTTCGTGGACGACGTGATCATCGCGTCCGGGGACCCCAGTATGAGCTACGAGGAGCTCCTGGAGGCACACGAGAGGGACGTCACTCGAGTGCTGGACCTTCTGGTTCGGCACAAACTCACGGGCAGCAGTGACAAGGCCACCATTGCGGTAAGCGAGGTGGTCTTCGCTGGCCACGTAGTTGGGAACGGGCAGCGAAAGCCCATACCCGGCAAAGTGGCCGCGATTGAGCACTGGGAAAAGCCCAAAACGGTCTCTGAGCTACGGGCGTATCTGGGGTTCTGCAACTACTACTCGGGGTATATCAAAATGTATGCCGAGTATGCAGCCCCCATGACGACCATGCTCAAGGGCAACCGAGAGGAGACCAAGAAGGGGTCCAAGAAGGCTCTGGTCTGGACAGCTGAGTCCGACCGTGCCTTTGAGGGGATGAAGCAGGCGCTGCTATCCGCAGTGGGTCTGCACCTCGTGGATCCCGACCGAGGGTTCGTCCTGCGCACCGACGCTTCCGACTACGCCATTGGCGCTGTGTTGGAGCAAGTGCTTGACGGCGGGAGGCACGTGCCCGTGGCCTTCTGGAGCCGAGTCCTGGCGGAAGGCCAGAGACGGACGTGGACGCCCCGTGAAAAGGAGGCGTATGCCATCGTCATGGCTCTCAGGAAATGGGCTGGGTACATAGCCCTCCATCCCGTCACCGTCTGCACCGACCATCAGAGTCTGCAGTCGTGGCACAAGGAGCACGTGGACACCCCCTCAGGTCCCGCCTCCCGACGGGCAAGATGGCATGAGACCTTGGCCAAGTTCGACCTCACGGTTGTGTATATTCCTGGAAAGGATAACACCGTGGCGGACTGTCTCAGTAGGTGGGCCTATCCCGCCAGCAAGGGCATGCAGGATATCTCTGCCCATGGCGATGAGGCTGAGACCGCTGAAGCCAAGAGGATCATCGAAATGGAGCGCCTGATGGAGGAGGAGGGTGCAAAATGCTTCGTCGTCATGGCCGCGGATGCCCCCCTCGCAACGAGGGTGAGCAGAGCGGTCAGAGTACTCGCCCCTGATGGAGCTGAGTCCGACAAGCACCTCTTCCCGGAGTCTTCCCTCCAGGACGACTGGACCGACGACTACGCCAAGTCTGAGGCCTTTGCGGCCGAGTATAGGGCTGTGACCGACCCTGATGACGGGCAGAAGTGGCCAAAGGGGCTGACCGAGGAAGATGGCAAGCTCTACCGGAATGGTAAGCTTCTAGTACCGGAGTCCCGGCCGCTCGAGCTTTGCGAGGCTTGGCACCACCACATGCTGCACCCAGGGGTCAAGAAGCAAGCCCTTGACATGCTGCGCCGGTTCGAGATCGACCATATCGTTCTCTACACCGCCATCAAGAAGGTCAGGAAGGGTTGCTCGGTCTGTCAGGCCTGCAATCCCGATAACCGGAACGTCAAGGGGGAAGCCCAATGGACCCCGGTTCCTGACCAGCCCATGGAGAGCGTGGCCATGGACGTCTTCTCCATGCCCGAAGTCCACATTGGCAAGGAGACCTTCGACTGTGTGGTTCTTTGTGTGGACCGCCACAGCGGCTACGTTGTAGCCGTTCCGGCACGCAAAAAGGGGTTGCTTGCCAAGGAAGTGGCAGTCATGATGATTCGTCATTGGCTGACCGTCTTTGACATCCCCCGCACCATTTGCAGTGACCGAGGGCCCCAGTTTACTGGTGGCTGGTTCAAGGCTATGTGTTCCCTCATGGGGATACGTCATGCCAAGAGCGTCGCCTATCTCAGCCGGTCTAACGGCCGTGCTGAAGTGGCTGGACGGCAGCTGTTCGAGAAGCTGCGCAAGATCCACATCACCAATCCACGGCGGAACTGGTTCGAGGAGATGTGGCCTGCTCTGAAGGCCCATCATGACACCCCCACTCCGGGCGGTTTGTCCCCTCACCAGATTCTGTTCGGCAGGGACCCCCTGGGTAGGGGACTTCCCTTGTCTGGTGATGGCATGGCTATGGATGCCAAGGAATTCTTCGTGCGGCAAGAGCAAACGGCGCGGGACATCCGCCAGCAGCTCGAGAAGGAGCATGCTGAGCGTCAGAAGTCCGCCCCGAGCTCGACAGCGCAGAAGTTCAGGGTGGGAGACCCGGTGTGGGTGATCAGACCCCGCCCTATGGGCACCCACCGCACCAAGACCTGGTTCACACCCGGCGAGGTGGTGCGCAGGATTGGTGAGGACACCTACCGCATCAAGGTGGGTCACGGACAGTTCCGGGAGCGCCACGAGAGTCAACTCCGTGTGCGGGAACCCGACCTCCGTGGCCAGCATGTGTCCCTGAGCTACGCCGCACATGAGGCCGATTCGGACGACGACTATGCTGAGCAGGACGACTATACTGTCGAGAAGAGCCTGGCTCAGCGTCCGAAGGCCTCGGCACCTGGAGGTCTGGAGTTCAAGGTTCGTTGGCGAGGCTATGGGCCGTCCCACGATACCTGGGAACCCGTCTCCTCGTTCGTGCCGCGGGTCAATACTCCCTTATTGGAGTACATCCGCAAGCACAAGACCAAGATCCACGTTTCGGACTTGGCAGCACTCACCCGGGCGATTGCAGCCAGGGGTGCCTGATCAGCGCCCTGAGCTCTCCCCTGATGCGTCTTGAGCGCTTGTGAGGCCGACGAATCGTCCTTTACTTGCTTGCTCTCTTCCATCTTTCGGTGACAGAGTGGCCATATACCCCCCCCTGCTGAATCCAGAGGAGGATGGCCCCTCTCTTCAATTCTATTCGTCACTCCCCACCTGCTGAATCCTTGGGAAACCAGGTAGGGCGACTGACCTTCATTTTTCTGAGCTCTTGGGGCCTTGAAGCCCATACGACGTTGCGCAACGGATGCCGCTGTCATCGGCATTGCGATTTTTGGTGTGTGGTCTGGTTCCATGGCACTTGCGGAATCCAGACCAGTCGACGTGTGTCTCGAGACTATATATGGCCTGAACTCAGGCGTCTTCCAGTCCATCCTCCTGCATTGCCTTATCCTGACCGTGGCGTGGTTTGGCGCTCTGTCCAGAGCGTGTTTACACGCCTATTTACCCAGATTACTGCTTGTTTTTCTGCCCTCCAGGATATGTGCATCTGTATGTTAAGTGTCATCAGCCCATCGCTGAGGGATGGACTGTTTTTCACCACGAATCGGGATACAGAGGCGCCTTGAGTCGCCGTGTACATGTTCTTACAGCCTGGTCCAGCCTGGACCAGTACTTGATTACAGATTCTACTGTTTGAGTGCTCGTGATACCGTGTTGCCCTATTCGCTGTGATGTGTGGAGATCCTGATGGCGCCAGGCGGGAAGCCCAGTTGCCTGACTACACTCCCAGCGGTCCGCCACTGTCAGTCCCAGTGTGAGCCTACCGATTCGCAGACGCACTTGCATTCGGATGGCGGCCTCCGGTGCTCCTGACCTCGGTCAGTCTGCCTGGGAAACTGGTGGTTTGAGGAGTCGACGCCTCCGCCCACACTGCATGAGGACTCCCTCATGTATGGCCTTCGTGGTAATAGGGCGAGGGAAAAGACAGCCTTGATGCCCGATCCCTTAAGGAGGAGTTCCCTTAAGATCTGGGGTTCTTAAGGAGTTCGACTATGGCACTCTGGACTCGCGTCGTATGGATATGGACATGGTGCGCCCGAGGAAGGACCCGTGGGGACTCTCCCCAGTCGGCGGGCCTTGGGAAGCTTGGGGTAGCCTGATGGATCTTTGTGGTCGCTCTCGACCTGTGGGACCACCTCAGTCGTCGTGTGTCGCCTATGTTGGCCGTGTATGCCACTGCCACTGTGGTGGTGACCGTAGCAGCCGGCACCCGGTGCGCCTGGTATGGGTTAACGGGTCCTTTGGATGCCCAACAATCGCCGCCAGGACCCGGGACTTGATACTTGATACTTGATACTATACATGTGCTACGAGCTTATACAACATCATACCTATCTTACTGTGACTTACTGAAGTGAGGATGTGAAACCCCCCCCCCCCCTTTCAGGAAGTGGTCCTGGGTACCCGCTGCCATGCGTGGGTGTTATCGAGCCCCCCCCAGGGTTTGCTCTAAGGAGGGGGGTGAAGCGGTACCCAGAACCCCATGGCTACGGTAGGGCATACAACCGGCCTCCGGTCCACTGACCCCATGTACGGAAGGGAAGACCGGTCTCCGGTCCACTAACCTCATGTACGGAAGGCGCCCATTGACGCCCGGTGCGAGCCCGGCGGGAGCGTGTTCCGTGCCGTAAAGCCCCGCATCGGCAACCGATGCACCGCCAGCGGGGATTTGTATATCGGAACATCAGGAATCAACAGGGTTTTATTTTCACATTGTTTCCGTCAATTTTTACGCTTCCGTTCTGATATTCACTGTTTTGACTGCTGGCGGTTGGATCGCGACTTTACCGTAACCGCCAGTTTAACTGTTTATAATGGAAATTTTAACGCATTCCGTCACGAAGGCTCCAAAGCCTTCAGGAACTGCATGGACGCTTCCGCAATTTTCACATCTTACACTCGCAACCTTAATCCGAATTTTTCAGGATGTCGAAATCGGATTTTCGACTTCGACATCCCCGCACTTGGTTTGACCTCCTTCGAGTGGACCTACGTGCTTCCCTATGCACGAATCAACTTTCCTTTTATCTTGCCCTCCATTTGTCTTAAAGATATAGGCAAAACAAAGTTGATTCGTGAGGCCACTTGTGAAGGTCATATCTCGTGTTGCTTGCGAGGAATTACGATAAGGAAACGTGGGACGTATTCACAATACTCCCGACGTAATTTAGGAAGCATTATATGCCTTGCGTTTCCACACGTGCGCGCTAGTGTAATGGATCATGGTCAAGAGGGTAGAGTTTGCGTTATAACTCTTTGGCCATGACATTGCGTGCGTTAAGATAACTTTCGAGTGTAGCGCGCAAGTGTTGGTGTTGCATAGGAACTCTCCTTGAGTTCCTATGAGCGATTGACACAAAGTTATGCCCTTGGAGGGGCATGACATATCGTTGGGGGAGCTACCTTTTTGGGCAATATGTGGTATGTGCCATGTGTTGTGTTGCGTGCCCATTTGGCGGGTCCATTGCTCCAAGCCGATCCCGCCAATGGACCTCATATTGTGTAAGCCCCTTCTCCATACTCCCCACGATCAATTGCAAGCCTAACCTTCGTGAAGGGAAGCTTGTGTGGTGATCCCGAAGCGATGCGTTGGGAGCAAGGTGTGCATTTTGCAATTTTCCATATTTTCATGTGCCCACTTGGGAAGTAGCGCTCGTAACCTTTCAAGGCGCCCCAAGTGGAGCACATATGTAGGATCGAAGGTCATTGGTGTCAAGTCATTGTATTTAGAAGGATTAGTCGATTGCACAATCCAAGCCAAAGATATTATAATATAATTGTGCACCTTTCAATGCACTTTTGTGTGTCTTTGTGCCAATTTTGCCGTTTTTGGCCCGTCATGATGTCAAGTGGCGATCGTGTATCTCAACGTTGCGCTCAATTGACATCATGACCCAAGTATGTTACGAGGGTACATACTTCGGTGCCCAACATATCTTGGACCCGGCGAATAACTCCTCTTTGGCTTGGCATACCGTGGCCGCCATGTTAGCGATTTGGGACCATCCCAAATCATGGGCTCACTTGGCGACCCTGCCATTCCCAAAACCGGAGGAGTTGGGCGACGCCCAAAAGATATGTTGGACACACATGACTTGATACCAAACCTATGGCACACTCCGGTCCGAGTCGGGCATGTGCCTCATTTGCCCCAACCATGAGTGTGCGCATTTTTGGCCATTTTGAGCAATTTTCCACTTTTGCTGCCCGCCGTGCACCGTGTTCTAACCTTCGTGCACGCCGGACGCTTGGACCAATGGACCATATATGATATGGGTGATATGGATATTGGTCCCCATGGTTCACACACCACGTGGGCGAAGCGGATCAACCTTCGTTAAGGCGCTAGCCCAAAATGAATGTGGACAATTTTGCCATTTTGGCATTTGTGGACCCAATTGGGATCGTCACCACGCCGAGTGGCATGGAGATCTTTGAGAGCCAAGGGCATGGGAGTCTCTGTTGGACTTCCGGTGGATCGCGTATGGAATGGCGGATCAGATCTTCAAGCCGGCGTGGAGATATACTATTGGGAGCACACCGAATTTTGGCTCATTTCAAGCAGCCAAAATGACCCAATTTTGGGACCCCAATTTCCCCCTTCCGTGTGGTCAATTGGCGGCCCCATTTCTCTAAGCCCATGGGAGCCCGGACCTAAATCCAAGTTGTACACTCAGATAGAAGTCCTAGGTCCTGCCTCCTACCCTGTGAGCCATTGGCCTTACCTTGGCCGGGCGAGCCGCGCGTGGGAATGACGCCAATTTTGGTGATTTTGGCATCATGACCCCACTTGACGAACACGTGGTGCCCTGATGCCGGGACCTCAGAGGGAACCAAGTTAGGTGAGGGCTCCAGGAAGTTCGTACTCGAAGGGCACAGGGTCAGTTGCCTCGTCCCTACCTCTGGCGGGTCCGGACGAGGGGTCAATTATGGGGATTTTTGAGTTAATTTCAGTTTGGGCTGAAACAGCCCATTTTCAGCTACCAACTCCTGGGTGATAATGGCGGGGCCATATCTCTGGCTCAGAGAGGAGTTCGGACCTGCCGTTAAGGGAGCATAGGGAGCCACTGTCGGTTGGCCTTGGAGCCCATTGGTTCCCAGGAACTCGCCTGTGGCTGTGCGAGACACCTCTCCCATTGGCAGGGTTTCAGGGTCCGGACTGAGCAGGGCATGGGTTGTGTTTGAGCCCCCGCCCCTACCAGCCACTGAGAGGGTCGGACCTGGGATTGGGATATGAGTTGGGACTGAGTGTCTATTGTCCCTTGATGCCCTTACCCCAGTCCAGTCTTAACCCCATGTGTACATATCCTGATGTGTTGCTGTACATACTTTCGTTCCCTTGTTGCAGAGTGGCAAGGATCCTGAAACGCTTTGTCACATGACACGAGCGTGTTGATGCCCTTGTGAGCGTAGTGCCTTGCCTGCCTGCTCACCTGTGCGTGTCACCGCAGCGTCCCGTGGCCGGCCCCCCACGGGAACGCGTCATTACTCCCCCCCAACGCCAGTGCCCCCGGTGGCATTGCCTCCCTCAACGGCGCAAGCCAGGCACGCGCGTCCCATGTACCAAGTTGTTTCCGCCATATCGCGCGCAATGATTGCGGTGACGTGCACCGCCCAGCTCCTCCCCGCACCCACCGTGCCGCGCGAGAGAAGGGGAGGGAGTTGAAACAGGCAGCGCGATGGAGGAGGCACCAGCCTCCGTTCCTTTTTACCCCTTCCCCTCCTTTGCCCCTACAAGAGGCCGAATAGCTGCAGCCGGCGCGTGGCGCAGGCGGAGACGCGCCACCGCTGGACGCAGACGAGCCACACACGCCTGTCATCGAAGACCCCTAGCTGCCCCCGCCACCGCCGCCGTAGCGGGCAGTGACGAGGAGGGTGGGGCGGCGACGCCCCATGCAGTCCTTGTGCGACCCGCACAGGGCCCTTGCGTGCAAGTCATGCCAGGGGCACTAGGGTGTGCGGCATTGGTGCTCCCGGCACCACGAGGGACACCCTCGATTGGTGCCCGCGGCGGGCGGTGCGGGAAGTGCACATTGATTGGGATGGGGAGTCTGTGCCCCCCCCTGAGGGGAGGGGCGGCGACAACAACAATGGGGAGGGGGGGGCCTGGCAAGGGTCGGGCGACGGAGCGATGGAGGGGCAGAGGGGGCGGACACCTGACCGTGGGCGCCCAGTCCTACCGTCGCGCGGCGGTACCAAGGGTGGGCGAGGGTTGGGTTGGGTTGGGTTGGACTCTCCCGACTTGAAAGCGCGGCAGACCCGTGAAAATTTTTGGGTCCCCTAGGAGCGGCGCAATCATCGGAGTAATCGTGGCACACTCTGCTTCGGACGACCACTGCACTACACTTGGACAATCACACTGCACTGTGTGTGGCCAAGCTCATTCTTCTGGGGTCCTGCCCCACGGTGGATGCACGGGGCCCTGCTCCCAACGGCTTCCGGGGCTCAGCCCCACGCCGGACACGCAGGGCCTTGCCCCGAACAGCTTCCGGGGCCTGCCCCCAAGGGTGGGCGGGGGACGGGGGGGGGGCGCAGCCAGTCCGTGACCCATAACCCCTCGCTGAACCCGTTGCACACGGTCCAAGACTTCAATCGGCCCTTGCCCTCGTCTATAGTAAGGCTAGGGCGCTGGCGCTGCCAATGGCATGGCCGGTGTGCCGGAGGGGCATGGGCTTAGTGCCGCTCGCCCTAGTGGGTGAGGACAAGGACCCCCAGGCGGGGCAGCAGCTGTACTGGTTGTACGGTATGTACCTCGCAGCGCTGTCGGCCTGCCGGGCAGCGGAGGAGGCGGCGCGGCTGGGCGGGGATGCGGCCTCCACGGTACTTGGCCCGGCATGAGGGCGGGGTCCGGATTCACGACGGGGGTACAGGTGCGAGCAGCTGGCAGACGGCCCGCTGCGCCCCGCCCCAGTGCGGGACCCCCTACAGCTGCCGTAGGGCCGTCTGGCGGGGTGGCCATGGGAGCGCGGCTTTGCGGAGGCCTTGGTCCACTGCGCCTCGGCGCTACAGTGGATACCGGGTGCAGACCAAGTCATATACACCAGGCTGGCCCTGGACCTCGAGTTCCACGGCAACCGGGCGCTCCCAGCCAAGCCAGGCCATCGCCAAGCCCGACAAGTGCTGTCGCTGAGGAAGCGGGCGCGCGTGCTGCCAGAGCCCCTGCGTGGCGCCGGCATCGGCGGTGGCGGGTCGCCGCGAGCGGCCAGACTGCCACACGCCCAGCCCACTAGCACGGCGCGGCCGGGTGCAAAGCACTCTGGACTAAGTGGGGAAAACTACGCCCCCCCCTCAATGGATCCAGGGGGCGTCCCAGCAAGGGGGGGGGGGGGGCGTTAAGGGCGGAGAGCCTCAGTGGCTTGGGGCTGATGGGGGTGGGAGGGCAACTAAACCGCCCCCCCTCACTCACCCGGCGCCGGCGCCTCCGGTGGCAGCGCCCGCCCTCAACGGTGGAGGCCAGGTACACGCATCCCGTGTGCAAAGCATTTTCCGCGTTGTTGTGCGCGCTCACTGCATCATGTGCATTGCCCAGCCCCCCCCCCCCCCCGCCCCCACCGCACCGCTCGGGAGAAGGGGAGGGGGGTGGGACAGACCATGCGATGGAAGGGGCCCCGGCCTCCATGCCGTTTTTACCTCCTTCCCCTCCTCTGCCCCACAAGAGACCGCGGACGTGCAACCAGCGCGTGGCGCAGGCGCGGACGCACCAGCAACGAACAGAAACGTGCCACAAGGACCTGTCGGCGATGACTCCAAGCAGTCCTTGCCACCGCCGGCACAGCGGGCGGGGGCGACGAGGGTGGGGCGGCGACACCCCATGCAGGCCATGTGCAACACGCACAAGGCCCCCGCCTGCAGGTCATGCAGGGGGCACAAGCGGGTGTGGCACTGCTGCTCCCAACACCATGAGGGGTACCCTCGACTGGTGCCAGTGGCGGGTGGTGCGCGGCAACGCACGCTACTTCGAAGGGGCGGGGACGACAAGGGGGGGGGGGGCGGACACGTGACCCTGGGCGCCCAGCCCTTCCGTCGCGCCGCAACATCTGGGGTGGGATGGAGGGGGGGGGGGGAGGCGGCGCAGCCCGTCCTTGACCCATAACCCCCTCCCTTAACCCGTCGCACAGCGTCTAGTACTTGAATCGGCCTTTGCCCTCGCTAACAGCACAACCAGTCCACGGCCGGCAGCGACCACAGGTCGTGCGGGCCCAAGCCATCCAACCCAATGGAGGAGGGGGACATGGCCCGCAGTCGCTTGGCGCAATAGCCCCCCCGTTAGTTGGAAGGCCAGCATGGGGATTTTGCGCAAGTGGCGCCCATACTTGGCCATGAAGGCCTCCGGGCAGGGCTCTAGGGCTTCAGCATACATGCGGTTGATGGGGCCCAAGGTCTGCGGCAACAACCCGTCCGCCTCACGGACGTTCGCCGTCGTGATGCTGTCCGGGCTGGCCAGGAACACAACGTGGAGGGCAAAGGCGTCATCCCGCGGACATCGGTACACCGCCTCCTGCCGCGTGCCCCACTCCCGGGCCAACGACGCTTGCCACACCTGGCGGCGCTCCTTCTCTTCCGCACTCTCTTCCCGGCGGACTTGTGCCTCAATCGATTGCAGTAGCAGGCGCTCCAGCTCGCTCAGCTCGTCTTACGCCGGCGGCCGCGGGCCCTCTCCCCACCCTAAGGGTGCCGACGGTCCCGGCAGCTGCAACCTCCGGACCACGTCCAGGCGCTTGGGCAGTCTCCGTGGGCGTCTCCTCGCCCACGGAGAAGAGACGCTGCCCCCCAAATGCATTGTGGGATCCCTGGATCACGGTCCGCAAAGCTCCCGAGGTTGCCTGGGGCCGGGCCAGCAATGCCGTCATTGGGACGCCCGTCACGCGGCGCTCGCGCGGACATAGGTTGGCGCACTTCAGCAGCCGCCGGGTTCACCGCCTGCTCTGAAACTGCACTGGTGCTCGCGGCAGCAGACTGGCCCGATCCACCTATCACGCGTCCATCAGGGCCTACTGGGACAGTGCGTGTAGGGACTCCTCCGCCGCCCACATCCAGAAGTCCCACACCGCATCCACCCGCCGGGCCAACAACAAAGAGTCCCACCCGCCCTGGTTTGGGGACAGCAGCGCTTCGCCCAGTGCGTGCTGCAGATCAAGCTCCCTCTCCGGCAGCACGATGTGCAGGGGCCGTATCGCCTACAAAACCTCCTGGTTGGCCGCCTCCACTGCCAATTCGAAGCGCACCGGCCGATGCCCCGGAATCCCCGCGCTGGAAATGTGCTCCACTCTCTGGACTGTGGACACGGTGCGGGGTCCCGCCAATATGCCATCGATGCGCGTGGCCGCGACCTCCTCCCCCCGCGTGTAGCCGCATTGGCAGTGCTCTTCGGAACCCGCATAGTCCAGGTCCAGGTCCACCGGCGGGCGTGTGAGCAGGTGGGCGACCATCGCTTGTGGCACGTCCCGCAGCCGGTCCAGCGGGACGTTGCATTCCACCCCTACAATATGGGGGGCATTCCCGAGGCTTGTGAGGTGGTGCAGCACGTCCTCCCACATTGCCGCATTGCTCTCACGATTCCCACCTCGCCGTAAACCGAGACCGCGGGCAGCACGGTGGCGCCGTCCCCAAAGACCACCCGCACATGAACCCACCGGGTGGAGTGCCAGAGGCCCCACATCAGGGGGTCCGATTTCCGCTTGCGGGGGAGCTTCGCCAACTCCGTGGTGAAGCCCTAGCGCACCAGGACCGCGACCCCACCCTAGGGGGTGTTCCACATGCCCCCGCCCCTCCCCGCGATGGTATCCAGCGGGCAACCCCAAAAACAAGGCAACCCCCTTTTGGCTAAAAAGTGGCGCATGGGCTTCTATCCCCCTCCCACTTTTGGGAGAGCTTGGTCTCCCGCAGAAAAAAGAAGTCTACCTCCCACAGGTGGACAGAGGTGACGTTGGCCGCGGCACTATGCAGCGGACCCCGGTTCCCCCCACACCCCCAACCCTGTACCACCGGCACCGCTTAGGCATGCCCCCCCCCCCGGAGTAGGTGTCCCGGGCCCCCCACTCGCAGTCGCTCTGTCCACGCAGAGCGCGGGGAGCCCACGGCAGGCGCTCTGTTGACCCCCCTCCCGCTTTGGCGCACTGCAAGGCGCCTCTGCGTGTCCAGCCCCGAGGCTTGACAAGATTGGACCTCGGCAGTGCTCGTCAGCCCAAATAGGGCCGTCCTGTGCCAGAGGTCCGACACGGGTGTGGGTACAAGGAAGGGGTGTTATACCGGCTATTTCTCAGCCGGGATGTCGCCTTGGTAGAGCTCAAAGCTCACATGTGCTAGCTAAGGCTCCCCAAAGGCAACGAGAGGCCCATACCTCAGCAGCACCGTAGGCTGCAGGATCGGGCATGGTTCGCTAGCATCCTCACCGGCGACAAGGAGAGCCGCATGGGCGTACGGGTCTGGGATGGGCCCGTACTGCCGGAAATTAGGCAAGAGATTGCGCACTGCCTGGGCATTTGAGTCCCTCCGCTAGTGACAACAGCACGCATATATGGATATGGCCTTACCTTTGGTCTTGTCTCAAGGGACCAGCAGGTTGCCTAGAGGAGGCCACGAAAGTGTTTGGCCCAGGGGTGACCGTCGTCAACACCCGTCACTTGCAGAGGTCTGGGCTAGTCCAACGAGTGTACGATATCTAGCTAACACAGGTCCCTCGGGGTCTCCGCGGGATGGGAGGGGTCGAAGGCGCCAAACAACGATACCCACCTCCACGAGAGATCATGGCAGAAAGTAGTCAGGACCACGGTCCGACAACAATATCGCGCTGTAGGGAAGAATGCTACCCTGCCGGCAATGGCCGGTTGCGTCAAGCTAGTGCACTCTATAGCAGTAGATGCGGAGGCAGCCGACAGTGCCGACGTAGACCTCTTGTAGGCACTCTACTGTGTGGTGATATCAGCCCCGGACCAGTCACCTTGGGAGCAGTGTGTGGTGCTGGTGGCAATTTCAGCCCCTGGCGGTCCCTCCTTGGGGTGTGTGTGTGTGTGTGTGTGTGTGTGTGTGTGTGTGTGTTGTGCATCACATGCCAACTAAACGGTGCATTATACTGGCCAAAGTGAAAGCGTGGTTAATGAAACATGCCATCCGGGCGGGCACAGCATACACGTCATGGATGTTACCCCCAGAGCTGAGTATAGACGGCATAAACGGGGCCTAGAATGAAGACTTTGCCTGCATTGAACCTCTGCAGAATGCTACCTGTTAAGACACAGCCTGCCAATGCCGCCAGTAGCACAATGTGTGTGTGTAGTGCACCGGTGAGGGTATACTTCTGCTGTTCTTCTATCCCCTATTTGACACAGAATTTCAAGGTCGATTGTCAGTGTACCACACTCCTCGGGGGGCTGAAGTGTTGCAAGGTGCAGGCAGGTGAGGGATCCAACACAATCCCACCAACCTAAGGCGGCTCTGACGCTACCACCTGGCTTTGTTTGCTGCAGACCTCTAGACCTCTGGCTGCGTCCGGAACGCCGGAGGCAGCATCGGGTAGCTGACAATCGCCTGGGGTCTGGTAATCCTTGCCTCCGTTCCCTGTACTGCGGAAAGGCGCCTATTGGCATCGGACATGCTCTGTTTGTCTTGTTTGATGACCAACTGACGAGGATTTTTCACTCAGCCAAAAACGCTTTGTGTTGTGCTTTCGGAAATTGTGTGTGTGTGTGTGTGTGTGTGTGTGTGACGCCCAATAATTTCAACAAGCTCCATAGTGTTCGCTAACATACATCACCCCTCTACAGCATTGTTTGCACTGCAGCAATGTTTGGACTTCGCTCCGCACGGCCTTTCCTCCCTCTCTGCACTACAACAAGGTTATGTACAGAGTGTGCATCCCTACTGCACCCAGCTTCCCACGTGTGTATGCGCCTTTCCCTTGGCAGGGCCCCCCACGGGCGAGCCTGCTCAAGCACGCAGCGATGGAGAGACCAACGTGACGCTGCCGTGTTGGATGCGCGTTGGTGTCTGGTTCTGTGCTGAGACGCGCCTGATTCTGCCTGCAAAAGAAAAACACCGGCGGTGCCCCCCACTCCGGGATTTGAACCCACGATCTATGTCGTGATGTGTGTGTGGGGGGGGGGGGGGGGGATGCCATATTATAGACGAAGGCCTGCATAGGTCCAGGGTGGGCACTCAAAGGAGGGGGGCGTGTGCCAAAAGGATGTCTTATCGATGTCATCATGATTGCACTGGCCCCCCTTGGGAGTCGTCACCCTCGCCGAGGCCAGAGCCTCTGGTGGCTGTGGGTTATGAGACGTCAGTGCGTGCACGCCCATGCCGCTCCGGCCGGCGTGCTTGTTTGCCCGGCGGGCCGTCCTGGGGAGGTGTTTCTCCCCTCTGTCGCTCCGTCCCCGCGCGCCGGGGGTGGAAATGGCTCTGGGCGCCGGATGACCCTGGGGTATGTCCCCCTCCCCTCACTGGTGTTTGCGTCACTCACCTTTTGGGGGCAGGGGTTCGCCCTCCCTCCCCCCAACCCGAAGTCCTCTGGCTAGCTCTGCGCACCCCCAGGCGGCGTAGTGGGATGGGGGCTCGTCCTACAGCAGGGGGGCACATCGCAGGCACCCGCGGGTGCCCCTGGTGCCCTCCCTCGGGCACAGCAGGATCGCACGCCCCTGTGTGCTATCACGCACGCTCTACACGGGGGGTGCCCATGTGCTTCGCACACCCACGTCTTACCCCGTCGTTTGTGTGTCTCCGGCCTGTGTTGCCATGTGCGCGCGTGCTGTGGTGTGAAGCGTATGGTTTGTGGCTCCTGGCTTGCATCGGCCGGCCCCGTGTCCACCATTTGGAAGGGGAGGTGCCTCCTGCCATCTGGCGATGTGGGCTTTGCATTGAAATCAGTGCCATAGTGCATCGCGGAGCGCTTGGCCCCTCCTTTTGCGGGGCATCGCCTCCTGTCCGTCGCTGCCGCGGGGTTGCGCTGTGGCTTGGCGCCCTGCGCCCTGTTGCGTCCGGCTTTCTTCTGTGCCTGCCTGGCTCGTTGTTTCTGCGCCCATCTCTCCTCCCCATACGTCCGGAGCCGGTGCAGGTGGCGTGAGATCTGCAGCGGCCTGGTGAAAAGGGGGCACCCCTACAATCCCATGACCAGCCCCGCTCCCATGGGGATTAGGGTTTTGCAATGATTGATCATCTTGGCCGGCAGGATAGTGTCCTGCCCTATGGATGGCCCCATTAGTGAGGTGATGAGCCTAAGCACTTTGGCTTTCTCTTGGAGGGGCATTTCTCCCCCGACGAATCGGGATTGTGGGGCTGGCGGTAGCTGCCGCCCGGCGTACGCCTCAAAGTCCAGAGCCAGTTCCATGTACGAGACTTGCTAGTGGGCCTGCGGTCGTCTGTGTTCTGGGGGCGCCATCTTCAGCCATTGGAGTTCTGTAGTCCACCGGATCACCATAGGTAGGAGTTCTGGGCCCCATCGCCATTCCCTTGGCGTGGCCCCTAGCACGGGGGGGATCATTGGTACCCCTTGCGGCGGTTGCAGCTGCACAGATGCCATGGATACGTGTTACGCGGCTCCTGACGGTGGTCGGTTGGGAAGAGGCTTCCTGCTTCGTCCTCGGCCCCCTTGCACTCCAGAAGCACACTCAGGAACATTTCATGTAGCTTCATCGCGAACAGTTGCCACGGGTGGGTGTCCTGCGCTACCCATTTCGCACCCGCCTCCGCTAGGCGGTCCACCTCCCGCAGTCGGTCCTTCACGTCTTCCAGCGGCCGCTGGAGCTGCGTGGACACTCTGCCGAGGTCCATGCACCGTTTGCGCCATCTCTCGCCTTCTCCAATACCGCTGGCTCGAACCACGCCGTCGGGGATAATCCCATAGAGACGAATGCACGGTGGCCAGTCCCGGAGGGAGTCTAGCTTCAGTGCCTTGGCCAGCAGCAAGATTTCAGTGATCAGGGGCCCTCGCGTTGCCTTCCACACCACGCACCTCCATAGGAGGTGCTCTTCGTCCTCCGGCTCCTGCTTTTCGCAGTACGGGCACGCGCGCGTGGGTCGTAGACCCCTCTCATTTGCTCGGACCGCTGTCCAAATGGCCCCTGTCAGGACTCCTCTCAGGATGGACTTGTCGAGCTCTGCTGGACAGTTGTGTAGGAAGGCCAGGGTCAGCCCCCTATGGATGCTTCCTCCTATGCCCACGAACAGCCGGGGCCGTTGGTGCTCGACTCACAGGAGTTCTCGTTTCCGCAGCTCCTCCCTGATGACGTGCTCAACCGCCTCCTAGGATGCCAGCGCCATGTTCACCGGCGCCAGCGCCCCCGGGTAGGTCCACTACCACCACCCGCATGTTGCCTGCCAGCCCAGCCGGCTGAGCTCCTTCAGGGCCCGCCCCATGGGGCCTTGAATCTTTTTGGTCGTGCGATGCTCCCACACTGCCTGCGCAATGGTCTGCGGGGTCCCCGTGGTGCGCGCCATGCGCGCTAGCCAGCAGATTCCGCAGTACGGCACCACCATACTCGGCGCCACCGGGTGCCCGGGCACTAGGAGGGCAAACACAATCTCCTTGGCTCGGCAAGGCCTGCTGGTTGCCCACAGTGCGTGCATGACCGCCGTTTCTAGTCCTGCAATGTGCTTCAAACTGGCTTCCGCTAGTTCCACCCCGAATAGCCCCGCTGCCAGGACCATGACTGCCACAATGATCGCGCGGCCCCCAAACCCCACCGTCAGTGTGCGTGCCTTGCACAGTGCTTGCTTGGCGGAGTCGATGCGCGCCTCCAGTAGGGGCCCCGTCCCCGTTGCTGTTGTGGTCCGTACCCCTACAGCCAGCTGTCGGAATTCGTGCTACACCGGCAGTCTCTCTCCGTTGAGTTCCGCTTGCAGTGGCTGGGCACTGGTCGCCCGCGGGCCCAGCACCCCAATAAGCATGGATTTCTTCACCTTGGTCTCGTGTCCCGTCGGCTGGACCCACTGACCCGTGGCCAACAGCATCATTTGCAGCGTCATAATGCATATGGCCAGTATGTAGGTGTCGTCCGCATAGCCTTCCACTGAGATGCGCACCTCCACTCCTGAAGCGGCCTCTTCGTCATCTTGCCCTGCGTCCTCTGACGCCGCCGACGAGCGGTTTGTCTCATTAAACAGTACCCGGGGTTGCGGCGGCGACAGGGGCTCCTCGTCCTCCGGCATTCGCAGGGACGCCCGCAATGTTTTTGTGCTCGCTGGTGATGGCATTTACTCCAGTCCCCAGCCGTGCCCACACCACGGCCGCTGGCGTCAGCTCCCCTGGGGCTCTGGGCCGTGGCCTTGGGGGGGAGGGGGGGGACGTGTCTCCCCCGTTGTCGGGGTTTGGTGGCAGGCGCCATTCATCGCCCACCTTCTAGTTCATTACCGAGCAGCAGCACGGTGTCTTGCATATCCACACCCATCTCTGCTCCACGCCTTCGCCTCGTCGTGCCCACCAGCATGCTGGCAGTTGTGGTTCCTTCGGCTGCGGCGGTAACCGCTTGGTGTTGATCACGATGGGCCTGTTCACGTCGTCGATCACCCTCTTCCATGTGGACGTCAGCGCGTTGATTACAATGACGCTCAGCGGACACCCTTGGAGGATTCCATTCGTAGCTTTCCACCACGCGCCCAGGCATCCCCCTATTTTGAAGACTCGCTGTAACTGGTCGTACGTACCATGGAAAGCTCTGAGGACTCCCCTCTCCGTTCCTTGAATGTCCAGCATCGCTATCGATATGGCCTGGGGTATTAAGTCAAAGCACTTGGAGTAATATGTGCCCACCCCCACTAGGGGGGTCTTCAGGACGTGGGACAACTCAATCAGGAGGGTGAGGACCGCTGCTGCATCCAGGGATCCCCTATGGGGTCGAAAAGCATATGACTCCTCATGGGCCCACGTTTCCTGCCACTTCATGGCATCTTCCATACGCACTCCTGCCCATATCCGAAAGATTTGCGACAGAACTCTCAGTGGTCCCAACTTCATGGGGCACCAGCGACGTGAAGCCCCTCGCCACTCTGTCCGGCCATCGTCCTGTGGCCTCCACCGCGCGCAAGAGGTCCGCCAGCTTGTCCCACAAAACCCCAGGCGGTCGTTTCAGCAGCCTGATTGACCAGAGGTCTATGCCATTGGCGGTCTTCTCTCCCATTTTCCTCGCTCTGGCCTGCAGCGTCAGCGCATCAAGTCGTCGCGCTTCCATCGGTGTGCCCCGAATGTGTTGTTTGTACTTATTCATGAACGCCGTCACCGATGGCTGTGGTCGGTCCGCGTATCGCATGTTGATGGGTCGCCAGGCTTCCCTGATGACATCATCCATCTCATGGATGTTCGCCGTGAGCTCGCCCGTGCCTTTGCGCACCATCTGTAACGGGGCATCCGCGCGATTCCTGATCCATCGGTAGATATCGCCCTGCTCTGGCTCCAGGCATCAAGTGCCCATGACTTCCACACTTGGATGCATTCCGTTTCTTCCTTACGCGCCGTGCGCTACACCTCCCGTTCCAGGGCGTCCCGCAGGCCTGCCAGCTCAGCCGCCGTGCCGGGCCGGCTGGCATCTTGCAGGGCCACCCCCTCCGCTCCGGTAGTCCATCGAGTTCTTGCAGGCGGCGGATCTTCCTGCATGCCGTCCTCCAGCAGTTCTCCACGTCTCTAGGCCATGGCGTCGCCAGTTGCCTTCCGACAGGGAGGCGCTCCCTCCGCTTGGCCTAGGTGTACACCGGCTTCACCGAGTCTTTGATGGAGTCGATTGCCCGGATCCGGCTCGTCTTGGGGGCCCCCGTAGGCAGCTTCTTGCTCGGGCAGAGCCTCGTCTGGTATGTTGTGGCCTGCGTTCCTCGTCCTCTTTGCTCTGCCCGCATCCCCAGTGGGCAGGGCCACAAGGGGGCCTCGCCACTGGGTCCGCAGGATCCACTCCGCCGTGTGTCCCGCCGTGTCCTCCAGGAGAAGGAACTCCTCTGCCAACCACGTCCAGGAGGCCCACATCCCATTGGTGTGCTGCTCCTCGGCCAGGTAGTCCCAGTGTCGCTGCAGACGAGCCCACATGGCCAGTGCCAGTTGGCCCTGCTCCTCGGGGTTCATGCTAGACTCTGGCGGGTCCTGCATCTTCCTGATTTTTGTCACCCGCTGCGCCATGGTGTTCACGTCCAAGTCGATGGAGAGTATAGAGTGGCCGGGTAGGCCCAACACCGCTCGTACGATGTCCTTCGTGACTGCCGACGCCAGTTTGGGGTCCAGCAGGATGCCGTCGATGCGCGTTCCTCCCACTACGCCCGCATCAGATGTGTGGTCTGGGAGCTCCCCTCGTGCCTCCGCTCTACATTTCATGACGTCCACGAGTGATCCGATTTTGACCGCTGTGAAGTATTTTTCCGGCATTATCTAGAGGGAAGTTGCAGTCTGCGCATACCATCCATGCGACATTGCCCAGGCGCGCTGTGTATTTGATCACTGCGTTCTGCAGCCTTTTGTTGGCTCCGACCTAGCCTGCTATTCCGTACACCACCATGATGTTGGCCACTGCTTTGCCTTCCGCGTGGGCCATGTGCGCGTGCATCCAGCGTCCCGACTGCCACAGCGCCTGTGTGTCCTCGTCGTCCGGTCGTCTGGTCGCTGGCTGAATCACCATGCCCGGACGGTACAGTTCACCCAAACCTCCCAGGGCCGTGTCCCAGAAGCCCCCTCCCTTGTTTTCCAAGGGGGCCCCCCACAGGGCCCTCCAGCCCATCCTCCTGGCCAGCGCTGCCATGGCCCGCTGGCCAGACGCCGTGAGTCGCGTTTCTTGCAGGCACAGCACATCCGCTTTGGACGTCATCGCTTGTCTCCGGTACCGGCGTAGGGATGTGACATTCACCGACTCCACGTGCAGGGGCCCTGTTTGCAGGTGAACATCTCCACAGAGCTGGAGCACCATCATAATTAGCAGCACCAGCGCCTGCATGGCCTGGCACCCTATCGGCATCACACCTCGCTCTCTCCATCCATCTCCTCGTCTGCGCCGTTCTCCTCTGCATCCTGCGGCGACCGCCACGGCTCCTGTCGTGCCGGCTCCTGACTGGGGCCTTCGTCCGTCGCACGCGGGCCCCTTACGACTCTAGTGCCTGGGCCCACATGCTTGCGCTGCCCAGCAGCCTGTTGGGTCACGCATCGCACCCATACCTTCTGCCGCAATTGGGAGTCGTTCTCTCGGAGAATGGCCTGCTCCCACTTCACCGGGACTCCCTCCAGAGTGAGCGAGAAGGTCGGCCTCTGCAGCCCGGACCGCGAGATGTGCTGGCACGAGATCAGTTTCACATCGTCTGAGGGCCACGCCCGGCGCATCTCCTGTTGCGCGTACGAACCATCCTCGCAGGCATTCAGTCCAAAGCGTGTGTGTGTGTGTGTGTGTGTGTGTGTGTGTGTGTAGTTCACCAGTGCTTCACTTCGCTCAGAATGTTCCTTGACTGTCTCTCTGCCAGAGTGTCACGTGACTGGATCTGATGGCTGAGACTGGGGCTTGCCCCTCCTTCACGGCTCTCGTCAAGACAGCACCTGCAGATGGCATATTTGTCTCCTGAGTTGTCGCACGGTTCTAATGTAAAGTATCTTCGTCGTGCAATATTTTTCAGAATTCATGAAAACAGCATTGGACACAGTTTTGGGTTGTGCCAAAGCTGTCCTTAAGGGGGGGCTTCGTAACGCCAACAGCTTCTTAAGGACAGCCCTGGGTTGTGCAGGCTTCATCACAGGGATGCAAATAAAGAGGGGGGGGGGGCCACCCCCCCTACCTCCTCCTCCCCCGCCCCGAGTAATGGTTCCCGAGTAATGGTGCCGAGTAATGGTACTGTATTGAGCACAGAGCAACAAGGGCATCCGCAGCCAAGGACAATCACCCCAACAAGGCAATTTGAAGCTGACTGAGAAAACATACATCACGGTGACTGTGAAAGAGCAAGTATTTTATTCAATGCAAACATTTTGACACATGGGCAGTCAAAGACCTATTCCCCAGACCCAGAGCTGTGACTAGAACTGGAGTTGGACATAGACCCAGTACTGGAGGTAGATGTACTAGAAGCCACAGATGTCAAAGATGAATCAGAATCTATGTATTTCTCCTGCAAAAATTGGTCAACTGCATTTGAAAACGGAGCATCTTTTGGAAGTGTGCATGCCTCTTTTTTTGTATTTGGGGGGCCTGTCCTTTCCTCAGCTTTCTCACCTTGTGCTGACGCCTCCGTTGCCGCTGGTACATAGCTGGAGTGATGGCAGCAGCTCCGAAAATGGCAGCAAGCAGTGGAACAATTTGCAAGACCAGCAGCTTCAGTAGAATGCTGTTCTGCAGCCCGTGTTTGAGCTTCATGTTGCTCAGCAGCTTTGTTCTGCCAGCACCTGTTGGCACAACAAGCATTGGCAGAGGCACATTTTTGGGTATGCCCACAATGACAGGTTTTAGGCATGGAGAAAGGACAATTCTGCATCAGAGGAATAGATGCAGAAAGCGAAGAAAGGGCAGGGACAAAGGGAAGGGGTAGAGAGGGTACCACAAAAACTGTAGTGCTGTAGTTTCTGAAACCCTTAACCATTACTGGGGACGCATTACTAAGGAATGGTTCTCGACCCCCCCCCTGCTGAAGCCAGCCAGGACCCCCCAGGGACCCTTTCAGTGACACACCACACAAAGAAGCCTCTGCGCTGTGCACACCACAACCACCCCAAATACGTCCACGGACGGATCCGAGTATGCCGACCCTGACGAATGTCACACAGCGGATTGACTTGTCGGTGGCCTCTCCCAGAACAGTGCCGCTGAACTCTGCTCAGGCAGACTCCATTTTGCTTTCTATCAACTTGGAATATATGTCTGATTTGGGTTCTGACAGTGAGGAGGAAGCACGCAATTCTGGTTACTCCGACACAGTATCCGCTATCTCTTGGGCTGCTACTTCTGGCGGTCTCAGCACTGAAGTGAGGGACTCTCGCTTACTCTGATACAAGCAATCTCGCTGCTCCCTTTCAATTGATGGATTATCACATCCACGTGCTGTTAACTCTTATTTTCTATTTTTGAGCTGCACTAAGTCTAGCTCTGCCCCTTGTGGGCTGTGATGGCCTGGTTACACAGCACATGGCTTGGAAATCGATGCGGCTTCAGATGTTGCTCCAGATACATAAATGATGAAGCAGGGACACGAAGAAGAATGGCTCTTTTTTGGGGTCCGGGTCCCCGAAGAGAGCAATGGTCGGTTCTCATTGACTGGATGCCCCCGCCATAGGTAGTGCCCATCTGCTGTGTCTTACCAACTGTCTTCACGATTTGAGAGTCATTCCAGCAGCTTTCATGGCAAGGGACCAAACAGCAAATTTCTTATCTTGTAGCTTGATTTCGTACACATCTTTGCCAGCAGAGCAGCTAACTTCCACAGTGATCGTTGTGCCAGGGCTTGCCCAATTGTCATAAATGGAATCCATCATCCCACCAAACCAATTGAACTCGTCCTCTGAAAACTCCACTGACTTTTCTTGTGCCACATCTCGTTCCCCTTCGACGCTGTCCTTGTCGCCTCGAAGAATCAATTTGTAAGGACCTGCACTTAGCCAATGCAGGTTATAAGATGCGGCGTCCTGAGGTTCCAAGCGTGATATGCTCCCCTCCACGGCCTGCTGGTCTTCAACCGCGCCTTCGTCTTCAACCGCACACTTCTTCACGAACCCATTGCCATCAGCAGGGGCCCCGTGACTCTCCCAGGTCTCAACCACTGATGACCCATCGGATGGTGCATGGATGCACAACCATGGATGGTCCATGACCTCGATCTTTGCAGCCTGACACCAAGAATTGAAACCTTGCCATGGCAGCACGCGGACTGCGACTCCTTCAGACTCTGCAGACTCGTAAACCTTACACTCAATCACATCTGGGGTGAAGTTGCGAAGAGCACCGGCATCGCCCCATGCCGTTCCCTGTATGAACCACTGATCCCCAAAGCCCATTTCCTTTAGCGTCTTTGCATACTCACTTGTAGTTAATAAAATCGCCTTGGATGTTTTCACCCTCGTTTTTGAAAAGCAAAATCCATAAAGTTAATCTCGAACTCTTCAATCACGGTGCAAAAGCATATAAAACAAAAGTCCAACACTTCCAAAGTGTTAAAGTACGCGTTTCGCCTCCAAAAGAGGCCTCCCCAGCCTGTGTACAACATGAAGTAGGATGTACATGGGACACAAAATAAAAATTCCAATCCTATGGGTATAGGGTTAGGAATTGACTATGTCACATGGTGGGAAATCCTAAAATGGATCCCCCCCACATCAAAACTTCATGTGTGTACGCGATTTAACAATAGCTGGGCCACAGTCGTGAAATCTTCGCTGCTGCTGTGTTCTCGCGCCCTGTGCTGCGTGCGCGCACGCTGATCAGGCAGCGTGCGCGCGTAGCAACAGAAAGGAAAACTGGCAATCTCACGGAAAATGGAGCAGAGAACTGAACTGGACGAGAAAAACCAAATCGAACGGTGTATTCTACAGTCAGATGCGCGACAGATGGAGTCGCATGTCGCCGCACGCACCTAGAGTTCATCTTTCAATGCTCGCATTCGCCGTGCGTGAAATAATATGCGTAAATTAGGAGAAGACTTCAAAGTGACTCGCACTTGCAAACCTGGTATTGACGGTAATAGTTTATAACGAATTCGGGAAAACATAGCAGCCCAAGGAATTGGCATAGATGAATGATATGGCACTCGAACAGCGTGCACAATCTCATCCAATTTGCCACGGTCATGTACATACCTCCTCTTATCACTCCATTGTCTTGGTGCTCTTCGCCATGCATGTTTAGGATACCCTAGTCTCATAAGAGCTCCTTGGAGTCTAGACCAACATGCATTGAAATAGTGTTCATGAGAGCATAGGCGTAAAAAACGAATGCATTCACCGGTGACCCAACCTAACTTCACATGCCGTGGTGTATTAGAACCCCACGGGATGTAAGAACAAGTATGGGTCGGTTTAAAGTACACACTTGTTTCAAGTGGCTTCACCTTGACAATTAACAAGTCCATGTAAGGAATGTTTGTCATACGATTGAACACTTCAAACTCAACCTTCAAATGTGGAGGATATAGACTTTGAATGTCTTGTAATAGTTGCTCGCGAGTAACATCGGGGTGGTGGAGGACAAGACCGTCATCAATGAAACGAGTCATCACATGGGAGCTTGGGGGTGGGACACAGCTTTCGTAAAAACGAAGCACCAAATTGGCCCATGTGGGCGCCGCATTCGTGCCCATCGCCCATCCCGAAAGTTGAACATAAACACCAAGTCCGGGGGTTTCAAACACACAATGAGTGAAAATCACGTGTAAAAGAAACTCGCCGATTGTTAAAACGGGTGAGTACTCAAGGGTTGAAAAAGGGAAGAGCGGGTTGTACATACGAAATGACTCAATGGACATGGGAGTAAAAAGCATGTCCATGAATTCCGCTTCTTCCTCCGACATCACTTTCATGGTTTTGCCGTCTTGCTTGTACCATGCATGCCAATAACGATAGGCAAGTGAAACGTCGGACCACTTTATAGTTGTATACAATGAAGAGAAATCCACCGTGGACATTCTTGTGAAGTGTTGCACGTCTTCATGGTGTAAACGTGACAACACATCCCTGGTATCACGGAGTGGGGTCCTCAAAGCGTCGCGATCACGGTCACATTTTAACAAAATTGTGCCACCAATAGATAGTAAAATGGAGGCGCTTGTGGTGCACCATCGGTACAATCCCACAAGGGGGCGAGATACCCAACCTCCATCTTTCTTGAGGGAAAGAGACTTGTGTGTCTTACACGACAAATAAAACTTTGCAAGCACGGGGGTCTTTGATTGATCAAGGAAATTCAAAATCACTTTTTCCAAATTCATTGGCATAACCGAACGAATGAGGATATGTAGGTATTCCATCCATGCTTTTGCTTTCTCTTCCCATGTGTTTGTATCACCATCCAATTTGCGGTACACCTCACTCTGCATGTGGTTGCTCACCTCACGCATGTAAGTTTGTTTTGAAATGCATACCGATGAACCGTCCTTATCGGCGCCCACAACCAAGGTATCCTTAAGATACGAGTCAACGAGGGACGACTTAAAAGCAATGCCACGTCGATACAACGGTTTGGACCGAAGATAATCAATGCACAAAAGACTATCTTCCTCCGCACGCTTCACTTCCGCTTCAATGATCGAATATGCTTCCGGAATTTCTTCAATCACTTTAATCGGGAGTGAAGTACCTTTTGGGCGAAACAACTTCTTGTATGGTAGTGTGGTGCGAAAGTCTGGATCGTCATGATGGCCATCTCGCTTTTTCTTTTCAAAAAACGCGGACCAACCCAACGTGCGAGCCAGTTCCTCACACTCATGGCGAATAGCTTTGAGACGTGGCACAAAGTGAGGCGGGTGGGGATGGGGGACATATTACGGTCCCAAGGACAACAAGAGTTTGAGATACGGCGGTGGCTCCTCCACCGCGTCCCCTTTGAGAGTTTGTACATGCAATCTCACGTTGAGTGCATCTTTCACCCTTGTTGCTTCTTGCCTTTTGGTCCGCCGCCTTTGCCTTTGCCATGTCACTTTGCGTTTCGTTTTTTGCCACTTGTTGTTAGCCTTTTGCGTTTGTTGCCCGTGGATGATGATGGCGTCGCCGCGCGTGGAGTTCGTGGAGAATTCGTGCTCTTGGATCGGGGTGTGGAGGGTTTCCGAGGTTGACGCGGCGGTGGGGTTTTGCTTCGCTTTTTGTCTCCGCCGCCACCACCACGTTGCTGCCCGTTTTTTGATCCGCCACGCCCTTTATCCTGCATGAGCAACTTCATCGCCTCGGTCAACATTTTGATTTGTTCTTGTTGATTTTGGACGACTTCGTCTTGTGCTAAGGCCTTCTCCACCTCCTTGCGTACGGTTTCATTTTGAATGCGTATTGAACGGTCCACCAATTTTTTAGCATGAAAGTCTAAGTATTTTTGGTGTGCATTCTCACATTCAAAGTCAATCTTGCGCCGTGCATCAACCACTTGTGCTATGACAGCTTCCAACTCGTGTTTCATGTGGTCACGAAGCGCCGATACGGTGCCATCATATTGTGTATCAAGTGCCATAAGCACATCCGCATCATCTTGTAGAAAGTCTCCAAATTTGTATTGCTTCACCAATGTGTCCTTTGCCTCAAAGTGCGAGCGTGTGGTTGACATGAACTCTTGTTGTGCCACGTCCGCCGCTTTCTTTGCATTATCCACATCGTTTTGGTGGAATTGGAGCCGAAGTTCACATTCGTTTTGATGCAATGTACGTTGGAGATCTTCATTGACCACGTGTTTCACAATTTGCGTGCCGTCTCGAAAGGTAGATTCTTTAGGTTTGAAATCGTTGAGCATTTGATGCCTGGGTTTCTTATGGGCGAACTCCTTGTGCTTGTAAGTGCAATAGGATAAGAGGTGGTCCAAAGTGGTCTTTTTCAACTCCGACGGCACTTTGGACAATTCAAACTTGGCACGATTGTTGTTAGGCATCTCTAACGGCGGGTAATCTTCCACTTGTAGTTAATAAAATTGCCTTGGATGTTTTCACCCTCGTTTTTGAAAAGCAAAATCCATAAAGTTAATCTCGAACTCTTCAATCACGGTGCAAAAGCATATAAAACAAAAGTCCAACACTTCCAAAGTGTTAAAGTACGCGTTTCGCCTCCAAAAGAGGCCTCCTCAGCCTGTGTACAACATGAAGTAGGATGTACATGGGACACAAAATAAAAATTCCAATCCTATGGGTATAGGGTTAGGAATTGACTATGTCACATGGTGGGAAATCCTAAAATGGATCCCCCCCACATCAAAACTTCATGTGGGACACAAAATAAAAATTCCAATCCTATGGGTATAGGGTTAGGAATTGACTATGTCACATGGTGGGAAATCCTAAAATGGATCCCCCCCACATCAAAACTTCATGTGGGACACAAAATAAAAATTCCAATCCTATGGGTATAGGGTTAGGAATTGACTATGTCACACATGGTGGGAAATCCTAAAATGGATCCCCCCCACATCAAAACTTCATGTGGGACACAAAATAAAAATTCCAATCCTATGGGTATAGGGTTAGGAATTGACTATGTCACATGGTGGGAAATCCTAAAATGGATCCCCCCCACATCAAAACTTCATGTGGGACACAAAATAAAAATTCCAATCCTATGGGTATAGGGTTAGGAATTGACTATGTCACATGGTGGGAAATCCTAAAATGGATCCCCCCCACATCAAAACTTCATGTGGGACACAAAATAAAAATTCCAATCCTATGGGTATAGGGTTAGGAATTGACTATGTCACATGGTGGGAAATCCTAAAATGGATCCCCCCCACATCAAAACTTCATGTGGGACACAAAATAAAAATTCCAATCCTATGGATGTAGGATTAGGAATTGACTATGTCACATGGTGGGAAATCCTAAAATGGATCCCCCCCACATCAAAACTTCATGTGGGACACAAAATAAAAATTCCAATCCTATGGGTATAGGGTTAGGAATTGACTATGTCACATGGTGGGAAATCCTAAAATGGATCCCCCCCACATCAAAACTTCATGAATCAGAATCTATGTATTTCTCCTGCAAAAATTGGTCAACTGTATTTGAAAACGGAGCATCTTTTGGAAGTGGGCATGCCTCTTTTTTGTATTTGGGGGGCCTGTCCTTTCCTCAGCTTTCTCACCTTGTGCTGACGCCTCCGTTGCCGCTGGTACATAGCTGGAGTGATGGCAGCAGCTCCGAAAATGGCAGCAAGCAGTGGAACAATTTGCAAGACCAGCAGCTTCAGTAGAATGCTGTTCTGCAGCCCGTGTTTGAGCTTCATGTTGCTCAGCAGCTTTGTTCTGCCAGCACCTGTTGGCACAACAAGCATTGGCAGAGGCACATTTTTGGGTATGCCCACAATGACAGGTTTTAGGCATGGAGAAAGGACAATTCTGCATCAGAGGAATAGATGCAGAAAGCGAAGAAAGGGCAGGGACAAAGGGAAGGGGTAGAGAGGGTACCACAAAAACTGTAGTGCTGTAGTTTCTGAAACCCTTAACCATTACTGGGGACGCATTACTAAGGAATGGTTCTCGACCCCCCCCCTGCTGAAGCCAGCCAGGACCCCCCAGGGACCCTTTCAGTGACACACCACACAAAGAAGCCTCTGCGCTGTGCACACCACAACCACCCCAAATACGTCCACGGACGGATCCGAGTATGCCGACCCTGACGAATGTCACACAGCGGATTGACTTGTCGGTGGCCTCTCCCAGAACAGTGCCGCTGAACTCTGCTCAGGCAGACTCCATTTTGCTTTCTATCAACTTGGAATATATGTCTGATTTGGGTTCTGACAGTGGGGAGGAAGCACGCAATTCTGGTTACTCCGACACAGTATCCGCTATCTCTTGGGCTGCTACTTCTGGCGGTCTCAGCACTGAAGTGAGGGACTCTCGCTTACTCTGATACAAGCAATCTCGCTGCTCCCTTTCAATTGATGGATTATCACATCCACGTGCTGTTAACTCTTATTTTCTATTTTTGAGCTGCACTAAGTCTAGCTCTGCCCCTTGTGGGCTGTGATGGCCTGGTTACACAGCACATGGCTTGGAAATCGATGCGGCTTCAGATGTTGCTCCAGATACATAAATGATGAAGCAGGGACACGAAGAAGAATGGCTCTTTTTTGGGGTCCGGGTCCCCGAAGAGAGCAATGGTCGGTTCTCATTGACTGGATGCCCCCGCCATAGGTAGTGCCCATCTGCTGTGTCTTACCAACTGTCTTCACGATTTGAGAGTCATTCCAGCAGCTTTCATGGCAAGGGACCAAACAGCAAATTTCTTATCTTGTAGCTTGATTTCGTACACATCTTTGCCAGCAGAGCAGCTAACTTCCACAGTGATCGTTGTGCCAGGGCTTGCCAAATTGTCATAAATGGAATCCATCATCCCACCAAACCAATTGAACTCGTCCTCTGAAAACTCCACTGACTTTTCTTGTGCCACATCTCGTTCCCCTTCGACGCTGTCCTTGTCGCCTCGAAGAATCAATTTGTAAGGACCTGCACTTAGCCAATGCAGGTTATAAGATGCGGCGTCCTGAGGTTCCAAGCGTGATATGCTCCCCTCCACGGCCTGCTGGTCTTCAACCGCGCCTTCGTCTTCAACCGCACACTTCTTCACGAACCCATTGCCATCAGCAGGGGCCCCGTGACTCTCCCAGGTCTCAACCACTGATGACCCATCGGATGGTGCATGGATGCACAACCATGGATGGTCCATGACCTCGATCTTTGCAGCCTGACACCAAGAATTGAAACCTTGCCATGGCAGCACGCGGACTGCGACTCCTTCGGACTCTGCAGACTCGTAAACCTTACACTCAATCACATCTGGGGTGAAGTTGCGAAGAGCACCGGCATCGCCCCATGCCGTTCCCTGTATGAACCACTGATCCCCAAAGCCCATTTCCTTTAGCGTCTTTGCATACTCACCACGATGCACACACACAAGCGGCATGAACGGATCCGGCCTGCCATACTTCTCCAGTACTTCTCCAGTGTACTCCTTGCCAGGTGCAGCCCCGCTGGGAGGGGCAACACATACTTCCATGAAAAAGACGTTGCCTTTCTCTGGATCCTCTTGCAACACGTGCTTCTCCTCGGGCTGCAACGTGACAATATCTTCAGCAATGGGCTTCACTGGGCCTCTGTGGTGGCCACTAGCGTAGAAAACAGCCATGTCGACGGCACTGTACATTGTGCACCGCAAAGCATCACTACTGGTATTTGTGATCGTCGTCACAGGCTTGGGAGCGCCATCCTCACACACATCCTCATATTCAATATCTTCGCATTTTAACAAAGGCATCAGGCCACCAGAAATGCTGTGCAAGCAACAACAAGCAGACAGACGATGCTACGTTTAAAATGACCTTGCACACCTGCATTGAGTCTTGAGCCAAAAAGCAGCATGACGCTGTATATTATTCGGGAGATCTGCTAGAATTGTGACAATTTGACATGCATATTATCGAATTTTGGAGCTAAAGACTTTTTGATTGGTGACGATTGAAATGATGGTAATCTATGCCAAGACGTGATTGAGGTGTACAGAGTTGCTTATTTGTTTCAAACAGCGTCTGTTAACAAAGTCAATGTTGAAACAAGTTTGCCACAGATTCATGTTGTGCCACTGACGTCAATGATATTTCGCTCATTCTGTAACTGAGCTCCGTTCAATCTGATGTTCGACGGATACTGATCACAAATCCTGTACACATGCGGCCCTGTATATGGTGACCACTACACATGCAGTCCTGTATATGGTGATCACAAACCTACTACACATGTAGTACTAGTTGACCACTGGCATGTGCTTATCCATGATCGGATTACAACAACTGAAGTGATATGAAATGAACTGAGTCGAAACAAAGCAAAAACGGGTGTTGAAGTAATGGGCATATCTTAATTGGTGGATCCACCCAATAGCTTGACTGTGTGTGCGTCATCATACCCCTGTCTGCTCCCGTAGTCTTTCTACTGCGTTGCATGACACCCCACAAAAGCAGTAGACTCGGAATTTTCATACCTTCATACCACCCCTCCCCCACGTTGATGGCCCGGGACGTGTGTACAGAGAGCTGCCACCGTTAACTACAACAGATAAGCGGCGCAGGGGGGCCCAAGGTTAGATGTGGACCCTTAGCACCACTTAGCTCCAGCCGCGTCTGCCTTCACACGGCCTTCATAGTCTCATCAGTTCGCCGCTTGACAGTTTGAGCAATGTTCTGCTGCGGAAGTGCTGCTCCTCCCTTTCCTCCCTGAGTGGGGTCAGAGCTTTTGACCATTGTTCTTTTCCCTGACTTCGCTGGTACTCTTGGGTGTACTCAGTTGTGCTGCTTGAGATTGTGCCACCCATGTGTCTGGGTTGGGCGTGGTGTACATTCTGTGCCTCGTGCAGGACAAGTGATTGGCAGGGCCGGGCGGAGGGGCATGTTTATTCGTTTCCAGGGAGGGGGACAATGGCACGGGGGACCCTTGGCATGGGGAAGGGATGGTACCATGGGCAGGTGAAAGCATGATTGTTACCATACCATTGGAGTGATGGCTTTAAGCAGGGAAATTTCACATTTGACAAAAAATTTTGAGGATTATACTATTATTGAAGATGTACACTGGATAAAAGTGAGCAATACAATGTAGTTATGAAAGATTATATAAAACATAGTTTTGCCAACCAGTTGTAGAACAGAAAGCCCAGCTATGTGTCATGTGCTATGTTTTGCCTCGCTAACTCTCCATCCCTTGTTATGCTTTTGGGGACTCCTAGAACTATCTCGGAAATAGGCACCTCCATAACATACAGTGCAGCTTTCTCTCCTACCATAGATAGGGGTTGTCATGACACAACAAACACCACCTACATCTCCTCTTGAGGGTATGCCAGCAATGTGGACACTGCATGCACGATGTTCATCCATGGTTCTTTCTTAGAATCTTTGTAGCCGGAGCCTCCTGCCCCGCTGCGGCGCTCTTCCGGACTCCCCCTACCATCCTTAGTTTTGTACGTCTGGGGGGCTGGTGTGTCCGTACCCCCCCCCCTTTGCGCAAGCACTGCCTTGTCTAAGCACATGAGCCCGTGTTACCGTCGTTTTGATGGAATTTTCTGACCACGGTTTTTATGGTCAGAAATGTAACATTATGTGATTGTGCTTCGCTTGTAGAGGGAAAGGGGGGCTTGATCATGCTTGTGGTAGTTCCTCCTGCTCATACCAACATTCTGTTGATGACAGTTTTGTCCCAAGGAATAGGAAGCCTAAACCCTTCCAAAGCCAAGCCTGCCCCAAAGGCTGCCCCAAAGGGCAAGCATGTGCAATTGTTCAAGATGAGGCGCAAGGTGGGAAAGGGCTTCTATTCCACAGCTCCTGATGGCCCTGATGCGCAGTGAGGACCTCCAGAACTCGCTGAAATTTGCCTGCACATTGTGTTGTAGTGCCCTGTTGCAACAATTGTGCTTAGGGTGAGGTATGAGCAGGTTTCCGGTGACATATGTTCTTTTGGTACCGCGCGTCGCGCGCAAGCACAGGCTTGTCTAAGCACGAGAGCTCGTGTTACCATCGTTTTGATGACTTTCAGGGTGCTTGCGCAGGGGGGGGGGGGGGTACTATCTCATGTCTCACGGGGGTGCTTCTTGGCTCCTCCTAGCATGCCTCTGTTATAACTCGTGATATGACACATCAACTCCACTAAATTATGTGTCCATCATCTTCTCCCATGTGCTCAACCGTTGGAACACTGTTATTTGATCGATGCCTTTACTCTGCTGAAAGCCGTGTAGTATGCTTGCACGTGCAACTCTTGGCATGATCAAGAGTATTGGATTGCGAACCCTTGCATTCCGAAACCAAAAGTGCCAATTGTTCATCAAATTTCATCGTCAATCCGATCCCTCCGCTGACCTAGGTCTGGCAAAGTTGATGTACCCCTTGTCTGAGTTGTCTGCCATACATAAGCTATGTCTCTGTCATGTGTAGCAAGAAGTTGTCTATGATATTGCTTCAGAATTCGGTACCGAAGAGGTGCCCAAGTCTACAGCCTAGTTTTAACCGGCTATTGCCATATACCGTTAGCCGAGAAAGATTGGTATCCAACTGATGCGTACTAAGTTGGGGCATTCATAATTGAGATTATAAACCCTTGTCTGTGTATTCGTCTCAAAATTGCCGCAGGGCACAAACACAATGTTGCTTCTCGATTAAGATGCAGTCATCAGCTTGCAAGAAAGGTATATGGGACACGGTGAGGTTTAGCCTCAACTTAACGCTCGGTACAGCAATGCAAAAGTTGGACAAATTGACTTTCCGTGAACCTAATTGCATCCAAACACCTCAAAAAAGCTGCCAAACAATGGCCTTTTTATCTATTCTCATCAGAAAATGTCCCTACAATCAGCCCCTATCCCCTACCGAAGCCCCTAATGAAGCCCCGATTGAAGCCCTTACTGGAGCCCTTAATGAAGCCTTAGCAGAACTAAGGCCCCTACTGAAGCTTGTACCGAAGCCTCAAATAAAGCCCCTGTTGAAGGGTCTATTAAAGCCTCCACCAAAGCCTCGACGGAAGCCCCGATTCACTCGTGTGTGTGTGTGTGTGTGTGTGTGTGTGTGTGTGTGTGTGTGTGTGTGTGTGTGTGTGTGTGTGTGTGTGTGTGTGTGACGCCCAATTCTTTCAAATCATGCTCAAACTGCGAGGTTCAACAATGACGCGACCAAACCATGAGTTCTGTTGTTCTGTTGCCCTGTCACCGGGCTTCAGGAACTGGGTTGAGATGACACGCAACATGCAACAAGAGGGAGTGGGGTTTGTGCTCCTACCGCGTCCCGCAACCCTAGTCCGTGCTCCCGTGCTTCCCTGCGCAGAGGCCCCACTGGGCGAGTCCGGTGTGCTGTCGGCGGACACAGGGGTGAGAAACCCACGGGTGCCGCTGGAGCTCATGTGCTAGGAGGGGGTGGAAGGGGGTGGGGTGGCGACTGGTTCTATGTGACCTGTTTGCTTCTATTGAACTCATGACCACGTGTAAGCATTGGCGAGTGCTAGCGGCTCATAACCCTGGCTTTTGGCTGCGTGCCGCAGCGGCTGTGCAGCCGGCTGCTGCCCCGAAGACGCCGGTTCGAGTCCCCCAAGGGGAATACGAGGAGGAGATGCGGTGTGTGTGTGTGTGTGTGTGTGTGTGTGTGTGTGTGTGTGTGTGTGATCTGTACTTTTAGAGGTGGATCCTTGTGCAGCGTTGGGCTGGACGCCTCATTTGGCTCAGGTCTGCTGAGGCCTCTTTGTGACGTTGTTTCCCTCCCTTCTGCGGAATCAGAACCTCTGTATTTTGCTGGCTAGGTATCCAGAGTGTTTGCTCTCCCGTGCCTCGTCACAAAAAGCGGGCGGGCGACATCCTCGGCCACGGTCTCATCCAGCCCCTGTGGAACTGGGGCTGGTGGGGACGGAGGGGGGGGTGTTTTCGGCCTCCTGCGTTTGGGGGCTGGAGGGGTGGGGGGTTGGTGTGGGGACCTCAGCAGACCCGTAGAGATACGTGCAGGCCCTTGCAGGCGTGGTCGTTTGTGGGGCAGTTGTGCGTGTGTGTGTGTGTGTGTGCTCTGTACTTTGATGAGGTAGATCCTTGTGCAGCGTTGGGTTGGACGCCCCATTCAGCTCAGGTCTGCTGAGGCCTCTGTGTGACGTTGTTTCCCCCCCTTCTGCGGAATCAGAACCTCTGTGTTTTGTTGGTTAAGTGACCGAAGTACTGGCTCTTCCATGCCTCGACAGAAAAAGTGGTCGGGCTACTGCATCCTCGGCTTCGTCACCATCCAGTCCCAGTGGAACAGGTGCTGGGGGGGATGGGGGTGGCGGTGTTTTCGGCCTCCTGCGCTTGGGCGCCGGAGGCGTGGGCGGTTGGTGTGGGGACCTCAGCAACCTGTGTGTGTGTGTGTGTGTAATTGGGCCAGTCCGTAGCCCTTACCCGATCTATCCCCCCAAACACCTTTTTCTTTGTTGCTATGACTACACCACGCTGACTAGGTGTGTGTGTGTGTGTGTGTGTGTGTGTGTGTGTGTGTGTGTGTGTGTGTGTGTGTGTGTGTGTGTGTGTGTGTGTGTGTGTGTGTGTAATTGGGCCAGCCCGTAGCCCTTACCCGATCTATCCCCCCAAACACCTTTTTCTTTGTTGCTATGACTACACCACACTGACTAGGTGTAGACCAGAGAGATCTACCTAAAACACAAGTAGTATGGTTGACCGATGTATTTTACACCCAGGTAAAGCCGTTAGATGAAGGACACACCGTTGTCTTCCCAACGAACAATGTGGATGGGTGGTGTTGCCGTGGACCATTTTGTGGCCGTATTGTTTGTTTCGGCTTGTTGATTATGACCGGACACTAGGTGCAGTAAAATTTGTGGGCTTCCCTTGTCTTTCAAGCTTCCCTAATCCAAAACCGGGGAAAAAGACCATTTGTGTACATCCTGGGGAACATCTTGTGGCAGAGGGTGCGACAGAATGGTGTTCAATGTGCAATTACTTCGATGGGGTTCATGTCTCAAAAGCGTCCTTTGACCAAACTGTTAAGGTAATCACTTGTGGCATCCGTTCAATCATGCCACATTGTTGAATCACTTCTTTTGAATGTTCGTCCATGTGCCGATGTCTGTTGTGACAACTTGTGCATTCCATTGCTTGGACTCCTTCTATTTATTGGCCTCGGTGCCTCATTGGGGGCATTGGGCATATGCAAAAAAAGGACTGCTGTCAATAGCCCCCCCAAGAGCGTCAGTCTACTTGATAATCGCCGTCACCCTCTCACCGCCTCGGACATTTGGAATGGTAGACCAAGGGCACCAAGAGGGTGAACCGCTTTGCACTTGGGGCATGAAAAGGGTACAAAGACGAAACATGTGGTCTGGGGTTACGGTTTCATTCGTTTAGCACAACCAAATTGCGTTTTGCTAACAACCCAGCAAATAGACCAAATAGACCCCCGAAGCAGCGCCTTTACGTGGATCCCAGTGTATGGCATTCAGTATTTATTCTCTTGCAGCTTACACCCCCACCTGGGGAAGTCTGTATTTGTTCAGGAGGAAGAGCGAAAAAAAGGGGGTGTGGTTCCAGGTATATCTAGGTATATTTGTGCACAAGAGGTGAGCGGAAGTAGGCTTGAGCTTTGCGCACCGTAACCATCTTAGTGAGTGATGCCGAGGCGGTGAGTCTAGTGGGACTGTGTAGCTGAGTCCAGAAAAAAGCATGCTAGTTTGTGCCATTATCGGTGCATGAGGGCAAAGCCCTGTGGCTACAGTGGCTGCAGGGGCAGTGGATTGTGTGGGTGTCACTCCCGGAAACAACAAGACAACTTGGTGATGTATGTGTGCATGAATATGACTAAAGGGCGCAACCTGGGTAGACACAAAAATGAAATCAGAAATAAAAGGAAATATAGGTAAGGCGGTACAAAATAGTGCTCCATCAAGAGGTTGCTCTTGCCAGATGGTGGTATTGGGAGTGTGAGGCGAAGCCTGAGAGGGCCCCATGTACCTCACCACGTGCCTCACCACGTGCCTACCCATGTGCCTACCCATGTGCCTTACCATGTACCTCACAATGTTTCTCACTGCACCAAAACAACAATAATTGGAGTCACATACCGTACTTTGTGCCCTATCCCTAGAGCGTCAAAAACCCCCACGGTATGACCCATTTCACTTCTAGGGCAGGCCAAGAGGGCACGGCCACACCTTAGGCTGGGCAAAGGGCATGGGTGGAGCGGCTAGCTTGGCTTGGCGGCGGGCGTGGGGGTCTGTAGGCATAGCGGCCTTGAGCCCGAAAAGTCTCAAAAAACTGGGTTTTAGCTTCGTTCGGAACATCTGTGTAGAGATCTGGCTTATTGTTGTAGGAAACTAGGGCATTTTCAATACACCCCCGGGTAGGAGACACGCTAAGAAATCGGCCCATTTTCTCTAGCCTACCGCCATATCTTTGACTAGGTCCTTTGCACATTCTTAGGGTCTCTCCTTCTGCCAAAAACAATAGGAGCTGGTCGCGTGTCTCCCGATGTACCTCACCATGTGCCTCACAATGTGCCTCACCACATGCCTCACTAGGTGCCTCACCACGTGCCTCCCCACATGCCTTGCCACGACGGATTTCCTCTTGTGAGCAGGACATGGTTGAAGGCGTCGGGACGTGCAGATACATTCCACATGCCTGCTGCTTTGTCGGGGGATATCATAGGCACCCCGATTCTTTTGCGATCTTGCTCTTTGTATGTTTCGACAAGCTAGACCGCCGTGGCGCCGATTCGACTTGCTTCTTCGGCTAGAGTCACCGTCGTTGGTTGTATTGGGTGGCCTTCCGGTTTTTCCACTGTGGCCAGTTGGATGACCGTTTTTAGTTTCGCTTTGCGCTATGGCTTAGTGCGTGCTGCGCCTTGGTGGGACTTTGATACTTGTGCAAGTTGTGTGACTTGTGACTGCTGTTGTGACTACGGGCTTGACTGTGTTTGCCGTTTGTGTTGCTAAGAGCCTGATGGATGAACTTTTCCATTTTGCCATCTCTTCTCTCAACTGTGCAAGGGTGTCGTTCAAGTTGATGAGTGTCTTTTTGAGCTCTGCATCCTCTTTTTTCAGAGCTGCCGGCTCTAGGGATTTTGGCATTTGTGTCGGCGGGGGGGTGGGGGCTTCCCCATCTCGAGCACCGTTCATTGAGGAGCTGCGGCCCGTTTTGACTATAACAAAATTGTTGTGTTTTCTGCCTTGAGATCTCGTTTCCTTTCCTACTTGGACATGTGTCTCCACGGCTTTCGCAATGGCTTCGATGCCATCCTTGTTCTACAACGCAACAACGATGGCTGCAGTGTTCATGTAGTCTTTGATGATCCGCCTTTGGTTGGGGTTTCGCGGGAGTGAATGTGTGTGTTAGCTCCAAGTTCTGGGGTGAATTGATGGTGGGGAAGCGCGTTGGCGGCCTTTGGGCCCAGCCGTGTCGAGGTGCTTGCTGCCGAGTAGCAGCCGCATGGGCAGCTAGGTAGTGTCGTAGCGGGACAATCTCACCAGCGAGAAGGTGCACATAACAAGAGATCTTGGGGAGAAGGAGGAAAGAGACAGGCAGAAGGAACGAATGGAGGGGGAGACATCGAGAGTCGGAGAGAGGGTGGGGGGGGGGGGTCTTTACGGCTTTGTCCTCCACTACAATTCCATTGGGCCGTCACAAAAAAGCAGCCTAGCAGACCCTTATACTGGTGTGTTTGCCAATGCCCTGCTTATGTACATTCCCGGGGTGCGCTACCATTCTCCATGGCCGCATGAATCTATTTGGCCATGTTGTCTATTTCCTATCAGCGGGGCATTGTGACGTCTCACCTTAGGCACCATTGTCAGCATACATGCACCATGTCAACTCGCCGAAGAGTCTAGCATATGCTGCCAATCTTGCCTCGTGCCTTGAACGCAAATGGCCATACAGTATACAAATAAACTACCTAGGTGTGTGTACACATACACCCAACACCAAAAGTCCAATACATATGATCTTGCGTCCTCTGAGATCTGGAGTTTTTTCACATTCCTTCAACTACTGAGCCCCACACTTTCAGAGCACATCAAACCGGTTAACATTCAACTGATTCCGGTTTTAGTCTATCGCCTCATGGCACACCCTCTCGCTTGCCCAACTGCGCAAGCCCCATAACCTGATTTGAAAATAGTTCCAGCCGCAAGACATGTCATGCATCACACCCAAGCTTTCCCCCAGGGACAAACATACCCCTCGACCCCAGGGAGGCCTAGGGAGTCACCACTTCATGTACTCACGTACTGTGTGCTGCAGGGCACGGTCAATTCTGCCATTAGGTACCTAAATGCGGACGGACCAACGGAGGTGAACACCATAGTTCACACCACACTTCTCACCCCCGAGTGTACGGCACTCCAAGACACAGAGACGGATGCGGCTCAGCGCCTTGGCCTCCGCTTCCACACCACGGGGCCCTGGAGCCCAGCCCTCGCCAGCTGCGACCCGGGGAACTAATCTGGGTCAAATTCGAAGGGGGCCAGGGATAGGGACTGCCTGATGTACCAGGGCACCGTTCAAGACACCGGTGCCAGCTCAGCCAAAGTAGCGTTTCACTCGCAGCGTGGGGGGGAAGAGTACATGCTGCGGGACTCCAAGGACCATGAATTCGTCACTCACCGCCCTGTCATTGCCATCCAACCGGAGTTTTTCAGGAATGCAATTCTTTCTGCCCCAGCCCTCCTTCGCCCCCCTACCTTTTTGGACCCAACGACCCCCCCCCCCCCACATGGAGGCGTGGGTTATTGTCAAAACTACCACGTTCCAGATCTTAGGGGGGGTTTTCACACAGCGCGCGCACAGCGCGGGCACAGCGCCAATTATTACGGTGATTATCCAGGTAACAACCCTGAAAACCACCCACCTGCGGAAGGATGCACAATCAATTCAAAACTCAAAAATTCAAACATCTGATGCTTGCCATGGGTCCCAGGGACCTAAATTCTGCCCACTATAGCCCCGTCCACTGCAGCAGCCATTCAATGACGTCCTTTCAATCTTCTGAACTTACCGAACTCCCGGTGGTGGAGAACAGCCAACTTTTCGCACAGCGCACAGTACGCCCCCTTAGTTGAGCCACACAGCCCAGAACACGGCCTGTAATTGGGTTGGGGCTGGTAGCGGCCCAATTGTGCACACTGTGGGCCAGTTTGGGCCGTTTCCCGGACATGCCGTGGAGGTAGAGGCCACACAAAGACTCCCTGGCCTGAGGGTAGCAAGCTGGAGGTGGCATACGGCATTCATTTTTCCTTCATTTGGCCGTTTTGAGGGGGTTTGTGGGCGATTTGGGGCATAAAAATTGGCTGTTTCTGGTGGAAAACTGCGCAGTTTTGGAGGGGAGACCCAACTTGCAACCGGCCGCAGGCCACCATCATTGAGTTTTGGCTTGAACTTGGGATCTGGCAAGGCCATCTATAGGGGTCTCCAGACTTGCGTTGTGCTGTCCTGCTTTGACAAAGCAATTCACAAAACGGATTGCGCAAGTGTGTGCTTGCTTGATTGCTTGTGGCGGGATGTATGGGATGGAGGAGGTTAGTAATGTAATCACGCATACGGAGCGAGTTTGCCAACTCATCACATAAATATTTTCAAAACGATACACATGGGGGAGCTTTGCCACAATTGCTAGAGCATGAATATGCTGAAAATACATGTGAAGCCAATTGCGCCAAAATTGCCACATCAAAAATGTGGAGTTCCCAACATCTGTGCCACAGATGGACGTTTGGACAGTGCGGACTCAGCAGGTTCGCCAAAGCAGCCACATTGCAAACATGTACAGACTCATATATATGTAGGGTTGCCAATATTGCAAAGCAGTAAATATGTACAGAATGATATATACACAGGGTTGCGGTCGGCGCCGGCAGGCTATGACAAAGCAATTTACCGAATGGATTGCTAAAGCGCGTGCTTGCTTGTGGCAGGATGTGTTGGGATGAGGGTGTAGCACATACGGAGTGAGTTTGCCAAACTTGCCGCATCATAAATATCATCAAAATGATACGCATGGGGCAGCTTTGCCAAAATTGGAAACAGCATGAATATGCACAAAATCATACATACAAAGCCAATTTCACCAAAATTACAAATCAAAAAATATATACGAAGTGATGCAATGAGGACGTGGAGTTCCCAACGTCTGCGTCATGGACATTTGGCATTTGGACGGTGCGTACTGAGCCGGTTCGCCAAAATAGCCGCGTTGCATGTACAGACCCATATGTATATATTTTTGGGTTCAGACGAAGATGAGCTGGCGTAGCCTGCTCACTTCACAGTACTCGAGAAAACCTCTCGGAATCAAGGTTGAGAGCTGCCCGGTGCTATAATGATCCCACAATGGCGTGGTAGCGGATTTGACACGTAGTGAGGATTAGCTGAGTCTGAAACCGGATTATGCAGTGGGAGACTGCCACGCCCGTAGGCTTCCCAGTGCACGAAGCACAAAAACTGTAGGCTGAAAAAGACAGCATTGTGAAGACTGAAGGCGGAGATGGATCAGCGGGTCGTATGTCATACACTATCACCAGACAGGGAGGGGATGACATTCAGGTACAGTCGATCACTATGCGCTTGGGACAGGGAACACTACTGGCCCCATTCCAGTGGAGGGGGGGTGGTCGGTGACCCACAGGAGAAGACCAAGAAAGAAGCAAGAACACAAGCAGGGTTACGGCGCGCTGGAAAGTGGCGTTCCACACCTGTGGGGGAAGACGGAAAGGGGAGGATGCCACAGGAGGGCCAACCACCAACAAGGCCCATCCAGGATTTTTGCTGTTGGATTGGGTTGTATTTCTCTGGGGTGCAGTCAACCAAACCAGGCAGAAACAGATTGGGAAGGGACAAAAGAATTAGTACACTGGGGGGGCATGGGTAGCTCGCTCCGAAGGGCCGTCACAGACAGCAGCAAATGATACTGATCGTACGCAACACGCTCACGTAGAGCAGGCTGTAGTGGTCGAGGTAGACCGTCAACAAAGGATTGAGGGATTCTTCAGCGGGAAACATGGATGAGATCATCAAGTGTAGCTTGGTCATACCAGGAGGTGGCATATTCCGTCCAATCTTCCCAGTGATTTAGCCAGACTTTGGGGAAGCGTGTCTTCCAGGCGGGACATTGGATGAGTCTGATATGGACTGTGTTGCCATGGCATGTATTGGGGGAATGTTTGCCCGGCGCACGCCCGGTGCGCTACTTTTCTATCAACTACCCCGACTTCAGCCCCAGATTCACCCTTGCATGGAGAAGCCCCCCGAGTAGACCATGTTGCACTGCACACCTTCACTACAAAGCACGTTGCATTATAAAGCAATAGCTGTGAATTCAACCACTCCAATTGTCATTTGGATTGTACTTAACAAACAACATTGCTAACCACAAGTTTGGGTGTCAATACATTCAGTACAATAGTGCTCCTTAAACTCATCACAAACTGTGACGGTGGAGCGCTTCTGACAACACAACACACACACTTCTGCCTCACCCTCTGCCTCATCTTGCGTGGCGGCCGAGTTGCTTTGGTCAGTCCAAATATGAGGCGGGACATGCTCCCATGGTCCACAGGGGGGGTCGTGGACTTGCCTGCAAATGCAAAATTGGGTAAAATGCAACAAAATACAGAGTGGCTACCTCACCCCTGCCTTCTCGGGGGCCCAAAAGAGGGCGGAAATGCTACGTCACCCCTGCATTCTCGGGGATCCCCAAACAAAGGGGGACAAAACCAGAATTGGCTACCTCACCCCTGCCTTCTCGGGGGCCAAAAAAAGCGGAAATGCTACATCACCCCTGCATTCTCGGGGGTCCCCAACAACGGGGACAAAATCAGATCTCAAAACCTATGCTAGGGGTAACAATGATGCCCCTAGGATCTCAAAGTATGGGTCTCTAGTACGGGCAGACGCCCAATTGGCTGCACTGCGCTAAGTGCGCCCCCTTAGTGCACCCCCTAAAAGGTCACCGGTGGGACACGGGTCAAAAAAGATGCCCGGCGCGCGCCCAGCACGCTAACGCTCCCTCATTATACAGCGGGCACTGGCTGACTGTTTTTCCCCACGGGGGGCGCATCCCTCCCATTGTACATTTCCCAAAGCCAGCAGAGCCACAACATGCGTCTCGTGCCCTTCAAGGGCAGCCAGGTGACCCAGTGCACATTGGGAAATCCAAATGTGCGGCGGCGCTGAATGACCCATTTCTTAGCAGGAGTGGGGACCACCCCACCACAGATCATGATGGCAGATGGGTCTGTGGGTTCACACGAGGGTAGTGGGAGGGCTGTGGCTATTTTTGCCCATTTGTCAACCTCATTATTTCGTAGTATTGCCTCCCGGTCCTCTGGGTCAGTGGCATCAGACAATTCGCGATGGCTGGGGGCCCAGGAAAAGGGTACCGGCCGAGTTTCCAGATGCTGGGCAACCTGTTGTCGTAGGTCCACATCTGCACACTCCCGGTGGGGAGGTCGGGATGCCCAGAGTACCACGGCTTGGTCGTCCATGGTGAGTGTGTTACCAGGTTCGGCAAGATTTGGTGCTGTTACAAGTGCAGCCCTTGCAACTCACCTCTGTATGAGGTTTGTGGCCCTGTCACACGGGCAATGATAATGAGTGGCCCACAGGACAGTGCAACACCAGCCCTTTCCACCTGTCCCTCCAGCGAAGGTACCTCCAATTTGCTACCATCACTGAACCAAGCTGTCCCTTCTTTTGGTTTCCCATTAGTGTAGCAGTGGTGTGCTGCAATGATAATGGGAGAGAATTCTGCTGGAATTGTACCCGCTTCCTGTATATGGCGTACTGATGTGTAGGCCGTGTACCTGGTTGAGTAATCAGAGATAGCAACATTGGGCGTTTGAGACTTTGGGAGTCGCCCATCATCAGAAGACGCTTCGTCATACAATTCTGGCCCCCCTTGGGGGACCACACGTTGCTGAAGTGCAATGGGGGCACAGATTGATGTATACACATTGATATGCACAGATTGATACATACACAGGATTGCCAACGACGCCCCATGTGTTCCGAATGACACAGAAGCAGGGTTGTCACAATGCCCTTGGAAGACAACCCCATGAAGGAAAGGCGGGGGAGGAGATGCTGCGATGGTCAGTGACAAACGCCAAGATTTCAGATTTATGCAGCGCATGCGAGCCGTCGAGCACCAGACGAGGGGTGGGCAAAGGGCTGGGCCGGCGGATGCATAGTGAAGACCGCTGGTGGCGCCGAAGAGACCGTTCTTGTTGCTCACTGTTGTACCATGTACAATATACCCCTAACTTGTGTAAGCGACGCAAAAGTCCCAAATGGATACGGCCCCTACGCCTACTGTAGCTCGGACAAGACCGTAGCTTGCGCGTACCACATACAACTACCGACCAGGGTTTTTCATAGAAACGTGATTGGGCTGCCCCGGATGAAACATGATTTAACGTGATTTAACGTGATTTAACGTGATTTAACGTGATTTTTAACGTGATTTCTGGGTTGCAATTCCATGCTGCTCTGTGGATTCTGCACATGGTAAACCCATGTACACCAATCTCATTCATCAGCCCTGTCCTTGGGAACATGTGACACAGGGCAATGCACTGGACAGGTTTGTAGGAGACAATTCTCAGTCCACCAAAATCATTTCTTCACACATTTGAATGCTACAGGAACAGTACAGATGAGATATTGGATGCGAGAAACGACCTAAATACATCAGTCCTTAGTGAAGCGCTGCTCCACATCCCCATTGAAAAACATTGTGACACATGCTTCACGCACACGCTCTCCCATTCTTTGTCGGTTGGGAGCATCAATTAGGCCAGCCAAACTGAAAGAACGCTCCACAGCAGCAGAGGACAAGGGACACTGCGCCCAACCTTTTTGCGATGCAAAAATGCAAACCAGCGGCGCCGACGACCAGGGTAACGCTTTGCATGCAGCATGGCTGGCCCCAGCTCAAAAATACTGGTCTTGATCACCTACAGAGAACACAGTGTCAGTTGACACCGTGTCTCGCTTCTATGTTGCGCATTCACATGGCATGCCAGGAAGGATAGGTCCATGATCCATTGCAACCCAAACCCACAACACAGACATGCCAGTTCTGGCCGCCGCCCCTGGTCGGGGCCCAATGAAACGTGATTTAACGTGATTTAACGTGGTTTAACGTGATTTGGCAAATCGGCTCAAAACGTGGTAAAACGTGATTTAACGTGATTTAACGTACCACGTTTCAATGAAAACCCCTGTACCGACCCACACTTCAACGACTGCGGCATGGTGCAGGGGATCCTGCCCAAACTTCCTGCAAAACCAGCTGTGTGGGTTCAAGCGGGCAAACACTCACAAAACACATGTCCATGACCTTATGTAACTTGCACATTCGTCATCAAACCAATGTCTTATGAGCCTGAATTACATTTGTACCGGTGATATGTCGACAGGGGCAGCATGTGCTTGGTACAACAAGACAGGGCAAGCAGGGGATGCCCGACTTACAAGGTGACGAAAACTGGTACACCAGGTTCGCCTCGCATAACAGCCCGAAATTGCGGCAGTAAATCACGCATCCACCCCCAGACCATCTCTGCAAAGACAAAAGCGCAAGCAGTAGAACACGCATGATCGTCCGAAAAATGTGTGGTACATTTCGCAATGAACGGCCACATGCGAAGTTTCCCACAACGAAGTCGAACCGTCGCACAGTTCTCGCCCCTCCCCCGCCCTGTAACTGACAGGGCATCGCCTCACAGTTGGCGGGGCAGAGCACCCCTGCCTGCTGCTACCGGGCGCCAGGGCAATGCCCGCTCACCCAGTGATCACCCTTCAATCCAGAAAGCACGGAAGGACCCCTTTGCTGACTCGGGACTCAACGAGGGGGGCAACAAGTTTATGAAGGTTGGCTGGCTGTGCGCACTCTCTGCGTCCCAAGAGGAACTGCTGGGAGTGGGGTGATTACACGTAGATCAGGTTGACAGCCTGGAATGCACTGGCCGGCGCATGACATTTGACGGCATGCAAAAATCAACCGCAATACGAAGTCCATGCAGTGCACCGGCCCGGGGGGGCGACTACAACCGGTCCTGATGCGACCCACCCCCCAGCTATCTGTCAAAACTCGGGGGGGGGGGGTCCAGCCGGGGGTCGGGGGGGGGGGGTCAAGCCGGGGGTCGGGGGGGGGGTCAAGCCGGGGGTCGGGGGGGGGTCCTGCCGGGGGTCGGGGGGGGGGGTTGGCCAGGGGTCACGGGGGAGTCCAGCCAAGGGTGAGGGGGGGGGGGGTTAGGGTTAGGGTTAAGGTTAGGGTTAGGGTTGGCCCTAGGGTTAGGGTTAGCCCTAGGGTTAGGGTTAGGGTTAGGGTTAGGGTTAGGGCTAGGGTTGCTGTTAGGGCTTGCAGCCCTCCTGTAGCCCTCCTTCAGGTCAAAATTTTTTCTTGTTGTTTTAACACAAATATGAATTCTCTACAAAATTTTGAGTATTTTGAATATAAACACATAGTATGAAAAAAAAAATTGGCGCCTTCGGCGCCGGACAGTTTTCTCTAGGGACACTTGTTGGTGGCTGACCCGGCACCACTATCTTTCAAAACCCGGGGGGGGGGGGGGGGGGCTGGGGGGGGTCGCATACAAGGACCGGGCCCGGCCGCCCCCCCGGGTGCACCGGTTCGTGTGTGTTGCTCCGGAAAGCAACCACACATAATGCATGCTCTACGAATGTGGCATCCCAAAGCATACACATGCCCCGCCGCTCCTGGGAGCTGGATTTCCGGACATCATAGAGCGAACAGCATGGAAAAGGGGAACAGAGCTGGGGCAAATGATTGGCACACAGTATGCACCATTCAACACGCTGGAAAATCCTGGACGCAGGGGTCGCACAACATCTCCATAGAGCACTCACAGCGACTGCATCTGGGTTGCACGCCACTGCCGAATAAGATGCCCACTATATCACGAGAGTGCGATATTCAGCACAGAATTCTCACAGAGATCTGTTGCAGAGGTGACAGCAGCATCTGAAAGGGCGGGGGGGTGGGGTACAATGTGCAAGAATACCAGTGCAGGAACCTGGAAATGCCACTGTTGGCAAAAAATAGACCAAAGAGTGCCAATCCAGGCACTGCAGGCCCCCCTTCGTGAGTGAATTTGCATAGTACTGGGCTGATCTGCTTCCTTTCAGAAACCCTACTACCGAAGATGGGACAAAGCTTCCAAATGAAACGAAACCACATCAGCCATAAACGATGTGCAACATCACACAACTAACACATGTTGATGGCGTGGGAGAAGACACGAATGTCGACATATAAAGACCGCCCATAAACGTGAGTAAAGCGTCCAACTGTCGGAGGGCTGTGAGGTCTGGGTAAGAGCTTTCCAAACCATGAGCCCACAGCCAAAAGGTGGCGCAAGAGACAGGCAAGCATGGCAAATGACGTCAGCCAACACATCACATGAGGGCGCAGGAAGTCAGGAATCAGATGGAACCAAAAGGGAAAAGGGTGGATCCTTGCCGTGCTGTACTCTGGAGGTGGGTGTTTCGGAGTGCTGGTGGTTGTTGTTGCCAAATATGCTGTGCACACGCCATGCAACAGCATTTTGCAAGGAAAAGCTTTGGTTGCTTCACTGATGGCGATGGTATGTAGCCGCGTGGCTGACTGGGCTGGACCATGTGCTGCGTCATGGGCTGGGTCTGGCCATCATCCTAGAGCCCTTTTGCTCTGTTCAACCTTGTAGTTGAATGCACCAATGAAAGGTCAAAATTACAACTGCAAAGTACGACTATGCAATGGCGTGCAAGATGCGCACATATTCAGGTGACAATTGCCACGCTCAGATATATCACCTGGACAGTGCGCACACAATTGGCAACCGTCATCATTTTCTTCATCCTCTCTGGAGGCTTCCTGTTGTGCACACAAAGACCTGTCAACCGAGCATATGGGTATGCTATCAGTGTGGATTGGCTACATATCACAGGCCAAGGGGCCACACAAAGCGTAGATTCAGGCTCTGTATCCCCAGCCCAAGGGGCCACACAACGCGTCGATTAAGGCTGCCAAGCCCCAAGCCAAAGTGTGGATTCATGCATCATATCCTTAGGCAAAGGGACCGCACAAAGCGTGGATTATGGCTATGGATCCCTGGGTGGAGGGGCAACAAGGAGGGCCCGGGCATACGGAGCCTTAATCCATGCGTTGTGTGGCCCCTCGGCCCAAGTATACCATGCCTCCATCCACGCTTGTGTGGCCCCTTGGGCAGGGGATACGGGGCCTTCATCCATGCTTCACATGGACCTTCAGCAATTGGCACAGCCAGTGACCCAGCGGTAAGAGCAGTTGCCTTGCTGTTGAATGATGCTGGTTCAATTCCCACTGCGAATATCTCTTCCACCTGCCTTGGAGTGGTCAACCAGATGGAAAAAATTGTTTTCTCATGCACAAACAAAGCCTGCCTTGGCTTGAGGATATGGAGCCCTAATCCACGTTTTGTGTAATCCGCGCTTTGTCTGGCCCCTTTCCTTGGGAATACGCAGCCTTTGCCCACACATTTTATGGCCCGGGGATACGGGGGCCTTAATCCGCGCTTTGTGTGGCCCCTTAGCATTGGGATGCAAGCCAAAGGGATACACAAAGCGTTGATGAAGGCTCCATATCCATGGATCGAGGCACCGTATCCCCGGGCCAAGGCGCCACACAAGGCTCCCTATCCCTCGCCCAAAGGGTGTACACAAGTCTGATGTGGAGAGGGGGGGGGGGGGTGATGGTCCATAAAAGTCCTACGTCCGATGTCTGTGGGCCCGTTTGGTTGCTGTCGCCAATTCTGAGGATCATCAATATGCCTGCACGGTTACTCAAGATGCAAGCCATTCTACTTGGGATCTAATGCATTTGTTTTGCGCGGTGTGTTGTCTGTGACGGCTAGCCTGTTTGGTGGGCATACTCCCTTACTTCCCACGGTGGGGAGAAATCAACACGGCTGCGCCACCCCTGCCCTCCCACCCTAAAAAAGTGGGTAGCTTGTGGAAAAGGCCCAAAACTACTCTTTGGGGAGTTGCCAAAGTACAAAACTTCGCACGGCGTGCGCACACCCTTGTAAAGGCACACAAAGTAGAATGGGAGGAGCTCTGAGGTTTATTGAACGGCATTCACCAAAGCACCTAGCCTATGCTAAACCATTTGTGATGTGGGGTAAAGCACAAACACTAAGGCGACACGTCAAGCACAGGCACACCACTGTCACAATACTCCGATATTTGTTGCAGGCTCCACCCGTCACAAACCACCACTTCCTGGTCTGTGTCCACAAAACAAGTGTAGCAATGTTCCATGAGCTCAGATGCGTGGGGACAGTAATGTGAATGGAGGGTGCCATTGTTGCAGTCCACCATTGGCTTGATTGTAATATACACCCAGGCACCGTCCTCTTCTTCAGAGCCCTGCCTTTTGATCGAATAATGAAACTTGGCTCAACCTGTGTCCAACGGTGGAGTGTAGAGCACATTTTTAGACGAAGTAGGTTCTGCAGTGCCGTGGCTCACAGCCCACACTCTGATTTCCACCTCTGACCGTGTTGCATCCAGTTTGTCGTTTTGGAGAACATTAGTCTCGATCGCTTGAGATCCCGTGACTTCAACGTAGTCATCGTTGGCAATGGGTGACCTTATTTCTATGATCACCCAGGCTCTGTCCAGACGTTTAACATCGAATGACGAACTGCGAATTGTATATATAAAAGAATCCAACCCCCGAGATAAAGCCTGCCTCCCTGGGGTGTACAACACAGAGTCTCCAGATCTAGAGACCCGCACAGTCCCCCTTCCGAAGTTTTTGTGTCTTCAAGTTCTAGCGACCATCCAGAGCCTCCTCCCAGTTGATCCTTCTGCAGCACGTCAATGGGTTTGGTCTCTATCTCCGGCAGCATCCGGTACTCGTCGTTGTTGGCCTTCAACACCGGAATAGCACTGAATTTTAACACCACCGTAGCTTCGCTTTGGGGTATTCCGTGCTTGTTAGGGCGTGAACCTGCGATTGTGTATTTGAATTTGGTTGTCTTGACCTGCGGCGGCTGGCTTGGAGGCATGTACCAGAGGGAACTGCTATCGTCTGATACCTCTACTGTACCCACAGGGGGCTGGGTGACTGCAGTGATTGTTGGGGGATAGCTTGGTGCCGTTGTCTGGTCGTTTTGTAGCACATCAAGTTTTAGTCGTCGCATGGCGGTCCAGACTCCAAATTCATCGTTCCTCGCCCAAACAGTCGCTTGAGACAGGACCACAGTGGCCAAAAGATACGAGCACAGGAACAATGTGGCATACATCGGAGACAGCCCGTGCAACAGCAATGCAATCTGTAGTGCAAATGCAAAGTGCCTCTCTCCTTCTCAAGACATGCCCGAACCCTGGAAAGCCAGGCAACGATTCGAGAACGGAAAATGTCTCCATTGCTGCACCTAATCCGGGTGAAACTGTGCATCAACACAGACTTGCTCAAACCAGTGCAGACAGGTGGGTATCTGCACAATCATGCCAGCCTCAATCACGTGTCACCGATGCATTCTTATCCGACCCTATGCACTCACAAAGAACACCGCACCGAGCGCTGCATGCAGTGCAAGCCACTGCTGTGCTTTGTTTTACCCAACCCTGGTTCGAATCCTTCTGAGCACAAACTCCCCCAACCCAACCCACCCACCCCCACACCCCGAAAATGTGGTATCAGTTTCAGGGGGATAGAGGCCTCAAAATCAAAAAATCCATTGGGGATCGTAAGAATGATTTTATAAGGGGTTAGACATCCAATATCATGCCTTGGGGTATGCTACGCGAACGCCCCCCCAACAGGGGGGGGTCGTTCTGGCTGGGGGGGGACCCCCCCCCACCATTATATCCATCCCTGCTGCTTGGGTCTTCTTGCGGCGCGCATGAACAATGCCCTTGTTGGGGCAACACCAGGTGTTGTTTCCATCAAATTTTGGAATTTTAGTCGCAAATGGCCCCTCAGGAGAGCAACCACTTTGGCCATGAAAATTGTATCAACACCCGCTCCTTCCCACAAACACAACACAATCCCTGGGGACACACTTCACCCGTGTGAAAGCACAGGTCCCAAGATGGAGACTGTACATGGTTCTGGACCCACTGTCCATGCGCGCTCGGCGGGCCCTCTGAGGGGCTGCTGTGCAGAACTTCACCGGAACATAAAAAAACACACACCACAATCAAGAGCACAATACAATTGGCACCCACTTCATGATCTTTGAAATGGCCCTTGGCCCTTTGTGGCCCCAAATAAGTACATCCTCAGAGGCGCCTAGTGCAAGAGGGCAAATCAAACGACAACACAACACCTTTCCCATGGACGTTGCCAGATACCAACTACGTGCACCCTGCATCAGGTGCTTCCCCTTTGGAGCAAGTGACTCCCCAGCCCTGGGGACTGTACAGGGGCGGGGAAGGTGGGGGGTCATTTCAGGCCAACGGACCCTGTCAGCAAAAACTAGTTCCAACCATCTTTCCACAGTATCCCTGCCAACATGATGCGACCCCACCCCCCCCCTTTGCAATCCCCCTCCCCCATGGGGAGGACCCTCACTTTGACAAAAAGGTATAGGAATTGTTTGGCGCCGAAGAAAAATCACCTCGAAGAGAGGTTGCTAGATCAAGCACAGGTGCGGACAGATCAGTCAATTGACGAACTGGAGGAGCAAAAAGCAGTGGAAAATTGTAATTTCGCAATCGTCATTTCGTCATTTCAGGGGTCCTCAGGCCCCGCCCCCCGCCCCCCCACTTCCACCAAAATAATTGTGGCAGTATTATATCCATCCCTGCCAAGCAGTCACCACTACGTCATGAATGCACTAGTCGTCAGGCTATTCCCCAATCTCCACCTCCAAAGGACAAGAAGGGTTGAAAGTCGGTGGCAGAACAGCAATCAACACCCCTAAAATACCGTCCCTAGTTTCAAGCAAAGTGTCCGGCTTCATGTTGTTCGGGGGATGTTTGAGCAGTGTGTACACCGAGGAAACCCGCACCCCATCCGGCAGAACCCTGGCGCACTGCTGTTGGGCAAGTGTCCAAGACCTTAAGAACAAACAAGCTTGCCCACCCCTAGAGAAGCCCCAGAGCACACCAGAACATGGCGACCCTTCCAACCAAATCAACCCCAAGACCACCTCTGCAGAGCACAAAGCACGACACCACAATTGCCAATTCAAAATGCACAACAAATGTGGCGCTTCTGGTGCTTCATAAACATTCCCGTGGTGACGACTGTGTGGGTCAGTACATTCAGCACATCCATAATCATTGCAGCACAGTCACCACAAAGTGTAGTGGTCCGGCTTGGACAGCACAAAGCAGACGCATCAACCTCAGCCCTCGCCATCATCTTGCATGGCAGTCCTTCTGGTTGCATGGGCAGTGGTCCACGCACAAGAGGAAACATGCCCCCATGGGTCATAATTTGAGGGGGCAGAGGGGGGGGGGATGAACCTGTGTGTTAGGTGCAATGAAGTGTGAGCTGACTGATGGAATGCATTCCTATTGCCATGCCAGATGTTGGCATCAAAGATGGGGGCTCCATGATTCCTGCCACATGGAGGTCACCAAGAACGGAGGACTACAATGGCAGCATACCCCCTGCTGTATGAGGGGTGCCAATGCACGGAGGACTAACATGGCTGAATAACCCCTGTCAGTAAGTAAGTCTCAGATAGCGCTTGCAGGCCTGTAAGCTCACTGCCACCACACTCACCCACTCACCACTGGAGACCTAAAAAAAAACAGGCAAAATAGGCAAAACGCGGGGAAATGGAGGTATTTGGTAAGACCCAGTACCAGACAAGGTAAAACTTTGTAAACTGTGGTAAAAATTAGTAGAAACGAGGTAAAAGTTAGTGAACAAATTTTTTTAGAAAATTTTCAAGTAAAAATTTTTATTTTTACTAAGTAAAAATATAAAATCTATTATTAATATTTACCTCCCCCCCCGCCTCCATTTTTACTAAGGAACTTGACACTTCGGTGGTAGGTGGTACTTTTGTTTAAGGGCACAAAGCCCCCGGGTCGATTCCCGGCCACTTGTGTTAGTGGTACCCCACCCAAGCCAAACCATCATGCCACGGGGGGGACGTCTCCTTGCTTTTGCACGCGACCCCCCCCCACAGTAGAAGTGGGCCGCAGGCCCCCAAGGGGGCGGGGGTTGGGGGGGGGAGCTAGCCGCCGAGGGGGGCTTCTCTAGGGGACTAGCTAGTCGCTAAGGGGGGGGGGGGGGTGAGAGGGTTAGCAGAGGTCTAGTCTAGTCTGGCAGAGACACAGTGGCCTAACGGGTTCCTCTACAACAACGGAGGCCTCCACTCTAACTCCTCACCCGTGCAATGGTGGTTGTAGGCGCCCACACCCCCTGCCTGGAAAGGGCCGTATATGTATGCTGTTCTCTCCGACACGGCCCGTCACACCGCAGAGCAGCTGGGTGCCTGGCGGGTTGCCCAAGCCTACGAGGCACCTGATTAGTTTTTTGTTCCTTTGCCATACACACAAGTACTGCTCTTTCAGAATAGGTTTTTTTTCATTGCCTACTCTCGTCGTGCCTACTCCCATCGCTCTGCGGCGAGTGCATTGGTATTGGTTGAGGTTTGGGCACATACGGGTTTGGGTTTGGGCACTGTGCTGGGTGGACGTTTTATGGCACGGGGAACCGCCCCTTGCCACACTTCCCTAAAAAATGTGGGAAAACGTTGGGCCTAGACCTCATCTCATGCACAAAGAAGAGCACAACAACTATGCAAAAACCACAATTGAAGCATCTTGTAAAGGCGTGCAGATTGTGAGTCCATATCCCCAACACCGGCACGAACTTAGGCAAAGGGGGGGCACCTCCCATCCACGCTCCAGCACATGGGCAAGGAGGGGTGCCACGTGGGCAAGGGGGGGGTGCCTCCCATCCACGCTCCAACGCCCAAGCAGGAAGGGGTGCCACATGGGCAAAGGGAATGAAAAAAATTTTCGGGCGCCTTCGGCGGCACCATATGTATGGCCGTTAGCTATTGACCCCTAGCAACCAAGTAGGCCCGGAGGGCAGGGACGGGGGGGCGTACCAGAACTGAGGAGACCCACCCCCCGTGCATCATGCCAATTCATCGGCACTCGCCCGAGGCCCCGTGACGTAGTGGTGAGGCAGATCGAGGCACGAGACGAATAGTACCGGCGGTTGGAGGTGGGGGGGGGGGAGTGATGTATTAGAACGGCCGTACACCGTAGGGGGAGGGGGGGCTCCCCCCTCCTAGACCCCCACCCCCCCCCACCCCCTTCCGATGTTTGAGGCTGACAGCCAAAATCTTGCTTCGGCGCCTTCAATCCCAAGAGGAGTTAAGCGTAAAACTTTTTGGCCAATATAACAAAGGATAACATAATATAATTGGGATGGGGCACTAGAAACAAAATCAGGCTCAAGAAAAGAGTCGTGACAGGGCCATGACCAAAATTAGTGAGGCAGCATTGGGAACAAAACCGGGTGTGATAGAAAAGAGAACCTAGCAGGGCCACAACCAATGTTAGTGCCAACTACTTACAAGTAGTTTAAAGTGTTTTTTCCCCCATGGGCTTGGCACTTGCTGCCTTGACTCAGACCCCAGCGCGTTCTCCATCCGCCCATCGATGCCACACCCATAGCAGGCAAGACAACAACGCACAGTCAGGAACATTGCTGCAGTTCAAAAACGTTTTGTTTTGTGACCATTCGGGTGTTGTGCCGGCAACACCGATGGCACACCACAAAACAAACAAACACCAGGCGAGCGCGCACAAGGTGCCCTCCTCCCACCCCCTTGCCCAATTTAAACACAAGTTTACTTCATAAAATTTAGTTACCAAAGACACACTTGAAGATCAAGTCGGCCTTAGTATCTGTATGGGTCGGTTTGCTTGCCTATGTGGGATTCAATGTGCACATCTCAAATAAATTTTTTTTCAATTCCCCTTGCAGCTGCAAAACTCTGTGTCATTTCTCAGTTGACCATCAGCATTTTGGGGGTATTGAGGAGGCACCACATAGAACTTACGAAATATTAATACACCGGGACGGGTGTTATCGGTGGCATCATCAACAACAATAGAAGCAAAAGCAGCAGCAAGGCTGGCCACCTAGATCTAGCGCACTCCTACACGTATGCCCGATTGACACAAGATAGAGGCATGAAAGGTACAATGGAGAACCTTACATTCGTGGCACGTTATGTGAGGTGTGCCATCACAAAAAAAGCATGTGTCAGCGGGGTCCATGGATTTGGATTTAGTGTACATCCGAGCCACGTCCCAATGCATCGTTGGGGTCCTTGGTGTGCAGGCCAACTTGGAATAATGGTAGTACAAAGTAGCTTGTACCACTTCATGCATCTACCACAATCTATCGTGTGGCACTTGCAATACCCCCTTGACAAGGAGAGAGACAAGGCACAATGCAATGTGAAGAAACATGCCAGATGACAACCGACACCATCAATTTGCCGGATGAAGGTGGAATGTAGGGGTGCAATTACAAATGCAAGGGCATTGAAAGCGTCCAAAATCTTTGCCCACTTCTTCCGCTAATGTGGTTGAATGCCTTCTCGCTTGACAATCAAATCCACAACAGCCAACTCGTCCTGGTTTGCCCCAACAATTTGTGGACGGTCACATTGAGGGTCAAACGTAAGGCAGAGGTAGTCACAACTTGGGGCAAGAAACAACAAGCGTAGCACCCAATGGAAATTGCCCAAATGATAGACCTGCGCCACATGGGACACGGGACTCATCGTAGAGCATTTCTTCGTGCATGCCCCGGTGCCATCCGCGGAGCTTTGCTAGAGGACAATGTTGTAAGCACGAAAGGCAAAAGGGCGAAAGGCTTCAAAGCGGGGGGGGGCGGTGGAGAAAATCAGCAATGGCCCACATGTGGGAAGATTGGCTACATAACCCCCGCCGTTTGCAGTTCCCCGACGCTTCAAAGCAAGGGACAAAATCAGAAGTGGCCCACAAGTGGGCGGATTGGCTAAATAACCCCTGCCGTCCCCGGGGGGGGGGGGGGACAAAATCAGTATTGGCCCACCAGTGGGTGGATTGGCTACATAACCCCTACCGTCGGGGGAGGGTGGGGGGGGGGGGGGGGGCGCAATGCTTCAAAGCACGGAGCAAAATCAGAATAGGCCCCACCGCTTCAAAGCACGGGACAAAATCAGAAAGTCACCCACAAGTGCGCGGATTGGCTACACAACCCCTGCCGTTTGGGGTGTCCCCAACACTTCAAAGCACGGGACAAAATCAGAAGTGGCCCACAACTGGGCAGATTGGCTACATAACCCGTAACATCTAGGGGCTCCCCAACGCTTCAAAGCACGGGCCGAAATCAGAATTGGCCCACAAGTGCGCGGATTGGCACATAACCCCTACCGCTTGGGGGGTGCACAACGCTTCAAAGCTAGGGGACGAAATCAAAAATGGCCCAATGGGCGAATAGGCTAAATAACCCGTGCCGTTTTGGGGATCCCCAGCGCTTCAAATCACAGGTGAACATCAGAAGTGGCCAACAAGTGGGCGGATTGGCTACAGAACCCTTGCCGCCTAGGGGGTCCCCAACACTTCAAAGCGGGGAACAGGACTCCTTAACCCCAACCTGTTTTACTAATTAAATTACTCAGTAGAAAAAAATCTTCTACTAAATTGCTCACTAGAAAAAAATGTCTTCTGCTATGAAAATTACTTAGTGGCAAAAAAAAATTCACTAAGCTTTTTTCCTCGGCAAACCTTTTTGTTTCTACTCGGTTTTTTACTGAGTAGAAAAAAAATTCTACTAAGTAATTTACTTAGTAGAAAACCCACCCGAGGAGAGAAGCACCAGAGGAGAAACTTAGTAACTAAGAGTTCTTTGACTAAGTTTTGAAACTTGAGAATGCTTTAAAAAAAAGTTTTATTTACAAAGTTTTACCACGGACCCGGAAAATGGGGGAAATGGGGGGAAATGGGGGGAAGGGGTGAAAGCGGGGGGAACAGGGGGGGGGGGGGGATGGTAAAGTGATGTTGGAGGAGTGGGGGTGAGGTGGTTGACAAGATTCAAAAGCCTTTCCAAAGATTTGCATGTGCAACACAACATGATGGACACCATTTCCTTTGGCAGTGAGGCCATGGGGCATCCATGATACCATTGATCCAAATGAGATATATGTTTTCTGCAAGGCATGGTGCATATTGTACTGCTCCTCAAGGCGCACATTTTTTAACATGAAAAAGAAGCACTCAACATCACAAGAGGTGCGCGGAAGGCCCAATATTTGGACTGCACAAATGAATTGGATAAATTGTGGGCAGGCGGTCCGGTGATGCCCACATCGCCCACATCCGTTGCTTTGATACATGCCAACTGACGTGATGCATCACAACTCATCCACTGCTGCTGGACTGCCCAATTATTGTTCATGAAGATGCAACCATGGTTTGCACCAAAACTTGGGGGATCCAAAGTGCTACACAAAATGAGAAAATTATGGGAGAACTGCACCATTTCCTGTTTGCCATAGTCTGAGCCTGAGCGTAAACACAACCTTGGCCACCATCCGAAAAGCACAGGAGTACAAGATATGCAAGGCAAGTGCTCTTCCCACCATGGCCGTAGTAAAACCCACACACAAACACTCACCGACTGAAAACCAGGCAAAATGGGAACCCGCCGCTACTCACCGAAAAATTAGTGAGCTTACGTCCCCACGCTTGGAACAGCACTCCCTGGGGACCTTTACGCCAACAACGATACCCAGCGTGTGCCCAGTGCGCACCCGGCACGGTGACAGAGTAATCGAGAAATCAAACTTGCATGTCCTCAGGCTCGGCTCGCGAAGTGGAATGATCAATCACGTTGATTCGGTGTGTGTGTTGGGGGGCCGGGGGCTGGCGGATGTTTTGGAGGGACACCCGCATTGGGTCAGCAGGGGCCCATGTGTGTGACGGGCGCCGGTCATATCTGCGCCCGTCCCCTCGCCTTTGGTCAGAACGTCGACAGGTCTGGGGGGCGGATAAGGCTAAGCAAGCGTTTGGTAGATCCGGGTGCAGAAGGGGGGGGGGTGACCTAATTAAAAAACAGACAAATGCAAACCAGAGGTAATGCACTCCACAGTCAGGCATAAGTGCATCTTTATTCTCTATGCCAAACCTGGTTGAACCTCAAGACACACACTGTGTCTGAAACAGAAAACAGAACATCATGTCTGACTACATTAGTCAGACAATCACAGTCAGTAGCTGTCAGTCAGACATCAGCAATCAGTGTCGGATAAAGACACCATGCATTACCGGCATGGCCGAAAAGAAGGGGGGGGGGGGGGCGTCGCTCATGGGGGCGGTGGTTTTGTGTTTGTGGGTGATGGCCGTCACCCGATAGACCGAGGCACACGAGGCGGCGCGGCGACATGCCCCCAGTCCGTGACACCTCCCCTCGAAGCCCCCGAAGCGGTGGTCCCGGAACACAATCCCGAGCGCATTCACGACTGTTTGCATGGCGTCAGCGCGGCGGTTCAGCGCCTCGTCGTTGGACGGCCCGTCGCCCGAAGAAAGGCTTTCCGGTTCAGAGGGGGCTGGGCCTGGAGCATGGCATGACGAGGCGCTTGTGTCGCAGCAACGCATCTCACGCCCCGGACTCGGGGGAACAGTGACGAGGGTGAGGGCGGGCAGCGCGGGCACTCCTTGGGGCACTGGGAGCTCCATCGAGGCCGGGCAGACCCGGCCCCTTCGGGAGGGCGGGGCACGAGGGACCGCCTCTTCGCGTGTGGTGTCCGGGCGCTGCTGCCGCGAGGACAGCTCTTGGAGGGGCCGGGCAGGGGGGGGTCCCTTGTGGTTCGGAGTTCGGCGGCACGCGGATGCGAAGTGCTGTTGTTGGGGTCATCGGGTGTTTGGAATCGAATGGGGGGGCGCTGGCTGAGCAAACACGTTCCATCAGAGCACAAAGTCGCCACTCGGCACAACACGCCTCAAGCCTCAGGGCACAGTACGGGGCAGTGGTGCGCCGGCGGCGGGTGGCACTCGCGACGCATTGACCGGTACCCGCAGGTGCACTCACCGCCTCGTGTTCTGAAACAAAACTGCGAGGAGGCCAACCGCCCCCCGGGCAACACACTGGCGGCAGACTCTCATTAAACACAACGCCCCTTCGTGCAAAGGAACCAAACAAGCCTCTCGTTGATGCACGCTTGGCCACAGGACCGCAGCATCAAGCGGCGGTCACCCAACAACGCCTGGCACATCACCAACGGCAGTTGGCCGGACACTGAGTCACAGCGGTTGGCACATAACCGACGTTAACCGACAAAATTGGACTGTCAACTGTTGGCGGTTATGCGCGGGGCAACGGACGCCGACTGGGAATCCTCGTGCCTGCCGTCCCTGTAGCACGCTGCAGGGAGGGAGGGATGTATGTCCTCCAGTAGTGGAGGGGAATTCGCAGGTAGCCGGACTCGAACCCGGTACTATGCTCCTGGAACGAAGGTGCCCAAGCACCAGTGGTGGGGTGGGGCGGGCCCTCCAGGTTCGAACACGACCCTTCTCAGGACCTCCTCCACGTGTCACTCAGTGGGGTGGGCTGGGAATCGATCCCAGGGCGAGACGCCTGCGATGCGATGCCTTTGACCACTGAACTACGGGAGTACCCCCAACAGTCGGTGGTTCACCGCCGGCAGTGGGCCACCAACCGCTTGTGGCTGGCCGGCTAAGCGCCGTCTTTGGGGGGGGGGGGGGGGCGGGGGTCTTCAAGGGCCGTTCTAGGAAGGCAACAAAGGGAAATATCTCATTTATAAAGGACACCCCTGGACGCTACTGAAATGCCGCGGCCTTCGGAGAGCCCTCCCAACGCTGATGCTCGGGATTGCGGGCCGAGGTGTATCGAGGATCCGTCCGGCACCAGCACAACAGCAGCAGCCCCGGCTATGCCCCCTGGACCAGGGGTGCATTCGAAGGGGGGGAGGCAGCCCCCCCCTGCCGCCCGCCGCCTCCAGGGCGCCCAGGCTGTGCCCAGTTGCCGTCTCCCTGACGGCAAGTGCCAGTTCAACGGCTTTTGCAACCGACAGTAACCGCCCCCAACCGCTTTAGTAACCTCCTCCAACCGCCTATCTAACCGCTTCTGGAGCCGCCTCTGAGGCCCCTTCCCTTCTAATGCATCCCTGCCCTCGGCCTCTTACAGTTTGGAGGGCAAGAGTCGCAATTCGCGCCGCAGGATTTTGCCCGAGGCGGACTTGGGGATGGCCTGTATGAAGGCCACGTCGCGGATGCGCTTGTACGGCGCCGTCTGCCGCGCGGCCACGTCGATGATCTCCTTCGCCAGGGGCGCGGCGGGAGCGACGCCCTCCCGGAGGACGATGAACGCCTTGGGGTACTCCTCCCCGTCGACGGTGATGCCGACCACCGCGCAGTCCTGCACGGCCGGATGGCCCTGCAGCACGTCCTCGAGCTCCGCGGGCGCGACCTGGAACCCCTTGACCTTGATCAGCTCCTTGCAGCGGTCCACGATGTAGCAGTCCCCGTCCGCGTCCATGTACCCCAGGTCCCCCGTGTGGAGGTACCCCTCGGCGTCGATCGTGGCCGCTGTGGCGGCCGCGTTGTTCAAATACCCCTGCGTGGACGCGAGCATGAGAACGGAGGAGGGTACCCGCAGGGGATGGGGCAGGGGCACGGGGAGGGGGGGACAGGCCATTGCGTCGTGACCCTGGGGGGCGGGGGGGGGGGGGGCTAAACCCCCCCCCCTCCGGGATTTTGGCTGAACCAGCCCCGCACCCCCCCCCCACATCAGAAAATGGTTCCTGAGGGAAAACATGAAGTTTATCAAAGGGGCCCGAACTTAGAGGTCGATTTTAGGCACGCAACTTTTTTTTGGCCTCTAACCCGCCCCCCCCCCCCCAGTGTATTATCAACCGTCCACTAATCAATGGCCTGGGGGAGGGGGAGGGTGAGCAGGAACAATGGGGGGCGCGGGAGCAGGGGTCTTCACAATGGAGCGAAGCCTCCTTCGGTGGATCTCAGAGACCGGCCGCCCATGCGCAGATGCCCCGACCTGCAAACCCCTCGGTTTTGACACCCGCCAGTGCCTGACAAGCTGTCGAGGAAGGAGACAAGGGGGCCAGCACCAGGCCCGATGGCGCCCAGCCACCAGTCCACACTGCCGCTGGGGACCTCCTCCTGCAGCACCACCACCACCACCACCACCTCCTCCTCCTCCTCCTCCTCCTGCTCCTCCTCCATCACCTCCGTGATAAGCAGCACCGCACCAGTTGGTCTGCACGCCAGGGCTGGGGCCATACAGAGGGGGCTACGACAATATGAAGGTGGGCCCCAAACAGCACTGACCCTGATGGAGGGATGGAGAAGCACCGCGGGAAAAGAGGTGCGAAATTAACACAGACCAAGTTTGCTCAGCATTTACCGATGGCCCCAAGCAACTTCTGTCGACAGTAGTCGATGGTTGGTATGAAAAGCCGAAGTGGTGGCGCAGAAATCCGTTCCAGCCCCCCACCCCCCATGTCAATGGACCCCCGATGTCAATGGCCCCCCCATGTCCTGTCCTCGGATCAAAGACTGACGATGATTCCATCACAGGCCTTTATTTGATAGAGCTTCGCCTCTTGGCCGGGTGCTGAGTGGCGGCGGGAACGGGGTATCAACAGCATAGGGCCACCCACGCGGGGGTTCGGCCAGTCCGGAAGATGGCGTCTGTAGGAGACCCCCACGGCAGCCTGAAGCCCAAGGCCCGGGACAGTGTCGTACCACTGATGGCAGATGTCCTCAACCTCCGGCTGTTGTGGTCTCGGGTCGTTTTCTCAAAAAGAGCTCTTCCGGAAAGTCGCAGTGAAATGGGGGAAACGGGGGGGAATGGGGGGAAAGGGGCCCGTTGTGCACCGCCCCACACCGGAGGACGTCGCCTTTCCGGCACCAGAGAAATCCCGTCGGCGTGCCGGCCTGCACCCAGCGCAGGCGACGCCCCCCTCCCCCCCGCGACTTTGGCGGACAGCTCCCTGCGGCACCGGAGACGGTCTGTCGGCTACGGAGACGGTCCACGCGGGATGGGCATGCCGGGATGTGCGGGGTTGCCCCGGCACTTGTGCAGGAAATCCCCCTTCGGCCAACGGAGACATTCAGCGCTGGACGGCCCCGTGGCCGTGTGAGTGCCACTGACACCCGCACATGCCAAGGCATGGGCGACACAAACGATGCGGGAGGGAACGCGGGGAAGTGAGGGCAAATGGGGGAAAATGTGGGGAATTTGGGGGGGGGGATAGAGAAAATGGGGGCAACTGGGTGATTGTCACAAATGCACGATACAAAATGTACAAAAGTGTTCCGGGATGAGAGGAAAACGGAGAAAAATGGGAGAAAATGGGACATTTGGAGACACCTTTCCCATTCTTCCGACTCCCATTCCCCCCATTTTTCCGGTGGCTCAGCAGCTTTCCTTCGGGTTCCCGAACACAAATCAGGTCGCCGGAGTCTCCGGACAGAAAATTAGGGAAAACGGCGGATCGGAGACTGAGGGGCACTGCGACGGTGTCCCTCTCAAGGCCCTCTTTGGGCGGGGCGGTGTATAGACCTGCATGACGTTGGGGCCCTTCAACCAGAACTCTCCGGTCTGGCCCGGCCCCACGGGCCGCCCGGTCTCCAGATCCACGATTTTGAGGCTCATGTTGGGCACCAATCGGCCGATGCTCGAGTGCTTGTGCTGGGCCTTGTAGGGCAGCATGTGGGAGATGGGGGCCATCTCCGTCATGCCGTAGCCCTGGCGCAGGCCGCACTTCAGCCGCTGCACGCACGCCTGCGCCAGTTCCATGCCCAGGGGCGCGGCGGCGGAGAAGAGGTCCCGGAGGCTGCGGAGGTCGTACTGGTCGACGTCGGGGTGTTTGGTCAGGAAGTGCACGATGGGGGGCGCCACGTGGACCATGGTGACCTTGTGCTGCTGCAGGGCCTCCAGGAACACCTGGGCGAAGGGCGGACGGGGGAGCGGGGGAGGCGTGGCATGGCAGGCCAGGGTCGCGGCTGGGCGGCCTGGGTCATTCCCAGTGGGGCGGAGGGACGCGCACAGGGAGGTGCTGGTCCACACGGGGGGCTGCCGGACCCACCCACTCAGGAAACCGCAACAACCCCAACAACTCCCCGGCCCCACGGGGGCGGCAGGACGGGGGAGGCTGGGTCGGGTGTAGGGCATCGGGGCGCTGTGAAGGGGGCGGGGGCATGGCATTCACATGGTGCTGGGCATATCGATGCTGTGGAGATGCGCAACGCTTCGCTTGATTGTCAAGGTTTCATAGCGTGGGAGGCACTCGGTCATCGGGATATTGAATGTGAGGGTGCAGGGCCGAGAGGACTCTGGAAGTCACCGCCGCTGAACTGCTGAGAGCCGATACCTTTTAGGGGCTCAAGGCGAGGTGCCCCACTTGGAACTGCGTCTGTCCCCATTCCTACCCCAACCAAACAGCAACGAAAACTTGCCGGTGGATCTGATGATGGTGAGGATGAAGGTGACCTTGACGAGCTTGAGGATGCCATGGATGCGGCCATAACACACACGCCGGTGTTTTGAATAGTCCCCCCCTCACCAGAGCTACTATCAAACTGCTTTCTCCTGAGCACCTCCCTTATCCTTCCTTGAAGACCTCAACCTGCAAAGCAACAATGGCCCCATCATCATATCGCAACCATAATGCTAGATCCTAAATCGTTCGTTACCACAAGGAGACGCTCCAACAAGGCCATGGTCAACGGCTGTACATCAAAGGGCCAACGAAAACTACAACAACGCATCAAATGGTGGAAAATAAACCTTGTTACATTGTGTTGCTTCCTCACTGCCTTGACCTCTCAGCCCCACAATTTCCCAACAACATGCTTGTGAATTTGTTAAAGCGCAGCTCATCACCGGCCAGACTGCAGCAAGGTTCTATAAGTTGCAAACATGTGACAGTAGATGATGGTCTGCAATGCTCAACCAAGCAACCGGTGTGCCATGCTCATGTCACGTGTTGGTTCCAATGTGCCCGTTGGTTGGACTACGAGCTGGTGGTGGTGCAGTGAGTTGTTAATCCCCATGAGTGCATCTTAATCCACCATGCTGTGAAACCTTTCACCCTGGAGCTAGGTTGGCTGTATAGGTGAAAACCATGAATGCACCTTGAAACAGGCCATTGGGGTGCGGCATATGCAGCCGTCTACAACAAAGTTGGACCACACAGCCCTTTTGCACTGGGACACTATGCCTGTTCCGCACGAACAGCCAATACGCAAACCACCACATTGCCGCTCAGCCACTCTAAGCCCCCACGCCTCGTATATCCCTTGAAAAAACAGCGTACATTAATCCATGCGTACATAATCGGGGCCTCTTCTCTACACCTGGAACTCACAGCCTTTATTGGAAGATTACGCGGTTGCTTGTATGGTGTGTGCTTGGTTGTTCAAGTAGAAGGGGGCTTTACAGCGAGCAGCAAAGCAGCAAAACACTCATCAGTTGCAATAGACTGAAGATCAAGTATGGGAAACAACGTTCTTCTACTCATCTTAGTCCACCGTCTTTCGTATTTTGCACCCTAACACCAGATTATGTGAAACAAACAATCTCACTTGTCCTCAACCGTGTCATGCATGTCATGTCAATAGGGTTAGATCCAGCAAAGAAAACTGTCATACACCGGGAACCTGTCGTCCTCCTTGGTACCAACTTCCTCAACCATGTCATTCATGCCATGTGCATAGGGCTAGTTGGTCACGACGTCTCTTATGCACAGACACCGTGGGAAACGCCGCAGCGAACTCGCCACTGGCACTTCAACCAACAAGGTGTCTGGCACAGAGCACGAGGTCACACACTGAGAACCTGACGCCCTTCTTGGTACCAACACATCATGGTTTTAAAACCTACTACCCTGTGAAGTCGGAATCTGTGAAAGAAGCGATGCAGGGCAGGTCTCCACCACTGGTCTGGATATCTTTTCACACCAAGGCCCCACAGAAGTGATCGCATGTTTGATACGACATCTCGTTTGTTCAAGGCATACAGGAGAGACTTATACAGCAAAGAGGGCAGAAGGGAGCGCAACACCATCCGTGCATTGGGCGAGTGGGCGTCGACCCAGTTTTCCCACTCTGCTGTCACTGTCCCTGTGACCCAGTCACTGAGTTTTTGAACAACTCCTTTTCTCTGCAGACCAAAACTGTGCTTGAAAAATCCCGTATGCTGGTCAAGAAGCATAGATGCTTCTCCCCACGTAGTAACACTCCCATGGGGTTCCCACTTCAGTGGGATATTGTACAAGTACACCGCAGTCAATTGCTCAATCAAAAATAAAGTGGGGGCCTCGAGAAAGGGGGAGATGCCCGCCATAGCAAAGTAGATATTATCCCTATATCGTGACATGATGACCACTGGTCTGGACTCAGATGAGGGGCCTGTATCAACACCCTCAGCCTCTGCAGACAAGATCTCCCCCACCACCCCATTCAGCGCATCAAAATTTCGAAAAAACTGCATCACCACGCGCTTGTTTTTCCGTGTTGAATGCCGCACAATACTCTGCAGTCGTCCCCCCTCCGCTCCATCCCAGGGGAGGGTATGTATGAAGCGTACATGGTGGCCTGCAACTTCGGCGGTGGCAAAGGTTCTGTCTGCAGGGGACCACCACCCTGAGAAACCTGACTGGCACAATGTCTCTGGAGTAACCAGGTGCACTGTCCTGGAGACAAACATGTCATGGGCTAGCACTGTTTCATCAGGGGAGTGGTGAATAAGCTCAACTGTCCCTGGAAGTGTAATCTGCACAGGGATACCCTGTGTCTTTGAAAAATCAGCACAGAGGTCGGTAAGCTGTCGTTGGGCAGACTGGACATTCTCACCAAAAAGGCTGGTGAACTCCTTCCAGCAGACCCATATCTCGGCAATTTGTGCTGAGAGAAATCCCCCAATGGGGATTCCTCTCGCACCCTGACATAATATAAGGGAACCAACAGTGAGGAATACGTTTTCAGTCATGTCGTACTCTACAAACCGCAGCACTTCTGAATCCGAGAGTGTTACAAAAGATTTCGCAGAATTTTTTCCAAACCTATCTAGGTCTTTCTCCAGGCCTTTGGCTATACTAAACCACAGTGTCTTCCCACGAGTGTCTGAGCGTGCTCTGTCTATGGCCCAACTGATAGCTTGTAAAGCCTCTGACCGTTCAATTTGCCAAAACATGTCGTCCATGTCGCGCTCTCTAAAATTAACCGAGGTCGCACCGTCAGCAAATCGCTGAATTGCCTTAATTTGATCACGCACACCCAACATGTTTGGAAAGCCCAGGCAAAGTCCTGAGCTATGCAGGAAGGCACACAGCAGTTGTAGGGCACGGGAAATGACTCTACTATAACCCTGGAGGGCATGTGATTTGTAAGATACAATATCCCTCCACTTCAGGACTGGGTTATCAGGATCATACTCCGTAGATTTCCACTTAGGGAGTGAAAACATCGCTGGGGCACTGGGGTAGCGTTTATGGGGCTGGGGGTCCATAAAACATTCAAACAGAAAGTCGTCTGTATCTTCCTGTAAAGCAAAACAGGCTCTGCCAAGACGACGTTGCAGCATGTCATTAATGATTCCACATTCCCGTGCACGCTTGATGACCATGTGTGTAATTGCGAGCCTTGCAATGGCAGGTGAATCAGCCCACCCCCACAACTGAAAGCGTGAGCCAAAAATAGTAGACTCTAACAGACGAGTATCATACAGCTGGGAGCACAGACCACCTAATTTGTCAGTTTTTTGTCCCGAACAGTCACCCTCAGTTGTAACTCTGAGACATCATACCGCAAACCACAGATCTGTGAACCATTGAGCCATGGGGCTAACTGGACGCCTTGGGCCACTGTGGTTCGCATTGCTTCCCATAGTGTGGACTCTGTCTGTTTTACAATCCCTCCCTCGAAAATACCTTTCGCCACAAACTGACACCGTTCGACAGAAACCTGTGAAACTGCCAGCTCCTGCAGGGCAGTAGTCATGTCTGTCAACTGCTGTCTGAGTGAACCTGGGTCAGGGAAGAATTGATTTCTAGCATTTGCAGTAAAAATACGTACAGATTGGGGCTCCAGGATATGGGACCAATCGGACGGAGTCCGGATGACCACGTGGTCAAGAAAGCCGCCAAAATTTGGTGAACCCTTGCGCATGTGGGAGCACATACATGATCGCTTTTTAATACGGCTCAGAGCCTCTGCACATACCTGTTGGAGTGCTGCAGGTGTAGTTTCCAGTTTCCAGGCTCCTAGTTCCCGTGGGAGAGAGACCCACGTACAGAAATTTGAATCAGAACATCGCAATTCCTCCAAGATGTGTGTTGTGATTTTAGGCGCATTCTGCTGCCCTCCTCCACTCAAGGCATCGCGTATTGTCAAAAAAGGAACCGGGATCACACAAATGGATTTAGCAAACCAATCTCTGAGGCCCCTCGGGATCATGAGCTTGGTCATAGCATCAATACAGATCCCTCTCACCTGTGTTTGTATCATGGGGTCAAAGCAAGGAATTCGCAGTACCAGTCTTCGTTTCACCGTAAGATTCCATTTACTCTTGGTTAACCTCGCAATGTGTTTAAAAAGCCGTTCAAACAGATTGGGTTCGATCTTGCCTGCAACACATGCTAGGAACCACCACCGTTCATCCATCTCACGATTGGATTTACAGGAGTTGTTGCGTAACAATGATTGTGCCATTGTTGTAAGTGAGGCAGTTTCCATGGAAATGGTCTTTGAGTGAGCTCCTAATAGCCGTTCGACTTTGAATGCGTCGATACCACCAAAGGGGGTAACTTGATTCAGTGTCTGGCCTAGGACTGTGTTCCACCAACGTTCAATGGCACCAGCCTTTTATCAGCCACGTCTTGTAGCGCCACAATGGTAACTCTTGCTGGACCCTCGCGAGCAAGCATGCGAGCAAGGGAGGGGAGTTTTCCGAATCCCATGGCTGCTCTGATTTTTCTGTGGCGGATACCTGAGAAATGGTTGGCCAGCGCCTTGGCTTTTTGTAGGTGTTCCCTATATCTATCTAAGCAGGATCTCTGATTTTGGAAGCATCCGGTTTGCCCTACGTAGGGGGGGTACGGGCCGCACACCGTATACACCCAGGAACCCACCTCATCAAGCCTCCAGGTGAGTGGGAGCTTCGCTAGGCGGGCTATCCGGCGTAGGCGTGAGTCCTTGGCATCAGTTAGTAAAAGATTGGTCTCCTGGAGTGAGTCCCGCACTGCTGACCAGTTCACAGGTTTTGCGCGCAACAATGCCTCTCTCTTCAGGGCAATATCATCCCATCTGTCCCAGAACGTTTGTACCTCTGCATGCCTGAAGCCTGCACAACCTTTTGGCAAGTGATTCTCAGAGAAAGAGGGTAAAGGAAACCATTCTGAGCTACTTTTCCCTCCGATCAGTCCTCGTAGGGAGCTGGAGTACTTTTCAGATGACAAGTCATGTCCCACTTGTTTTATACCACTTTCTAGAATATATACTTCCCACGGGCCATTCATTCTTGACCATGTTTCTTTTTTTCCACCCGTATGTTCGAACATTCATGAAGCGCACTGCACCACAAAGTACAGCTCTACCTTTTTGTTCCCAGGTCTGGAGAAATGAGTTCCATCTGGATGATGCATCACGTTTGGTAACACACACAAGCCGGAACGGTTCAAAACTTCTCAGTTTTCGGTTGAAAACTCGAAAAACATCGTCAGACGGGTCAGGACACATCGCCGTATTAACGAAGCACGCAGACCTTGCCTCTAGTCTATTCAGGACCTGAAGCAGTGGCGTCTGAGACTCAATTCCCAAACCTCCTGTATCGTCTGGGTTCCAATACTCAGCCGTGGGGGAGGCCCACGGGTTGCTCCACAGGGAGAGGGTAACATGGCATACTTCAGTGAAAAATTCTTCCCACCCACTAGTGAATCTGATATTATCGTGTTCGTGAGGTGAAGCACAATCAGGGAGATACGCATCCTGCACCTTCCGGAAACTTTCCAGGGTGGTTGACAGTTTCCCTTTATCCAAATCATCCCATGATGACCATCCATTCTGGGCAGCGAACCTGTTCCATAGGACAGTGAGGGTGCGACTTTGGGTAACCTTTTCAACAAAAGTTTCAAAATCCTCTCTGCCCGTGAGCACAGTAGCTTCTCGCGGTAGGGGTGTCTCCTCAGGCTCATCTGGTTCTGAGTCATAGTCAGAATCTGTACTATAAACCAGGGGTGGGATTTCAGCTGGATCATCTTCACTAGTATCCCCAGTGAAGACTGTGTCTCCGCGGGTGGGGGCATCAGGCGTTGATCTGGTCGCGCCGGAGACCTCTTTACCTAAACTATCGAAGTGCATAGTAGGAGGGGAGGGGGGAGACAAAAAAGATTTGGACGTGTGCTCCTGGTCCAAGTCATCGGTATCTCTGTGCAACTCAGCAGAAATAGTCGAAATGGATGTTTCTAGCTCTTGAACAACGTGTGTCATTTTTTCCACAACCAGGTCTTGCTGCACTATACGCGTCATCCCCGCAACCACCGCATCACGAATATGTGCAGGTAGGTCATGAAAAGAATCTGCGAGTATATCCGTGACATCAGACATTTTGTGACCTGACATTTTGTGAGGCCTTCAACCTTCTAGATGATGTCATCGTCATCTTCGGCCATGTCCTGAGATTCTGGGGACTGGGGGCCGTTCTCCTGAGGGGTAGAGAGAAGCGAGGCATCCGTAGGTGCTGAGACTGCTGCATCGTCTTGGGCGGTGACGGTGTTCTCAGGCCCACCAGAGCTAGTACCCGTAGGGTTCTCACCTCCAGTGTTGAGCTGTGCAGCGCTGGGGCCTACGACAGTAGGAAGTGCAGCCAGTGCAGGCAGTCCAGAGGATGGCGACATTAGTGCGCTGGTTGATCTGCGGCCTCTCCTGGCGGCTGGGACCTTCGCTCTATCCAGCGCATCGTCTTTTTGAAGGAAGATGTTGGAAAGGCACAGGTCCAATGGGACATCCACGTTGATCTTCTCGCCTTTCTCCATCCATGGATCTGGTCTTGCCGGCATGTCGGTACTCCATCGTAGGACACCGCTTTTTGTCACTTCGCACACTCTCACTGGAACAGCGCAGAATTTCCCTTGGTTTGCACCAATGTCTGGGATAATCGCCCATAGTCCTTCCCGCAGTGTGTGAGACAACGCACAGATGATCATTGCTTTCGTGAAGGTAGCAAAAATGTCGATATTGACACCATGTTTCACAGCCGTATTAACGAGTTCATCCTTAGACCATTTGTCCAGTGGCTGGGACACTTGCACCTCTGTGAGTTCCATGTCATGCAGCGATCGCTTGCTGGATGCTGATGCTTCAGACTGTGGAGTGCTCCCTGAGATATTTTCGGAGGAAGGCTCTTGCGGTGGTATCGGTTCCGTATCGAGTCGTGCCTTCGCTTTCTCTTGTGCGGATGCCATCCTCTTATCAATTTCTTCCCGTGACCACCCTTGGCCTTCCAGCAGCATATGCCTAACTTGGTGGGATGCCCCAGCCCCAACGGCATAGCCATCTTCACTGAAGTTGTGGCATACACTTCGAACACTTGGCATTGCACCTAAATCTTGGCTCTCAAGGGGCTCCTGCCTCCAACCCCCTTTCCATCGGCAATTGGAACTTGCAAAGGCCATGGTCTTAGATGCATGCCAAGCTTTGCAAACCAGTTTCATTAGCTCTTGTCTTGTTTATTGTCGATCTTGTTTTGTATTCGATGTTGGATATTGCAGTCCGCGGATTTGGGTTGAATCATAAAAAATGGCTCTCAGAAGGTCGCCTTTTTGACACAGAGGAAAGGGCGGGCGGGTTTTCATTCGGCAGGGAGTTGATAGAGCCTCTGGGCTACGACCTCCCAAAAAAACAGGGCTCGGCTGAAAAACGACTCTTGCGACCCTGGGGGTTCAAAACCCGGTTGTGCGCCTTTGGCGCTCACCTAACTACATTATTTTGCATGGACAAATTTCCTTTGCATCCAGTGTTCTGGACAGGGGCCTTTGGCCCCCATCCCTAATATTGGCACTTTGCGTGAGGTAGGCATGGTCTACAAGGCGCACACAGTGACTACTTAGGGCACACAGTGTCGACAAACTAAAGACCACTTGGCCCCTATACACAGGTAAACAGTGATAGCGGCCCAATTTCGGGGAAGGGGGCCAGAGATTGTCACTTCCCGTCTACAACGTGCCGCCAATGCCTGCCATGGTACACAGCGTCGCGTCAACAATGTCTAGATGGGACAAATAGTATCGACACAACATAGGCGTTAATTCCTTTGATCCACGGGGTACTCAAGCATCCACCCCAAGTTAGGGACCCACAGAGCATACTAGATTGTCCACAAAGCCAAAACCATGGCGACAACCTCCGCAACCAGTGCACATGCTACAAATGTCTCACACTAGCAAACATGTGTGCAGCCCAGGGCTGCGGACTTGGGATAATAATACCATAAATGTCATCATCGAGATTATCCTCGGACTCTGATGGTCCAAGGGGCAACGGACAAGCACAAGGATCGAGTGCACCCCTACAATCAATGGCTTTTGGCGCCCAGATGTGTGTGCGTGTTGCATGTGTTGTGGTTGTTTTTGGTTGTCCTTGCCGGTTGTCGCACTTGGGCTTTCTCATCATCTCAACATGCACACTGGGAATTGGGCCCACAATGTTTCTGGCCCAGGGCCATCATTGTCCATTCCGGGCGGGTCGTGGACAAGGTGCGCGGGGGGGGGGGGGGGATTGGTACCTTGTAGGAGGATAAGGCTTGTTGAAGTAAAAAGAACCCTGAAAGTTGCACGTTGCACCCTCGAATATGTTTCCCACACACATATGACCATGACCCCTCAAATATGAGCCTAAGCCACTTGATATCAAACCGCGAGGCCATATATTGGACGGGGCCTGATACGTTGTGGCCCTAGCCGACTCTTTCTCACCTCTTTTCACAAATTTGGCTCTGCACAAGCCCCTACGTACTTTGCTATGTCCATTTTGGGGAGGGTCATGAGGTTGGATCACTGCATGTCTGCGATTGATACACCAAGAATGTGGATAACCCACTTCATGGAGGGCCAATAGTCGCTTGGAATCCTCAAGTTGTTGTTCCCATGCTCAATCCTACTTGTCCTACACTCGTCACCGTAGCTCTTCAACCAATGGAACCATATGTTACAAGCATAAGAATAAGTCGAAGTAACCTCACAAGGCCCGCAAAAAACATTATTCAAGGAAATGTGCCCATTGAAAGTGACATTTCACATTGCACCCTCGTCATAAAGACGTGCCAGGCTCATTTGTTGGAGGCCGAGATGATTGTGAGGGGACCAGGAAAATAACATATGGGGTTGAGCCCATCCAAAGCGGGCACATAGTGGAGGCTTGGGTCATGTCAAACATGCTTTTGGGTGGGCTACAAAAGGCATAGGTTATATCGGGGGGGGGGGCAGCACAATTACCTCTTTTTTTTCTAAATTGACATGCAAACCGCACTTGATGGCACGAGAGCAAGGGTATCAAACAGAATGTGGGGGCCCCACGGAGAGTGTGGATTCCCATTCTTTAAGGACAATGTGTACACGATGCAAAGGCAAGTGAATACTGGGGTGCACCGCAAGTGGCGCTGGAAGGGGGGGGGGGGTAAACTGACCCCTTCTAGCGGGGGGCGGATTATGTGCTTTTCGGCCAATATCTACATTAAAGCGTTCTATTTGGCCCCATTTGTAGCTACTACTTTTGTTGGCCCATGAGGTGACCATATATTGGAGCCCGACTAGGGGTGTGTTTTGGGGTTAGGGGGGTTCCAACGGAACTTGAGGGCGGAGTGGTGAAATTCAAGTGTGAGGACTAAGCACTCCCAATGGGGGTGATGTAGTGATTGTTGTAGTGGCAAGAGGTGTTAGGCATCCAAGAATCATCATGGGTGGGCCTTTGGCCTATGGTGGTGACTCAATGCTAGTACAACACTTATGGGTCACCCGTTGGAAGGGGGGTTCCGGCGCCGGAACCCCCGCTGGAACCCCCTTCCAGTAGCCGCTGGAAGGGGGTTCCCGCGGGTGCTGGAACGGGGTTCCAACGGATGTTGGAACCCTTGTAGCGCACGAAAATTCAACATTTAGGTTAGATAATAGAACACCCGGGACCCATACAAATAGCATATGTGGAGACATGTAGGATGAAGCCTACCAAGTGCACATTGGCCCTAAAGTACACAAAAAGCACCCCGCTGGAAGGGGGGGAGTCAAAGGGGGGGGGGGGGTTCCAGCAGAGCGCTTACAGCGGCGCACCCCAACTGGCAATACACATTGGGTGGGGGAAAGGGGGGTGACACACTGGCCAGAGAAAAGAAAGCTTAAGAGGTCCGTCTCTAATGGGAGAGGCATGGGCGTGAGGTGGGGGCATATGGACAAGGAGATAGTGTTGTTGGGTGCGAACCTTCGGCTCGAATTTTTCGAAAGTGACGATGCGGACGCCGTGTACCAAACCGCTCATCAACACGACGATCATTCCGTAGATGTGGAAGAAGGGGAGGAGCCCGGCGAGGGTGTCCTGGAGGGACAAGTCATTGAAGTCCTTGCACGCCACTTGGCAAAGGTTGGCCACTATGTTGTGGTGTGTTAAGCACACCCCCTTGGGCAAGCTTGTGGTCCCACTTGAATACGGGAGGATGGCAAGGTCCCCCTGCGGGTCAATGGCAATGCTCTTTGGCTCGCCGTGGTTCTGTAGGAGTTGCGCAAATGGCACCGCGGTGCCTGCGGCACCGAGCACAAAGATGTCCTTGAACTTGACATTCATCCCCATGATTGTGTTGACGTGCGCCGGCGTCGTTAGGACATATTGTGCGCCCGCGTCCTTCAGTTGGTGTGCCAACTCCCTTGCGGTGTAGTTCGGGTTCGCGGTGGTCACGATGCCGCCGGCTAGCGCAACGCCGAGCAACACCACTGCGTACTCCGGCACGTTTGGGCAGAACACGGCGAACACGTCACCCTTGGCAAACCCGCGTGATTGCAACCCGTGTGCTAGCTGCCGCGACTGATGTTCGAGCTGCCGATAGGTGAGGGTCTGCCCGGTGACGTGATGTACTAGGGCCACGCGGTCCCCGAACGAGGCGATCTTGTTGAACACAAATGTTGGGATCGACATGTTCGGTATTGGGACATCACGCCACTGGGATTGCAAACTCATGGTGAGCGACACCTTCACTGCAGAGCGGAAGCATGGCAGCACGCCAGAAGATTTGAAATGACTTATAGTTGTTGCGTGACATTTGGGACATTGTAAAAAGAGTGCGTTCGGTTGAGTACTCAATTCCTTAACATGGGGAACGAATTATCCCCCCATCCATTCTCGTTCGTACTCAACCGGACCATGCTTTGATAATGCTCGCGGTTGCTAATGACGACATTGCAAGCCCATGTGCCATGAACAAGAAGTGGATGGCTTATGGGGACTAGGCGATGCGATACGCGCCGGATCAGGGTGGAGGAACCCCGCAAAATGGATTGGATCGCGGATCGGACATGGAGGTGACCCTACCCCCCCCGTGCCTACCCCCCCGAAATGGATGTGAGCCAAAAAATCCACCGAAAAGAGTGGCGCGCCGCGGGTACCGCTTGGAGAGCCCCAATCTCACCAAAGCCCAACCTCCCCAACCTCACCTTCCATCAACCTTCCAATGTAGAGCCACAATGGGCATGTGTGTGCAAGAGACAGGCACAAGACCAAGAAACACACGTAGGACAACTACTTCAGCGAAGCACAACAGGCACCAACTCCTCAACCAAAAATCAATTGAACATGGCTCCCAGGCTCCCGGGGCTCCTCTCCTTCCCCCTGCATGTCCATAGGTGGGAATAGGATGCAGCGGCCGCAGCGATTCAGAAGTTGCGGATATTATCAAGGTATTGTGCCTTTATTCTTTCTGTGTGCATGTTGCCATGATGTAAATGTCTTCCTTCATATTTATGTGCCAAAGGCGCGGAAGAAAAATTTATGCACTTGCCTTTTGGTTCGGATTGTTAGTACTCCCTCCAGTGAGCATGCAAAGAGCCCCAAAAAGTGCTGAAGATTGGTTTTTTTTACCCTCCTTGGTCCACGATCCGGTCCATGTTTTGGGGGGTTTGGGGATTCTGCGCAACCCTGATCCGCCCGATCCATTTTCGTTGGCGTGCACACTGGTTCAATCCACTTTGATTCATTCTGGATTTTGCCAAGTTGATTTGGATGTTGTGTGGACAATAGTGCGGAGCAACAAGGGGCCGGACCTAGGGTTTTACTCACTAAGAGCCTCCCCAAAAACGCTGAAGGTGAGGTTTGGTAACCTTCCCCCAAGCCAAAAGTAGAAGGTGGGCTTTTGGAAGAAGAACTCTAATCTTTGCGAATTTCAAGATTTGGGCAATTTGTTTGTGCTTTGTAATCGTCATGCTTCTTGTGGTACAAGACAGGTGAATAGCGGGTTAAAAATGGCAAAAAAACCGGTTTGTGGTAGTCACAACCCATTTTCTTGGTGCATAAAAACAGGTGTGACTATTTTTAGCACAGGGGAGATGCACCAGAGGCTACCGGGTATGGGTGGAAATTTCCATTTTGCAACAACATAAAAAAACGGTTTTTGGCGGTTTTAGATGTACATGATGTCACATGATGACTTCATTGACGCTCCCAAGGGAGAAGAAGTAACATCAATGGGTGGGTGAAATGGCCCTTTTTCGAATATTTTTCAAGATGTTTTCTAATGATTGAGAATGCGTTGTTGGCATCATTACAAAAGTATAGGCATTTCCCGAAGCCTGATCCATTTTTTTCCCCGTCGTATTGCCATTTTAGAGATCGCCGAATTTCCAGTGTCTTTGCAGCATGTCTTTGTGTCTCAAAATGCTCCTTCTGTGTGGTGTAGGGCAAACGGCCTTTTCTACAAGTCGAAGTATTTCTGCGGAGCTGCGCCTAGCCGCGGTTGGGTGGCTGGGAGGCTTTGGAAACGCCCCCCCCAGGCCCCCTGGCTGGCTTGCTAGCTAGTGCGCCCCCTTAAAACAGCCAAAATACGTAGTGCACAACTGTTCCGCCTCTTCTCATGCATGATATGAGTATGTGTATGGGTTTTTGAAAGGGTGGGGGGGTTCAGCCACCTTTCAAGAACACCCTTACCTCACCACCCCATTCAAGAAAAACAAGTTTTGGCCTCTCTATGTGATTGTGGCAAGTGTGAGTGGTCCGTCTCCCAGATTGGGACCCCAATGCGGCTGGGGCTCAGCCATTCTACAACCCTTTCTGCTCAAAATAATGAACTGCCGTTCACTTACGTGACATCAATATTCATCTTCCCAATGCTTCAATTTTGCGCGGCGGCCGCGCCAGCAACAGGCCGGTCTGTAAATCCGATCGGAGAATTTCCTACCAAGTTGTACCGAACTGCAGTTCGTCTTTGCCGGGGCGTCGCCGCGAAAAAATAACGGTCGACGTAACTATAGTTAGGACCACCAGTTGTCGCCTAGCGAGTCGACCGCGCCCAGTTGAAAAATTTGCGGCGCAGCAGCAGGAGGGGAGCTCCGTGGGATCGCCCCTTGGCAGTTAGGCCGGCGCGGTGGGTACTCCGTAATGTTGAGCGACTGCCTTGCAGGCCATCCTGGCTCTATCCGCCCGCGACGTGGTGCCGGGCCCTGGGCTGAACGGGTGTCGGATGCGAGTCCCTAGGGGCGCAAGCAGGACACTAGCGACTCACGGAGCGGTGCGCGCGGTGCCGGGTGTGGTTGGGAAGTCCTTGGACTCAGAGATCAGGGGAGTGCGCGAGCCTTTTTACGCGGGGCGCGCGAGGGCATTTTAGTTTTGCGCATGCGATGTACCGCGACACGTTCCCGCGTGGGTCCGGCGTGGAGCAGAACAGTGAAGCGGCAACAGTGACATTTTTTTCTTGGCGCACTCCACAGAGCGCTTTTCAATATCTAAAATGCTTTTCAATGATTTTTTTGCGCAGATGCGTAAAACTTTGCATCTGTTGAAAAATATTCGATTTTGTCAATGGGACCAAGACAGAAAGATTGCACAAGGTTTTGAGGTTAAGTGTAAATTTTGCACCAAACACTATCTATCATCCATCAGTTCAACTTAAGCTCACAATTCGACAATTCGACATGGCAAGCCTGAGTCAAGAACTTTTGAAATTTGAGGAAGGTTTGTCGAATGCAGCTTGTTTTGACGTTGGGAAGTCCTTGCACTCAGGGAACACGGGAGCGCGCGAGCCTTTTTACAGTAGGTTTGTGCTACCGCGAAACAGGGTCGCAAAGTGATTGGCTGATTTGGTATCATTTACGACCATCGTGGAGCCGATTGGACACGATATCATCCATGCGCTTAAAAGAGAAGTTGTGGCCAATCAAAATATGCTGTTGATTTGTATGATATCAGTCCTGCTTGCCTGTAAGTAGCAAATTGGTTTGCAGTCGGACGACGATGCCCTGTGAAGGCAGGCGACACGTTTTTGAGGTGGTTTGGTGTGTTTGACGCCGGTTGGAAGTGTTTCGGTGCGACTAGGCTGCAAATGCACTTGAAATGAAGATGAATGAACATGACAACCCGACCCGACATCACCACCACACTTGCAGAGCCGAGTAAATTCCAGTTGTCAACACAACACCTCAGTCAACGACGAAAGGTGTGCTGATGATGTGCGAGCCTCAATGTGCTTTGTCTAGACTTGCCCTCGCTGTCCCCAGTACCCACGCAGACTATTTTGGGTTTACGGTTCCCGGTTTGTCTTCCCTGTTTCCAGAATCATGTTACTGCTTTGGAAACACCCCTCGGGTGATAACCTCTTGTGCTGGAATACCAACGCCTGCGCATGCCACCGTTTGTGCAGACGTTAAAGGCAACGCCATATGTGAAGGAGGTGGGGGTATTTTCATCCTGGTGGCCCTTTGGCAATTCGGAACGAAGACGTCCGCGAGGATCGCAAAGTTTTATCACTGAAACAACCACTTCCAATCGGTTAGATGATGGTGACCTTGGTTTCCCACCAACGCTTCCCTGTTGCTCTTTGTATTGGCTCCTCGAACAAGCATGCACCTCCCTTCACTATCATAACGGCTGCCGACATCGAGGCCGAAGAAAGGAGAAGTGCCCGAGAACCAAGAAATCGATCTCACCTGTGCTCGTAAACTCGAGGAAGCTGGGAGGTTAAAGATTTGTATTCGGCCTGAGCACTGCAGCATCGGTACGACTGGTCACAAAGTATGGATACGGAGGTCAAACGAAGCTGTGTTGCGTGCCACGTTCGCGCAACACAGGCTATGAACATTTTGCGGTAAGTTGTAATCGTCGCAGTGGTGGTCGCAGTAGCAGTGGTGCAGCAGCAGCAGCAGTTTGCCATTGCGTGTTCTTGTGTGTGTGCGTATGCTTGTGTGTGCGTGTGCGTGTGTACTCCGGGCATGGAACTTCGCACCACACGGTTGAAGTGATTAGCGGACAAAAGGTGAAAGTGTGCCCAAGAACTTGGTCTCACACATTTAGAAGGGTGCGGAGCAAAAAAAGGTGACAAATGACCCCGTTGTTAAGAGCTGGGGGTCCCCAAGGGTTGGCCAGGCAAGAAAATATCCCAAGTGTGTGTGTGTGTGTGTGTGCACAATTCAAAGCAACCAAGGTACAAAAGCTACGAAGCGGCGCCGGTGTGACGCTGATACCCGCACGCATGTTCACAACTATGGGCAAAGGTGGAGTCCGGATCGTTCACGCGTTTCGGGCAGTTGGTGACGAACAAAACTGACTCAAGATGTGAATCATCCGTTGAGGATTCGTACTCAGTACTGACTTTGTGTGTGCGCGCGCCCAAAGTGCCCCTCCTGGTCGCCCTCTGACCCACAGGAGACCTTCCACTACATCCCTCCCCAAGAATTTTCCAATAACTTTTTCCGTTTCCTTCGGTATTCCAAGAGGGACAGAAACCCCTTCTTCGCCTCTCCTCCACCTCATGGAGTTTGTCCTCGTGCTAAAGCTAACTATTCATTCACGTTTGCACACTATCCACATATTGTTTTCGGGAGCGGACAAAGATTGGCCAACGGCCAATAAAGGTGTTCTGTTGCCCCTTCGGCGTGGGCCGCTATGGCAAGCAAGGCGAAGTACAGCTTGCAAGTAACCTGTCAGCATGGTGGTGCCAGGACCCAGAACAATTGACTGGTTTACGTCACAAAAACAAAGGGGTGGGATCGGGCATCATGGGTGCCCGTTGCTCTCTGTCAGACCGCACAATGCTCGCTCCGACTGATGCCACGCCACTGTCCACCGCTGTCCCCATGCCCGACGTGGAGACGTACGCGGAGCTGCCCCGCCGCTCCGTGTCCCGCGCGGCGGCCTTCACAATGCTGGTGGGCTGTGTGCTGCTGCTGATTGGGCTGGGGCTTGCCACCCCTAGGTCCCAGAGGACGACCTTCCTGGCGGTCACCATGCGCCCTGTGACTGCCCTGCGCACGGCGGCGGGCATGGCCCCGGCGACAGCACGGCCCAGCATGCGGCTGCGGGCGGAGACGGAGGAGGAGAGCGAGACCATCGGTGATCTGCTCCGTGGTGGGGGCAAAAGCGCGGTGTGCACATGCCCGTGTTTCCCAGCCCCTTGCACGCCTTTCCTGATCTTCTCCGCGCGCTATTGAAAGCACAATCTGTCAACCGCCACCAACCGCCAACCACTAAATGGTCACCGCCCACCACCTCACCTTCCATCATCACTTGCGATCGCAACTGTTGTGGTTTGTTGTGGGTGATCGGTGTGTGACATGGTTTCTGGTGCCTTGTAACCCCCCCCCCCCCCATGTGTGCGCACACCCGGAGACCAACCGGCATACCAACTCAGCCTGCACGGCACACCTTTACTGCTTTACTGCGTCAGAGTGGGACGCGGGGGGGGGGGGGGGGGCTTGGTGACCGTTCCTCCCAGGGGTTACTGACGTTTACTGATGTTTATTGCATCAACATGTGGTCAGAGGTCAGGGCTTGTGTTCCACCTCAGCAGCCTGACGCCAAGTGCCAGCCTCAATGGCATTTGTCACCGACAGCAACCGCCCCCAACCGCTTTGGCAACCTCCTCCAACCGCCTGTCCAACCGCTTCTGGGGCCGCCTCTGAAGTCCCTCCCCTTCTGATGCATCCCTGGGGGGCCATTGTCAGCCCATTTTCCAGGCATGCTGGTGTCTAACCGCAACATCGATACACTGTCGCCATGCAGTGAGCGGGCAGTTAGGGGGACCGTAGCGTCCTGGGGAGCTCTCCACGGGGGCGGGGGGTTACCATGCACGCACCTGCATTTGTCTCCCGGCCCACGTGGCCTGGCACACTGTCCCAGTTTTGCTGTACTTGCGTGGCCTGTAGTGGTGTTGTGCGGACGCGGGTGCAGCCAATCTGGCTCTACTGCTGTGCGGTCATTGCATGCTCCTGGTGCTCTCAGGTGAGTCTGAAGCCCAGCAGCCTGGCGGACGCCCTTGCCCAGGATGCCAAGGAGGAGGCTGCTCGACGTGCGCGGGCAGGAATCAAGGTGGACGAGGTAGGCATGCTGCCGCGGTGCCTGAGCACAGCTTGTCCTGCATAACGAACGCTCTGTGTGCATTTGTGTGCCAATGGTGTTTGGCCTGCCCAACTGCCTCTGGAACTGTGGCCATGCGCCCCCTCACTGAAAACGGCGTCTGCGACACGCAGCCGGTCCCTGGGTCACCGGGGTCCCCGGGTCACCGGGAACGCCGGTCACCGACAGCAAATAAGGCCCGGTCCCCGCGCCGCTGGACCAACCACACCTGTACTGTGGTCCCTGACACCGCACATCAGTACTGCAGCTCTACTGCAGTTGTGCTGCGGTATGGCAGTCCCCTGCACCACACACCCATGCGGCAGCTTATTGCCCCCTCATACCATGACAGCTCATTGCACCTGCACACACCTGTACTACAGCCTGATGTTGAGATCCCTCCAAGCCCATGGACCAACACCGAGTCTTTGGTTGTGGATGAGGAACAAACAATCTCCCGTATCTCTTTCGGAGTGATTGGGATCACCACCGGTGTCTCCCTTCTGGTCTACGGCTTCGGCGCTTATTTCCAGGTCTGACGTGCCTGATGTGCCTGACGTGTTGTGCCAATAAGTCGGCTCCGGATGCACCTTACGCTGTGCCCTCGTCCAAAGGCCGTTGCTGTTGGCACGTTGCGCAAACGTTGCGTTGGGGAAAGTAACAACTGGCATGCCTGGCACTGCTGCACACCTCTGATCGGGAACAGTCAGAGATGCGGAAGCCCCCTGGCCCTTTGTTACATTTCCCACCGGTGGAGAGCACCCTCCGAAGTTCACTGCGTAGGGAAAGAATGTGTGTGAAGCATGCAGGCATCGGCGTGGGAGGGACGACAAGGGGCAGCATCTGTGAGCAGAGGGACAACCGTGTCCCACTCCCACCCGGTCGAGATCTTCTCTCCGGTGGCCTGAAACAAGGCATGTAAACAATGTATTTCTAGACACCCAGACCAGTGCGTACACCCGGGCGCACCAAGCTGCACACTGACTCGGCTTTGATGGCAACCCCCCGCCAAGGCTCCGTCCTGTGGCCAAGGAACCTCTGGTACTAGCCCTGATGTCTTGTCTCAGTTGTTGCCCGGGGAGTCTGCCTCTGCCGTCATGCTGATCTACGGGTTCCCCGCAAGTTTGATCGGGTTTGCGCTGAAGTATGCGGAGCTTAAGCCGCTCATCTGCAAGTATGATGTCGCCGGGGGGGAAGGGCCAGGCATGAGGTCCCGGTGGGAATGCAGCCGCATCAAGCCCAACATGCAAATGCACTGGAGGCATTGGGTGGCAGACGCATCGACAGTCGCCTTAAGTGAGCAGCCTTGCCACAGCCCTGCTCCTGCCCGCCATAGCGCAGCCGAAGCCTCGACATAGCCTTGCCACACAGAGACCAGAGATTTCCATGACCCTGCCGTAGAGTTGCCACAGCCTTCCCTTGCCATACGCAAGCCTGGCGACAACCTCATTAAGATGTGTAACAATGCGAGCAAGTCTTGACTCGAACCAGAGCTCGCACCGTCGCGCAATCTCCGAATTGGGCAAGAATCGGCTAAGCGATACGACGACTGCAACAATGCAGTTTTTTGGCTCCCCACCCCCAGACGCAGGGACGCAGAGCCCAATTTCTTACTCAGAGACATGGCCGCGCCCATGAAATAGGGTCAGTGGCTGTGCAGGACATCCCCCATGTCCAAATGACGATCACCTCTTTGCAGTGGGTTGGTGTGGCGGATGTGAGCATCCGCACCAGCCGCCGTGGCGGTGAGTGTCGGTCAGTGGCGAAAGTTCCCGTTTTCCTTGCATCGGTGAGTGCGATGAGTGTTTTGCTCGTCAGGGACCTGAGGGCGGGGTTCTGCACCTTTGGGAAGATGAGACATGTCACCCAATTTCCCTCCATTTCCTGCACCTTAGCCTGTTCAAACATTTTCTATCACATTTCCCCATCCCCGCCCCCCCATTTCCTCCCATCCCCCCCAGTCTTTCCGCCTCCCAAATATTCATTTGGTGAGTTGGTGGGTTGAGTTGCAGTGCGGTTAGTGGCGGTTAGTGGGTTAGTGGCGGTTAGTGCGGGTAGTGGCGGTGAGTGGCAGTTAGTGCGGATGGGTCGCAGGGGTCACCTGTCAGGCCTGCTGCCAGCTGCGGTGGGCACAAGAGTGTGCCAGGGTGCCTCATCATCGCAGGTCTGACCCCGAGGCCCTGAAGATGCGAGAAACCCAAGCCACAGATATTCAGAAGCGGATTCGTGAGGACGTGACCCGGTACCGATATGGGGACGAGCAGCATTTGGAGGAGGTGTGGCTCGTGGAGGGGCTCGGCCTGAGCTGGAGGGAGGGAGCAGCCCCGGCGTCCCTGCCACCACAGGCCCCGCCGGGCAGGGGAAAGGGGACCACAACACGTTCCCGTGCACTGAGCCCAGAGTCTCAAAGCGGTTTCCTGTGGGAGAAAGTGGCACATTCTTTCACCCGAGGGCCTGCAGTTTTGTGGTTGCCCCCCCCCCCCCCCCCAAACAGGGCGGTGAGAGGCCGATGGGCACCACCGCCGACGGAGGGAAAGGGTCCAAGGGAAGGGCAGCGAATGGCGATCGGCCAGTAGGCGCCGCCAGCCGCAGACGAGAACAATACACCGAGGCGACATGCCAACCCCCCCCCCCCCCCCCAACGTACTGTGGAGTGCATTACCTCTGGTTTGCATTTGTCTGTTTTTTAATTAGGTCACACCCCCCAGGAGTCTTCTCCAGCCGGCAAGCGGCGGGTTGCTCTTTTCGCCCATGCCGGTAATGCATGGTGTCTTTATCCGACACTGATTGCTGATGTCTGACTGACAGCTACTGACTGTGATTGTCTGACTAATGTAGTCAGACATGATGTTCTGTTTTCTGTTTCAGACACAGTGTGTGTCTTGAGGTTTAACCGGGTTTGGCATAGAGAATAAAGATGCACTTATGCCTGACTGTGGAGTGCATTGCCTCTGGTTTGCATTTGTCTGTTTTTTAATTAGGTCACCCCCCCCCCCCCTCAGCTGCAGACGAGAGCATCACACCATGGCGTCATGCCAACCCCCCCCCCCCCCCCCCTCACGGCGACATGCCAACCCCCCCCACAATGAGTGAGTCTGGCATGAGGCAACTGAGGGCCGCACCGCCTGCGTTTCGAGGCCCGAGTGCGGCCCACACTAGTCCCACGCAAAGGCGCTGGCCATCCCCCCCCCCCCACCCCCGGCCCCCCCCACACACAGTGATTGTCTGACTGACGGTAGTCAGACATGATGTTCTGTTTTCTGTTTCAGACACCGTGTGTGTCCGGAGGTTCAACCAGGTTTGGCATAGGGAACAAAGATGCACTTACGCCTTACTGTGGATTGCATTGCCTCTGGTTTGCATTGTCTGTTTTTGAATTAGGTCTCACCCCCCCCCCCCCCCGCGAATCTCCCAGGCTGTGTGGCAACGAGACCCCCCCTCCCCAGGACCCCCCACCACTTGCCAATGGCCCGTGTGGCCCCGGCACAGAGCAGTGAGATGGTCCGGGGGCTCCGTTGGCACTTGCCAAGGGAAAAGGAAGGGTGTGAAGGGCACAAGGTGGTGCAACCCAAAGGGCACCGCCAGCTACGGAGGGAAGGGACAGGGGTAAGTGGGCGAGAGGCCCATAGGCGCCGCCAGCCTCAGACAGCAATCCATCCCGGTGTCATGCCAACCCCCATGTGACCTCCCAACCACCCAATCTACCAACCAAGGAAGGAGGCCAGGGGGCGCACGCGCGGCCGGACAGGGCGCGTGGCTGGAGGGGGCGGTGGGGCGCGTGCGACCAAAGGAGCCCACGGGGCGCGCGCGTGGCCGAAGGGGACCGGGGGGCGTTCGCCCGGCTGGGGTGGCGTGCGGTCAGAGGGTTATGCACCCCCCCCCCCCACAATTCCTCAATGAATTGCTGTATGCTGTGCAACCCTCTGGTAAAGTCAAGACCGCACCGCGTTTTGCGGGCCTGTGGAGCTGCGGGGCACTCCGCCATGGCAGAGTGCTTGCGCGCTGATGAGTGTTGCCGTGTGGGTCTTGATTGTGCTGGTGCCAGGACCGGAAACAGTGGGGCACACGCAGCGGCTTTGGTGGGTCTTCGTGAGTGGAGTGGCGGGAAGGCGATGGGCACTGCCAACTGCCGGGAGAGCAGGCATCCGAGGGCTCCCCCCCCCCCCCCCGCCTGACTGTGGAGTGCATTACCTCTGGTTTGCATTTGTCTGTTTCTTAATTAGGTCACAGCCCCCCCCCCGTTCCCTGTTCCTAGGCACACACATTGTATCTGCACTGTATTACATCTACTGTATCCTGTAGTCTGACTGATAGCCTGACTGTAAGTGACTGTCTGACTACTTTTAGCCGCCGGACATGATATTCTGTGTTCCTGATTCAGACACAGGTGTGCCAAGAGGTTTAACCAGGTCAGGCATAGAGGATAAAGATGCATTTATGCCTGACTGTGGAGTGCATTGCCTCTGGTTTGCAATTTTTGCAGCACTCTCTGTCTCTCTGTTTTTTCAATCAATCTCATTCAATCTAATTAGGTCTCCCCCCCCCCCCGCCCCCTCCCACACACGCCGGCTCGGGGATGCGGCCCGGGGAAGGGCCACCATCCCCCCCCCCCCCCTTTGTGGCAAGACAAAAGGTTTCAGAACCTCAGGAGACACAACGGATGTCTGTTGTGGTGCCCCAAGTGAAATGACTGCAGCAGCTCCCCGTGGCCGGCCCTGTCAACAGGCGGCCGGCCTTCTGGAGGCTTTTTCTGCGCTGGCTGAACGTGGGCCGACCCGACCCGCAGGCCGATGTTGTTTGATGCGCGCATTGCACGTTCCGTGTGTAGGCCATTGACCGAATCTTCAAGTTGGGCCGCCCGGACGGGATTGCCCGCAACTCAGCCCCCAAGATGACCGGCATCTCGGAGCAGGTATGCGCATGAGGGCCCCACGGTGCAAACAGGCATGGGCAGGGATGCATTAGAAGGGAAAGAACCTCAAAGGCAGTCCTGGAAGCGGTTGGATAGGCGGTTGGAGGAGGTTGCAAAAGCGGTTGGGGGCGGTTACTGTCGGTTACAAAATGCCATTGAGGCTGGCACTTGGCGTCAGGGGGACAGTAGCTGGGCATAGGCTGGAGGGGGGCGGGGGGGGCTCCCTCCCTTCCAATGCATCCCTGGGCATGGGATGTGCAAGGCTGTTAAACATACCAAATCAGCAGCACCGGTGCTGCACGGCCGCACTGCAGAGCTTGTGCAGGGCGTGTGCAGAGCGTGCTCATGGTGACGGGAAGGCCCATGTTGCGGTTCCGAACAAGCAGGAAAATCAGTGGGCTGGGGTCACAATGCAATGGCTGATAGCACATGCCGGAGTACCTTTTGGCTGCCAGACAGCCATGCCTCTGAGCGCAGCGCGTTTCATTTCATTTGCTTTGAGATGACAATACATTCGTCATCCTCCATTTTTGGGCCCCCAGCAGTCTCCTGCAGAGGAATTATGTATGAGCCGGATCCTGCAACAACCAGCACAACCCCCAATACGCCAACTAATGGGCGCCGCTGACGCGCAAACGGCACACCATGCCACATCCAGCACAGCCCCGGCACACCAACTACTGGGCTCCGCGAACGCAGAACCGACGCCAGCAGGAGCACCGGGGCCGCAGCGGCCGACAGAACGCAGCGACCCAACGCAACATGCGAAGGGAAGAACGGGTGACTGTCCAGGGCCCCGTAAAGAAACCACAACCCGACGGAATGTCACACGGGGGGGGCTCTACTGGACGTAGGGCGTCATCCCTCGCACGGAAAGCCTGTGTCGGAAAGCCTGCAATTTCAAATCTTCGGCCCCTGTGTGCTGAAGCCTCCCTACCACCATCGTATCGAGAGGACAGATCTCACTGAGGCATGGGTTCGCTGAAGAGCATGCCCTGGTCTTCCCGCGTTCAAACTGCACATTGTTCTTCGCTGTGGGCGAAGACCCGGGGCAATGGGGCTCTTGAGGTGGATCTCGACCACGCCCCCCCCCCCCCCGGAAGAGAGGGATAGAGAGGGAAGGTTAGGCCAAGGAAGAAGAGGAAGGGCACAGGGTGGTGAGAGGCCGATGGGCACCACCGCCTATGGAGGGAAAGGGTCCCAGGGAAGGGCAGCGAATGGCGATCGGCCAGTAGGCGCCGCCCGCTGCAGACGAGGACAACACACCAAAGGCGTCATGCCAACCTCCCCCCCCCCCCCCCTCCGGAATGAACAGTCACGTGGCGCCCAAAGAAGCACCAGACGCAGGCACGATGGACAGAAGGCGGGGGCAGCCGTGGGGCAGGCGCAGCCAGAGCCTAATGCGGACAATGCAACCCGACCATTTGAGCCCCCCCCCCCCCCCCGAAGGGGCCTGTGGCCAGCAGTCAGTTGCCAAAGGTACCGGCCTCTGGAGTCCACGGGTGCTCATGGACCACGGGCACCAAAGGCGCCCGAAGGAACTTTTTGTCTATGGCTTGTGCAGGTGATCGATGGTGAGTATGCACTGGTCCTGGAATTCAAGAATGATGACCGTGTCCCCATGCGCCAGTGGGCCAACCGAGCGGACAAGTTCACCACTTTCTTTGGCCCTGGTATTCGCGCCGAGCTCGGTAAGACTGAGCAGGGTGTGGATGTGGCCCTCATCTGTGATGGCTCTGGTGCTGGCCGCGAGGGCAAGGAGCAGGGCGATGTGTTGCCTCCTCTGATGCCTGGTATGCCAGCCCGACGTGTTGATTAGAGGCTGGTCCTGTCTGCTCTTCAAGGATCCTTTGACTCTCTTGCTTGCTCTGGCTTGACAGTCAGGGCACCAGTATCAATTTGCAAGTGAAATAGGGAGGTCACAGTATCGTCCCTGGCGGTGGGTTTGGGGTGGCCTTTGTCTGGCAGCCCGGGCCATTGGAGGGGCCGCTGTTCCGACCCCCTCCACTCCGCCATCCCCAGCAGGTGTTAATATGGATGTGCACACAAAATTGCACGCACACGTGCAACACTATATCCGGAGGATGTGCTATGTGGCATATCGCTCCTCCTCTCTCAGTTTCACCCCTCAGGGGGCTGCTCTGAGCAGTCATCAATACTCCGCTGCAGTAATGAGCGGGCAGGGCATGGGTAGTGCACATGTGGTTGTGCCCGACTTGTTGCTTTCCAATGAATGTTCAGTACCAGATGGTTTGATTGCTGGTTTTTGGTACTGATCATTTATCATTAACATATTTTATGCTACTGCTCATTGCATATGGATCCTGCATTTCCTGGGCTTCATTGCCTTTTGTGTGCCAAGTTTCTGCAGTGTTTTTGTTGTAGATTATTTTGTGGGTCATTTTTGCAAGAAAGCGTGCATATGTTTTGCCACCGCGGAGTCCAAAAATGTTTCAATTTGTTCAATTGTTCTGGGGTTTGACCCTGTGTGAAACGGATGTGGGCTATAAGCATCCAGCTCATCATTCCAAATGATGACATTTGAAAGAATTGAACATAGCATCAAGCTGAGCATGGTAATTTTAATCTGAGATACACCATTCAGATATCGGAAACTGTTGCTTCTTCACAAATATCACCGCAACAGATGTTGGCATCATGCGCAGAAGGGCTATTCTGTTCCCATGCTGTTCAGCTAAAAACCTCTGTTTAAGTCGCTTCCAGAGATGGAAAAGGATTGTCGGTTCCCTTTTCCCTGCGATGGCCTCATCAGAGCTGCTTGTCAGAAGTGAACAAAGGCTGGCTCTTCGGTGGGTAGACATAGGGTAAATCCATTGTACGCACTGCAATGTTAACCCGGAATTGTTCACAAACAGGAAGATATCAAGAAGGGATCATAGAACGATTTACAGTGTTGCCGTTATTCTATTGAATCGTTGTTTGCAATTTTCGTTATCATTCTACAGTAGGAAAGAAGATGACTCACAAATCCCCAATTTGGATAGTGAAATTGGCATTGGAAAAGGGCCACCTCAAGAGCCATTGTAACCGGAGACAGCACATTCAAACACCAACCATCGCCATCCCAATATTCCGGCATTTGTTATGCCGGTAGTACTGCAAGCCAGGACTTCTTTGACATTTTGCACTCGGTGGTTCCAGAGATTTTTGGAGATATGAAATCTGAACTTGTGCTTAGTTTTATGGTCCTGCAATTTGCTTTTTCAAGCATGTTTTTTGCTTCTTCTGGTACGTTGTCTGTTTGTTTGGGACGAAAAAGTCCTACCGGCCTGTGTTATATCAAGATGGCTTTTAAATCTTAGTTTGGTCGACAAAGATGGCCCCAAACGGCTTCTTCCATGCAGGAAGGGCACCAAAGTCCCAATGTCAGGGGTGAGAATGGGATTTTTTTGGCCTTTTCGAAAACCAAGTTTGGCCGGGGAGATTGCCTGGAACGGCCTGTAGTCTATTGGGATGGCCCCAGAATACCAATCTCGCTAGCAAGAATGGCCTCGAACAATCTCTACATACAAAGATGGCATGCAATGCTTTTTTATGTTAGCACCAAACGCTGATTGGAAGGCCATTATGCTGTGTGAAATATGTGATTGGTAGTAGAAACCCCAGAAGCTGAAAATCACCACAAATGTGTACCATGGCACTGCATTTGGCTTTTCATGGGCACCGTGCCTGTGCATGTGCCCATGCGGCTAGCACGATGTACTCATCAATGTTTGGGCCTTAATGTCCGGCTATGCGAAGGACATGTTGCGCAGCAATGTGTATGGAAATTTGTCGATGTGTGGTAGCACTAGCCCAGTCAAAGGGCAACTTTAGAATATGTACAGTGGAGATAATCTTGCTTTTAATGATGTGTATTCGACGCGTGCGTGACAGGTCAATGAGAAACCCATTCATTGCGAAGCATACATGTTTACAAAGTTGTGACAGCGCAGAAAAAATCGTCACATTGCAGGCAAGTCACAATCATAGCATTCATTGATCATTTCTACCCATGCCGTTGTACAAGTGTCGCCTTGGCACACATTGACACAAATCGACCACCTATGCAGTGGGCGTGCTGTCACTAAGTACGTTAGATTCCAAGCCCTGCATGTGTCGTATCCCCATGGTTGACATTAGCAAATAGCAATGTGGCATGGTACCTGGTACATTCTAGGCATATGTGGAGGATGTACAACAAACGTAAACCACACCCATGTTGCACCACAGTGCGGCACTCGGTCACACCATGAATTCACATCACAAAAGTAGCAAATCAAAAAAAGATAATCATAAGAGACACACAAGTCACCAAGCCCGGTAAATATTTGTTAAAATCTTTGCAATTATTTTTATTAAACTGACAATTTTGCCAAGTGTTCTTGAGGCCACTATTGTGTCGGCTTTTCTGTGGAATCTCAGTCCCAAGTGTGCCACATGTTTTCTTTTTTGTTGTTGTGCAGCTCCAGTTGCAGTCACATGAAAACCCACACACTCTCTCGGTTTTTTAGATCATGGTCGTTGCTGTGGTCACTTTGATGGAAAATTTGTTTTTTCTTGCACAAAGAACGCAAGCCACAAGAACACAGATGCACACAAAAGACTGATGGTATGGGCAATGCCGACCATTCCCATCAAAATATTGCGGCAAAATTGTTCAACATCTACCCGTTCAAAACGCGCTGCCAGCTGCGCAATGGCATCTCATGTGGGCAAACAAGAAAAATATGGTTGCAAAGTGAATGGCTGTCAAATGGAAACAGCCAACGAAAACCTGCATGGGGAAGCACAACACAAATAGCCAATAATTTTTCTAAATTTGCGAAGAATTTGCCTATTTTGTGAGGCAACGCCACATAATTAAATGGTTTGTTTATTTTTTTGAACAGCACCTTTACAAGGCAAACGAATTTCAGAACAGCCTACGCTCACTAAATTGCACTGGCTCTACGGTAATCAAAGTCAGTGCCATGGGTCAATGCTGGTATCTCTTTCTTGTCCGAAGGTTCTACCAATCCCCCTTCCTAAATTGGCGAAGAAATCCCTACAAATCGGCGGAACAAACGGCGGACCAATATGCCCTGTTTTAAAAATAAATTTGCGGTAGTTTAGAAGCCACAAGCCCCAACAAGTCATCAAAATAAAACGGCCAAATCACAGATACCCCACAAATCGGTTCAATTCTAAGACCCATTGGTTTTTGCACTTCTCGCTACCTAAGGAGAAAAATGGTTTTCACTGCACAAACAAAGCTTGCCGCAAAAAGATGAATACACACATGCTTCCCATTCCCATTTGACTTTGTGTTGGGTGGGTGTGCAGCCAACCATGTAGCTCTGATTTGCAGCCAAAGCTACCTTGCAGTAGTCAATCTAATGGGACCCTGTGGCACACTCCGTGGCAGCAGTAGAGGACTTTGCAACAGACACCAAAGGCTTCACAACCCCAAATTTCACTGACTCTGTGGCCAATGTGTCTTTGCTTGAGCATTGGTGGGTGCAGTCACCAAGAGGCATGTAAAAATAGGGGGGTCTTCCTTTGTCCCTCTGACCTTCTTCCCGTAATTCATGGTACCCGGAATGGCAAGATGTGGCTTGCGGAGGGGGGGGGGGGGGCACACCCTTGCTGCCACAACAGGGCTTTGATGCATACCACCAAAATATCTAAATTCCTAGTCCCGGACCGTGGTGTCATCTAGCACTTGGCACACTACCAGTTCTTGCGAAGGGATCATTTCATGGTGGTGCACCACGTGTGCTACGATCTCCTTCACATGGTTGGCCAATGCACCACGGGGTGCTCGGTTTGACCGAATGTCAAAAGCAATCGGGACCACGTTTGACACTCTTGGGTTTCCTTGCCCCAAACTGCGGTAGGTTTCTTCGGTGGGGACTGCAATGCACCAATAGTTGCTGTCATGATAGGTGTGAAGCCCGCTGGCAGCATAGATCCGCAAACGGCCACCACAGATGCCATCACCATGCCCCTTGGCCTCAATTTGTCATGCCTCTCATCGTCCTTGAGCTTTTCACCTCCGGGTACCATGTACCATCCATGGACCATATCACCATCCCCGAAGGTCATAGTTGCCCCACAGCTCTAATGCGTTGGACTACTTATTGATGGTTTGTGTTGACCCATGATACCATGTGATCTTTGCGGCAGCCAACCTCCTTTCTCCACAAACGCTTGACTTCAAAGCCAGCATGCTCCGGCTAATTCAACACATGGACCAACGGCTCAACATGGCAAGACGGCAACGCCTTTGACGGTGACATAGCGCCAGATTTCTCATCGAGCCAAGACAAATGTTCCAATCCATGCTGCCAAATAGCAAACACAACAACATCGTTCTCTCGTCATGTTGTGGAAAACTATGGAAAACTCCAATACTGGGTGTTGGCCCAATAGCTCGTAGCTTCACCTTGATCAACCTCGGATGAGAACTAGTTTTGGTGTTGAAAATGCTCAATGCTTTGTTGTTTCCATGATCTGTGATTTGAGCCGCGCCGCTGGTTGATGGCGGGTTGCGATAAAGGCAATCTTTGGGTGTTGTGGGCAGAATCAATGCAAAGCTTAGCACATCCTTATTGTTCATGGCAGAGGCGCCAAATAGCAAGGGTAGCGGGCTGTGTTGTTGTTGTATTGTAGACTTTTGTTTATTGCAGCTTTGCGATGAGCTGCAAAACACTTGATATCTTGTGGGGCTAAAGAGACCTATGTACTTGAAAGAAAACTGATCGTGTTTGTCCAGTGTTGTTAATTACTACCACATTGCCACCTCCTTCCATCAAAATAGGCACTGAAACTGTGACTACTGTTTTCACCGAATCTGTATCTCTGCATACACTACTCCATCCACATGCATGCGCACCTGTGCATCGTAGGGACACAGTCTGCATTTTTGGTATAAGCCACAAAACAAACAGTGTGGGCAACAGCGGATGTTCCTGCTGTGTTCCAACCCTGGGACACACTCTAAATTCAGACATGCCTTTCCTCCAACAGAGAATGCATATGGTGACTTCAATCACAGCAACATAATTAGTAATCATTGCTCTGGGATGAACGTAGCCGATAGACAATCATACGATGCCCTTCTGTGACCTTATTGTCAGCTCAAAATCAATGCACAAATTATTCAACACTGAGGCACCAAATATTAAAAGCAAGAACGATGCCAATATGACAAGTGACCAGCTCGTGTGAAGCCCTATGCGAAGCATAGGGCACTACCCCAAGGATGCCCCCTTGGGTGCTGCTCCATCATGGGACACACTCATACACAACGCCTCCAGCAAGTTGGAATTGCACTTGTATGGGGTCAGCAAAAACAAAGCACAGGGCTCGGCAACAAAAACCAGACCCATAACCAGGTTATGCAAGCTCAGGGCAAGGGCAGTATGCCAAGGATGACCCCTTGGGTGCACCTAGTGATGCTTGGGCGAGGTGCTTGCGGAAATCATACGACAGCACTGGTGCTACCAACAAGGCACTTGAGGAGAGTTCTCGGAATCACATGTTTTTTCTCACATGAAGCAGATGTTCCCCCAAAGGTGCGGTGGAGAGTCACCAAGGAGTTCATGTGGCCGAACACAGACCAGTGTAATTTACAGATAGCTACCCCGGGGGGTATGCATATGCAGCAATGTTCGGCAGTTCCATCACAATCAGCCGGAGCCACAGAATTGCTATGCCACACATCGCTTGTGGTTTCAGTTTGCCCTGGTGAGCTGTGTTTTGTCGACCCCTAGGGGGTCTCCATAGTACAGTACAGGTAGGGCGCACCACTGGACTACAGATAGGGGTTACCTCTCACTCTTCCGCTGAGGTAGGTTGGTGGTTGGAAAGAGTCCGGCGCCCCCACCGAGGCCTTGTGCCACCCCCCCCCCCCCCCCCCCCACACACACAACAGTTTTCCCCCTGCTTCACCAGGTGTCCCCACGGCTTCTGGCCTCGGTGTTCTCTCAGGCCCCAGTCTACTTTGCCCTACGCCCGCCCCAGCCATTGGCCTGTAAACAAGGTGAGGACACTTGATTGAACTGATTGAGTCGTGTACCTTATACCCCCCTTGTAATCCCCCCCCCTTGCAATCCCCCCCGCCCTGGGGGGGAACGGTCACTTGGCCCAAAAAGCATAGGAAATACTAGGCACCGAAGGTGCCAAAGAAGCTTTTTACAAGGCACCGAACGCGCCGAGGCTGATTTACACTGTGATAATATGGTACAGTTTTGTGGTGCAACCGCCCCCCCCCCCCCCCAGGGGGGGAACCATCATTTCGTGACCTTTCCCCCCCCAAGTGGGGGGGAGTCGTCACAACATTGGTGGGGAGATTACAAAGGGGGGGGGGGGGTAAGGTATGTGAATCCAGGCGGGGGATGCTGCCACGTGCAAAAGAGAAAAGCAGTACGGAGGGTGCACAGTAGGACCTCTGTCTGCACTCCCCGGTGCTTCAAAGGCGGCGCACACAACACGACTGCCGGATATGTTGCACTGGTCAACGGAGCCCCCGGATGACTTGTCCTGTTTGACTACTCCGGGGGTCAGCCGTCCCAGAGACGGGCTGTTGCCCGCGCCGTTGACCAGGTGCATCCAGATGCTAACTTTATTTATTGCCCATATGCCGAAATTCTTATGATAAAAGCAGAAGCTTTAGGCGAACAAGGAAATCGAGGTGATTTTTCTGAAGCCAGATGTGTGTGTGTGGGGGGGGGGGGGGTTGGCACAAGGCCTTGGTGGTTGGCTCTGTTAGCCTGTGGCGGCGCCTATTGGCCTCTCGCCCTTGAACCTTCTGCTATGTCAAGCAGGCATCCGTACTTCTGCGGGCATCCCCCTGCCTGGGGGGGTTTGGCACAAGGCCTCGGTATCAGATTGTTTGCCTTTGGTGGCGCCTATTGGCCTCTCGCCCTTGAACCTTCTGCTATGACAAGCAGGCATCCGTACTTCTGCGGGCATCCCCCTGCCTGGGGGGGTTTGGCACAAGGCCTCGGTATCTGATTGTTTGCCTTTGGCGGCGCCTATTGGCCTCTCGCCCTTGAACCTTCTGCTATGACAAGCAGGCATCCGCACTGCTGCGGGCAGTGGTGGGGGGGGGGGGGGTAGCAAGGGGGGAAGGCTCATCACTCCGTACCGCAGTGGCCAGAGCAGGCGACGTGTGACGCCCTGGGGCAGGCGCTGCGGCACCGCAAGGCGACCGCTCCGTGTCCGCGGTCCATTCGAAGAGGGGGGGGGGGGCATGCCACAGTCCCCTGAAAGGGGCTGTGGGCCCAGAATGGGCGCCCGTCTCAGAGAAAGCGCGGTGGTTGGCGCGCTGGATCGTGTAGACCGTGGGGCGGCAGACCGTCGCCCGAGGCGTTCCTGGAAGCACCACGCCCCCGCCTGTGAACCCCCCCACCCCCTGACCCTCGCGCAATGCCATGTGCCCGGCGGGCAGTCGCCGGCCCCCTCAAACACATGGAGGGGCCTGGGGGACACCCGCAGTTGCAACGGGTTGGGGCGGTGGGGGATGGGACCCTTTCCTCGAAGGAAGAGGGTCCGCTGAGGGTTTCTGAGCGTCAGGCCAACGCAAGCGGCCACGGCACCGGGCCACCGGAAGCGCCTAAAACGCGTTTCCAGTGCATCGCACGCGAGCGTTGGTGCCCGGGCCCTGACTCAAGGCAACCGCCGAAGACCCCGCAAGAAGTGCTCCTTGGGAGGAAAATGTTTCAAGAACGAAATGCCGCAACTCCCTGCATCTTCAAAATGAGCAGCGATGTGGAGGTCATTTTGAGGTGTCAAGGTCGGGGTCCCCCCCTCCCCCCCCAAAAGTCTTCAACAGATAGTCGGCGGCGGGGGGGGGGGGCGCAGCGGAATCGAATCCATTCGCCCTCCCTCCCCGTGCGCCCCCCCCCCCCATGGGCTCTTGATACACAAAAGGCTGGAGGTTGGAAAAGCCAGCGGTGTGCCGACTACAGAGGGCTGCATCAACCCCCCGCCCCCCGAAGTTGAAAGCCCGTCCACCCCAACGCAGCCAGCCCTATCCTAAAGCCCCAACCCACCCATGGGGGGCGTTTAGACTCAGATCCTGACCCCCCCTTCCCCCGTAACCTTTTGGGCCCTTGGGGGGATCAATGGTCGGTTCCGATAGACTGAATGTCCCCGCCATAGACAATTCCAGCCATTAGTCCAGCAGTACTGCGAAGTCCAATCAATGCACGTGTCCCCTTCTTGGTTGGGGTGCTCCACTATGTAAAGTACAGTGAGGCGTTTCTTGCGGTTAGCTCTGCGGGTCATTTGAGTGCTTGTCCTTTCTGCCGACTCTAAAGAAACAACCAGGATCAATAAAAAGAAGTCGTCCATAAGGTGTGGACTGCATTCATTGTACTACTTGCGAACTGACTGGGCTGCATAGCATGGCACTCACTCGGCCTGTCCCCGTCAGTTGCTGTTTAGTTTCAAAAAGTGCAGGGAGAAACATACAATAGGAGGAGAGGAGGGTGTGGGGGCAGTAAACTGGCGTGGAAACCACAGTGCCAGTGGGTACATAGCAGTTAGTCACGACTGCCTTCTGTGGAGCACGTGCGAGAGCTGAGCTGGCTTGCACTGTCAGTGCTTTCTGCACTCCATGAATCAGTGTCACAGTGACTGATGTCAGATGTTGTCGAGAGAGCGTCAGCCATGAGTGTAAGGTTGAGTGAAGTGAGGACCGCCTGTCCTTCAATGGAGTGAATGAGCGGAGGCAGTGCCTGCGCGCCAAAATCAAGACGTTTCACCGGAAGTGGGGAGTTGTCTAGTGTAAGTAGCTTAGGCCTTTTTGGGGCACGCGGTGTGCTAGCCACAGAGAGCAGCAGGGATGGGGTGCGTGGGTGAGG
>OZ038389.1:34441435-34527243 GCA_964036045.1 Eutreptiella sp. 'Long Island Sound 2002'
AGCAATGGAGCTGTGGCGTGAAGGGTGATTTTTTATACTCATCGCCGGCAAATGGCGGAAATAACGTGGAGCACACTCATCATGACCGCAAACAAAAAATGCAATTTGCCCTTCAGCCTTTGGCAAGCGGTATCAAAATGACTATTGTTGCCGATGCCTCTGGCTACGAAGATCAAGCCCGCGATACCACTTGGGCCCGGTCACCTCGGGCCAACTACATTCTTCACATGCAACCATAATGGCGTGGGGCCAACGACAAGAAATCGCTGAACACACGCTTGTAGATCAAAGCAGTCTTTGTGTCCGATGCCTTGGGCTTTGCACGCTGATTTGTGTTCCACGCACAAGCGTCACGGATATCCTTTGCAAGCAACTCTTCGAGCGCTCGAATAAATCGTTGGTCGTTCACCAACCGACCCTCCGTGCCCTTTGGGTATGCCTCGGGACCTCGACACGCTTCCCACAGATGAGCACCTATGGACAGGCATCATCACTTGTGGGGGGGTTAGAAGAGGAAGTGGATTGTAAGGTCTGTGGAGGGGCCTTAACATTGCCCTTCACTGACTTCCCATCTAAGGGCACGTCCTCGGAGGTGGAGGCCGGGAAGCCAGGAGATTCTCCAACCGTTGGCTCCGAGGAGGAGGCAGCAATGTTGCCCTCGGGTTCCGAAAGAGGATCCTCTTCATCAAAAAGGAGGGGGGAAGTAGATGGGGGCGGGCACTTAGGGTTGGAGGCTTGGGCAGGAGGAGATTCTCCAGGCTCCCAGCAATTCACCTCCCCCTCCCACCCATTCTCTTGAATGGTGCTGGGGACTCGGACGGAGCAATCTATATGGATGATGAGCAGTGCTTCCTTGATGAATCCTTTTGGCAAAGGTGTAACATCAACGTCCTCTAGGCTTCCGCTATGGCCACCCACCTCATCACAAAGATGCAGCGATTGATAGCCACATGACCAACCATCCTTTTGAAAACCCAAAGCCCGAGCATGTGCGGCAACACCCTTTGACTAGAGGCGTTTCAACATTGGCTGGACCAAGGAAGTACCGAAAGTGGCTCCCAAATGTGGACTTTGAAGGCCCATACTGGCACTCTGCAGTCCATTGCACAAACAAACCGATGGAGCCCTTCACGATCGTCACATAAATATGTGGCAGCGCTTCCAATCCAAACCAACGGTTGTATGGCTAGTGCCCTTACTATCTTCGTACTTCCTCATGATGTTCAGGCGGGACACAATGTATGTCACCGCCGCAGTCCATGCTCTCGGCTCATCGACCTCATTGTGGTACAACTTGTCGTAAAGCCACGCAAAAATGTCCTTGTCGTTAAATCAATCTCCCACAACAAGAGGCTGGGTTTCATCGACGGGCATCTAACAAGTCGCCATCTGTGCTGGAGCCACAGGCATAGCGGTATCCTCCTCCTCGGAAATGCCGGCACCCGACAGCTTGGCTACGTTGAAGCGAGTGGCAAGGACAAGCACCATAGCATCTTGCCGTGGAGTGGCAGCATTTGAAAGCTCACTCACCCTACTAGCTAGGACCAACGCCTCGTATGTGTTCACCTCATCGCAGTGCATGCACCACATGTATACTTTCCGCTTGCACTGCCCCCAAGTCCAAGGGGGGCGGGAAAGGTTCAACTGGTGCCACGTCCTCCTATGGAGGGCAGACTCGCCTTTGGCGGGCACTGCCACAGCATTCTCGGACACATCTGATGCTACACCATCCATATTGGATCGCACCTCGCTGTTTTAGGCCCTTCTTGCAGGCTTTCTTGGTGGTTCCGCCTGTGTAGTGACCAAGCGTTCCACATGTGCCAACTTGAAGGGCCGTTGAGCAATCAATTCCCAGGAGTACTGGGTGGGAACCTTGAAGCCTAGAGCCTTCACAATGTGCCACAAAAGGACGGCTTCACACATGGCATACGTCCCATATGTTGGGCAAGTGCAACGCTCTGCGTTGGCCCGGTGGATTGACATGAAGGCAACAAAATCACCCACCCATGCCTTCTCGGGGGCCCACAAGAGGGCGGAAGTGCTACGTAACCCCTGCATACTCGGGGGTCCCCAAACAAGGGGACAAAATTAGAAGTGGCCGCCTCAACACTGCCTTCTCAGGGGCCCACAAGAGGGCGGAAGTGCTATATAACCCCTGCATTCTCAGGGGTCCCCAAACAAGGGGACAAAATTAGAAGTGGCCGCCCCACCCCTGCCTTCTCAGGGGACAAAATCAGAAGAGGCGGATAAAAAAAAAGCGTCACTCGCTTTTTTTTGTTTTGAAAAATCGTAACTCGCTATTTTCAGTTTTTTTGGCAGTAGGGCTCTTATAAAAAAAATGTAGGTTGCGTAAGAAAAAAAGCGTACCTCGCTTTTTGTTTTTTTTTGAAAAAGCATAACTCGCTCATTTTTTTTTTGGCTGTAGGTCGCGTATCAAAAAGAGCGTAGGTCGCGCAACAAAAAAAAAGCGTAGTTGGCTTTTGTTTTTTAAAAGGCGTAACTTGCTTATCTATTTTTTTTTGGTAGTAGGTCGCGTATCAGAAAAAGTGTAGGTCGTGTAACAAAAAACGCGTAACTCGCTTTTTCTTAAACAAGCGCAAGTCGCTTAACATTCTTTTTTTAGGTGTAGGTCGCGTCACAAAAAAAGTGTAAGTCGCGTGCCATACATTTTCAGGTTTGTTTTTCCACACTCGACTTACACCTAAAAAAGAAAAAATAAGCGACTTGAGCAGGACAAAAAAAAGTAAGCGACTTATGTTTGAAACCTCAAATTTGGACCGATTTCAAAAAATCGAATTCGAATTCGCGAATGCGCATTCCACTAGCGCCCTCGAGGAAGGTCAACCGAACTCTACGAATTCAGGGCGAATTTGAATCCCAAGTTCGAATTCGGGAATCCGGCCCGATTCCCTAGGCTGCTGCATCATGATCTATGCTACAATCCATGCAAAGCACATGCTGTTCTTCCCCATCCCATTGCTGCGTTTTGTCACAACCATTCAACTAGCCATTCAACTGCTGCATGCGTTATACTTGGGTTAGTGGCTTCCTTTATACAATCCCAAGGTGCCCCATCAGGGGCTGGCTCAATGGTGGCAAACCTTCAGTAGCCATGGGCCAGGAATATGGGGGGCACTCACGCTCAGACCCTGACACCCCCCTCAACCTTTTGGGCCCTATGGGGGGATGGGTGGGTGGGTGGATGGGGTGGTGGGGTCTTGGGGTGGCCACCGGGCGGGGGTCCCGGGTACCCCAACATACAAACCCTCAAAATGATCCCCTCGTTGCACTGATCATTTTGAACACACATATGTGGGGGTGTTGAAAAAAAAATTCCCCTTTGGGAGAACTGCAGAACAGGCCTCGATTGGGCCATTTTTGGCAGAAGTCTGCCCAAAACTGCGCCAAGCGGCTAGACCATAGGGCGTCTTTTCCACCCAAAACCCCCCACTTTATGTGGTTCCCGCCCCTCAGAATGACCCAAATAGACACCTAGACCGCCGTACTGGCGCACCCTTGGCCACAACGAACCAGCGCCCGGCGTCTGCTTGGCCTGCGCCATGGCCTTTTTTTTTGGCCAAAATCAGCCCGAAAACGGCACCAAAATGGTCACCATCGCATACACTTGCGACTCTCTCCCAGACGGGTTGCCTTTCCTTGTGTCAATAAAGATTATTTTACCTTGTAACTCCGCGACATGTCCATGCAATGCTTCAGACATGGCCCAAAATGCCCCCAAAGTGGTGCGTTTTGGCCAATATTTGCCCCAAACCAGGAATTGGCCGTATCTTGGGCTATGTGGCTTGAAATCCAATTTCGAGGGCACCTAGTCCACCCACAGCCCGCGATTTGTGTGGTTTCCAACTGCCTGAACAGACCCCGAGACCCCGCTACCGGTGAGTGATTCTGGCAGGTATGTTCGTCAGAGGTTGGAAACAGATGAAGTCATAATGATACCCAGTCAGTTACCAGATCCAACTGTACTGGCAGCTCTATGGCCTCCTGATTTCCTGATTTGCTGTTGGCGCTCTGCCGTCTCTCCCCAAAATCTTGCTTCCTGGGGAGTGCTCAGGCTCAGACCTGACACCCATCCCCCAGCCCCCCTCCAAAACATTGAGGAGGTCCGGACCACATTTGGCCCCAACCTGGCGCCTTTGGTGCCGAAAATTTGTTTCAGCATATGGTGGGAGGTTAAGTTTCTTTTCCTTGTGTGTACACTCAAAATGCTCAGAACTTTATGGGGAATCCAAATATGTATGCAAAACAGGAATTTTTCTGACCCCTGGCCTCCCCCATCCAGCCCCAGAAACCTGGTTGCTGGGACCCGCAACTTGCGGCCACTGGTGAGTTGTATGCTCAAACTCGGGATTTGGCAAGGGCTCCTGTGGGGGTCTAAGGGGGAATGCTTGCCCGGCGCGCGCCTGGCGCGCTACCTTTCTATTAACTATCCCGACTTCAGCCCGAGATTTACCCTCTGATGGAGAAGGCCCCCCAAATAGACCATGATGGACTGCGCACCTTCCCTACAAAGCACGTTGCATAATTAGACAATAGCTGTGAATTCAACAACTCCAAATGTCATTTGTATTGTACTAAACAAACAGTACTTTGCCTTCACCTTTCGCATAGATTTCGTTGTGGTAATGAGTCCCCAAGCCGCAAGCGGTTTGGACGGTGTTTCTGCCTCACGTCACAAGAACGAAGCGCAAACCCAGTATTCGCTACATCACCCCTGCCTTCTCGGGGTCCCCATGGTGGGGAGAAATCAATATGGCTACATTACCCCTGCTTTCTTGGGGTCCCCATGGTGGGGAGAAATCAACCTAGTAAGGAGTGGATGTGGTGGAAACGAGCAAAAAATGGAAGAAAATTGGTGAAACTGGGTGAGAATCCAAATATACCATATCCCGAATGTGAAAGAAGCATCAAAATACCCGTTGTCAAACAACAATAATGCCCATAGTATCACAAAGTATGGGGTTCTAGGATGGCTAGCCGTCCAAATAGTTGCACTGCGCACGCACTGCGCTTAGTGCACCCCCTAAAAGGTCACCAGTGGGGCACGGGTCAAAAAAGATGCCCGGCGCGTGCCCGGCGCGCGCCCGGCGCACTAACGTTCCCCCTAAGCCCCTAAACTTGCGGCCAGCGCCCCGGGCCACTATGATTCAGTTATTCACAAAATGGATTCGTGAAGTGCTTGCTGCTTGCTTGCTGGATTGGGGGATTTATGGGGAGGAGGGTGTAGTAATTTATTTCTTTTAAAACAGACACCAAGTCCACAGAACTGTTCACGATCAAGGGCCACTGTCCAAGTTGGAAGCTGAACCATGAGCATCTGTGCATTGGGATCTGCCACCGGCCCTTGGGAATACAACACTTCTGGTCTGGGACTTCGCCACAGGGGAGGGCACGAGCAGTCTCGGCATCCAAGCACGAGCAGTCTCGGCATCCAGGAGGACCGCCCTCCACCCAAGCCCCACCTTCTGCACCCCGCACCAACGCTCACCTCAATGGACCAGCCCCACTCCTCAACGGCCTGGAAAACGGTGTTGACCTCCCACAGGCCAACATTGATGGGGATGGTGTAGCAGAACACGTAGCAGACGGCGAGCTTGCGGGTGTCCAGTGCAGCAGGCCTGGCCCCCCTCGCCGGCGGCGGCTTGGGCTTTGCTGGCTCAACAAAGACGACCAGGACGAGGACGAGCTCCATCGCGAAGCATCACCCAGCCCGGGGCGGTGTCGGAGCTGAGGGCCGTGTAGTTCCATCCGAAGGCCCCGCACAGGACCTCGATCAAGATCGCGAGGAGGGGGCCTGCGGCATATCCAAAGGCAATGCCGATGCCGACCCGCAGCATGTACTTGGAACGGTGGTGGAGGCCCACGGACCGGACCACGTACCCACTTTGGATGGTGGGCCCCCCGACGGTCCCCATTAGGCAGCGGGCGAGCAACACCGTCCCCACCCACCCCGTGAGGGCCCCCAGCGCGTACAGCGCGTTCGCCAGCATGTTCACGCCGCAGAAGAGGAGCAGGAGGCGCTTCATGGGGACCGTCTTGAGCACTGGGATGAGCACGGGCTGCATCAGCCCGGAGCAGATGGGCGTGAGACCGACAAGGACGCCGACCAGGGCGTCGGAGACCCCGAAGGATTCCATGTACTGAGTGCTCGTGGGCAGGGCGATGGTGAAGGACGTGACCGTCAGTACGCTGTAGAACAGGGTCACGATGAAGGAGGACAGCTTCGGGGTGGCATCCTTGGGATCGACCGGCGCGGGTGCCTCTGGGTCGCGATGGGGGCCCGGGTCCTGGCGCTTTTCAGGGGAATCGTGGTCCTCAGCATTGTGGCCCAGGGTTGTGCGCTCTGCAAAGGCAGCATCACGAGATTGCTGCGCCATGTTTCTGACAAAAACGCGCGCTGAGAGGGCGTGCATGCCCAACGCCTCCCTGGCGCGCCCATGCGCCACATTTGGGCCAAAATCCAGGGTACCAGCCCCTCTCTCTTGTGCCCATCAACCACACAGTAGGTTTGCCCGTTGGCATTCCTCGCACTTGAGTGTGTTTTTTGGAGATGTGCCACCAGACAGAGGTGTACTGGTGCAGTTGTGTGGGTGAGAGTGGAATGTCAGTCCCCATGCGCACAATCACAGCCTTCTGCCCTCCCCCCCCCCCCCCCCGCGCCCGCTCCCCTGCAACGATCCCTGGTGCAACGCATGGGGGGGTGAGTTGTGTGGTGTGAACCACTTCTGACCATGCGCGCAATGTGAGGAGGCAAATTGTTTTAAAATCGCCGTGTAGGGCGTGTCCAGGTGGCAAGTCAAGTAGCGGACCGCTTTGGCTCAGTTTGGCTGGTTCCCATGACCCCAATCTCTTCCCGTCACAGGCACAGTATAATTGGAACAACCATCTGACGGGCGGGAGCGCGGGGCCCCGGTGTGCGGATGCACTAAGTAGATTGCTGAGAGGGCGCTGGGCTCGGGGGTGGGTGGGTGGGATGCAAAATATACTCCACACCGTACAAAGAGGGGCAGTGGAGCCAATCTGGGGTTTCTGGGGAGACCTGGGTTTGGCTGGTTCCCGTGACCCCAATCTCTTCCCGACATAGGCACAGTATAATTGGAACAACCATCTGATGGGCGGGAGCGCGCGGCCCTGCCCTGCCACACCCTGTCACCACCGGCTGTACACAGTCTAGACTGGAAAAGGCAGGATCCAAACGCTGCGGGAGGGGGGGGGGGGCGGGGCACAAGCAGGGTTACGGCGCACTGGGTGGTGGCTTTCCACATCTGTGGCGAAAAGTAGAGAAGGGGGAGCCACCAGTGGGCCAACCTGCCAACGGTTGGTGAAATAATAGAAAAAGGCGCATGGCCGACACCGCCAATGAGTGAAAAGTTAGTTTCAAATAGGCCGAGGGGAGGGAGACGAAAGGTCAATTATCAGGGCATTCGTGAACACCCTCAGAATCAGGCAGCACAGCGCAGCATGCCGCCCCCCAGCCCCCCAGCGTACAGGGTGGCGTGTGAGCGGGCAAGACTCACAGGATGGCCGCAGAGACCAGAGGTTAGTTTATACACGGGCAATTCATCGCCCGTAACTCGCAAAATGGTACTGGCACATGCAGGTGACTGCACGCAGACATCAAGGGAGCGCTCCCCTCTCGACCACAAAGGCTCGCTGGTGTGGCTGAACTGGGCCCAGACAATCCAAGTATACCCCGCTAGCAATCCTACGGGGACTTATGGAAGAAGCTCTTGCACTCGGTATCACCCCGTGGCGGGCACCACCCGCCCTCAACGTGACGGAGGAAGTGTGGTACGCTGACGCGGCCTACAACACCAACCAGTGGACGGCGGCGCTGTGGACTACAAATGGATCTCCCTCGTAAATAATACATTAAAAGCCTCCGACCCTTGTAAATAATACAGTGTGGAAGATGGAGATTGACACAATGAGGCGCCACGTCGTCGTGACGACCGCCACGCTCCCGCCGCTGCTCGAGCAGCCCGGGGCGGCGCCAGGGTAGCCGTTGCCCTCGCCACGCTTGCAGGCGCAGGGCCCGGGGCACGAGGATGTATGCCCCTGGGGTATCTGGACGACACCCGGGCCATCACGCTCGAGCCCTGGCCCGGAGCGCAAGGGATCCCCGACTCGCAGGTTGTAGTGGACCGCACGGCCGTCTGACTGGTGGACACTAGCCACGACGCCAATGCCGGGCAGTCCAACTCATGGCGGATGAGCGACCGGCAATCGTAGCCGGTCACCTTGCACGGAGCGCCCATCCCGCTGGCACGGGAGTTTAAGCAGCTCGGGGTGGGAGTACACCTGGATCCAGGAAGAGGCACTGTACCAGTGCCGCAGGAGCGATTGGCACGCGGGGCAACCATTCTACGGCGGTTGGGTTGCCTGCCGACGTTTGGCATGCGGGAGGTGGCCATTGGCACGCTAGCCCTCGCCAAGGCGATGTACGGAGTGGAGCTAGCGGATGTCGGCTCCCGGGACGTGGCGCGGCTGGAGCTGGCCGCGGTCCGCACCTTGTGGGGACCCACACCCACCTCACGGGCGAAGGAGGTACTATGGGCGGGCTTGGTGCCAGGGCACCGGGTCTCACCAGTGTGGCGCCTCGAGTACTCGAGAGTGCTGTGCCTGGCCCTCTAGGCACGCATGCCGGGAGCCGGACACGTGTTGATCCAGGCAATACTGTAGGAAACTGACCGCCCGCCAGACACAAGACTAGTGGGCAAGGCCGTGCAATCGGTCCGGCAGCTGCGCTGGGAGGCCATTCACGTGTGGTGGGTGTGGCGCGTGCCGGGGCGGCATGAAGAGCTACACCTGGTCCTGGGGCATTGGGGCGAGGTATCCCACCGGGTGCGGGAGTTGCAGCGGTACATCGCTTTGGCGGCATTGGAACGGCGCCGACCAGCCACCTTTGGGGGGCTAGGAGCGGAGGTCTGCAGGCTCGCTTGTACCCAGGGCATGACGGTGGCCAGCTCGGAGACGGAGCGCTCATTGCTACGAGCTCTGCAAGCCGGGGCGACGTGGACCGGAGCACGGGTCCGGAAGCATCAAATTTCGGATTTGGTCGCTTGCCCCTACTGCGGGGTCCCCCGGAGACGGAAGTCCATCTCCTTTGGGACTGCCCGCGGTGGCAGACACAGCAAGCCGCGTGGCTCCCGCTGGTGTAGGCCGAGGCCGCGCCGTTGCCGGCATTGGTCCTCCCGTCAGCGTGGCCAGTGTGCTTGCGCGCAATGGGCCTATTACCAGCGGCGTTGGTCAGACCAGGGGAGGGGGATCAGGCGGGGAGGCTCATGTACCGCCTGTATGGCATGTACTTGGTGGTGCTTTCGGCACGCATGGGAGCGGAAGTCGCGGCACGTCAAGACGCAGGCGCGGGCCCCTCGGTCTTTGCGATCGTGCGCAGACGCCCTCCCAATGCATGCCGGGGCTAACATTGGGGACAACTGGGCGCTGGCCCATATCCACCGGCGCCACCAACGGCACCGCTGGCTTTGCGTGCCGGCCCGCCGCCGGGGTGGCCGTGGGAGGCATCCTTCGCGGCGGCGCTCCTGCAGTGGGCCGGCCGACTTCTGTGGCTACTAGGGCAGGACCGCGTGACGTACGTGGAGCTGGCCATGGACTTCGAGGCCCACGTGGAGCGGGCTCTCCCGGCCCCTAGCGACCACCGGCTGCGGGGGGCCATGTTGTCGCTACGGACCTGGGGCCAGGTGCTGAAAATGGCCCAGGATGCGTTGCAGGTAGGGGACCTTCTGCACGGCAAGGAGGTGTGGATGGCCAAATTCCTCCTGCCACTAGGGGGCCTCAGGTGTGTGGGGCGGGCGGCGCGCCCACTGTTCGCGCGCCCAGACACCATGCTCTTCCAAATGCACCAGCTGGAGGCGCACTGCCGCGCGCTATGGACGCAGCGCCTGGCGCGGCCGGGAGCAGGGCAGTAGGATGTGTTCCTATTGGATTACCTCCCCCTAGCGGAACCAGGGTTGCAGCCCCTGCTGCCCTTTCAGTGCTTGCCGCATCGGTGGGTGCAACGCGACCGGAAAGGGGCAGGCGGCGGGGGCGCGGGCCCCGTGGCACCGCCGTAACAGGTGGCCTTGTGTGCATGACACCGGGCCCCGCCCTGTGCCGCCTACGTGCAGCGGGGCGCCGAGCGCTGCCAGCGGGCACACGAAAGGCACCGCATGGACGCGGCCCAAACGCGTGTGGCGGCGCGAGCGCTGTGGGCATGGCTGAAGCCCGCGCAGCCGGCAGGGGCCGGCTCGGCGGCGGCGTCCTAGGCCGCGCGGGGCTCGCCCAGCGCACGCAAGCGCCCCCCGCTCGCGATCACCCTCACCAGCGCGCGTGACGCGACAAGCGCGCCCGGTAGAGCGCTAGTGCGCGCAACGCCCGGAGGAGCCCTCTGCAGCCCCACCCCCCCCTGTGTCTCCAAAGACATCCAAATTTTAGTCACTTCTGACACTTTTTTTATACATATATTCCGTATCAAATTTTAGAGATTTTGTCTTCTTTGGAGGTTTTTTTTTTACAACATCTAAATTAAAAATTTCCTCATCCAAAAAAAATTTTTCTGTGTGCCTCGGGCGCGAACGCTGGCTCCTAGTGCAGGCACTATGCGCGCACCGTGTCCGGTACTCTCTTTCGTACGCTGTGGGGATAATACCAGTACACAAAGTCTTACCAGTAAAAACAGACTTCACACCAGTACACCAGTAATCCTCAGGCCAATATCCACAGAAATGAGTTTCGTGCCCCTGCATCAGTTGTGTGAGTTGTGTCACACGTGCTTTTTTGACTTTCATGTGCTTTTTAGAAACCATTCTGTAAAGAAAATAATTCTAAAGCTTGAGACAGAGGCATCCCAAAAACTGGCAAGACCCAAAGTGCCACCCCCCCTCCCAAATCGGCGAAGAAATCCCAACAAATCGGCCAACAAATCGGCGGACCGATTTTGCGGCAAAACAGGTTCCCAGTGCCCTGGATCTCAGTCCTAAGCCCCAAACACACCTTCCTTTTGGTTGCTCAGTAGTTGGAGTCATGTGGAAACCCAAAACATCTCTCAATTTCCGAAAAAAAATTTCGTCCCTCGGTCTCTACATGGTCCTTGAGCACAATCATGGTAGTGCAAGGCAGTGGTCCAGTGGTAAATGCCTGGTATGCAAACGGTTAGGCGTGGCTTTGATTCCTGGATCGATTTTTTTCGCATTTTTTGCCACTTGTCTTGCTGAGAAAATTGGTTTTCCATGCACACAGAAAGCCTGCCAGAAGAAGATGAGTGCACACAGACTTCCCATTTGCATCTCACTGTGTGCTGGGTGGGTGTGCAGCTCTGACCTGCAACCAAAGCAGTCCTACAGTAGTCAATCTGATGGGGAAATTGTTGTTGCATGCACCAACACACCCATACACATCTTAGAGTGACGCCTCGAAATCAGGTGTCCTAGAACTGTTTTTTTGAAATAAATCGCAGTTTTGATTGCACCCTCAGGATTTTCTGAGCTGCTTGTACACCAAACAATTCAATCAGAGACCCTGGAACCCAGCAAGGCATGTGAATCCGATGGAGCGTCTTCTTGTTGATCACCTCAGTTTTCGTACATGTTTCGGCCAATCAGGCCCTCATCAGCGGAGGCGATAAACATAAAAACAGATGAAAACTGTATTATTTGCACATCATGAAACAGCGAAAAGCGGCAGAAATCTCACTGCACTGAGATAATAAATTCGTCACTGTAATTCTGCGATGTGCGCGCGCTCTGTCGCGGCTTTGCGCGTCTGTGTGCTGAAATATTTCCCCAGACTAGGAAAAGGAATCAAAACAGCAAACAATTTGGTATTAGGTACAAAAGGTAATTTGTTCTGTAACTGATGTACCACTTTACTCCAAGCAAGATTGACAGAACAGTGAAATGGTACCCTCAGAATGTGCACTTTTTTTGGACCCAACCCTCCCAACTAGTCGTCCAATATGTGATTCTGTACTCTCAGTTGTGCATATTTTGGTTTTGATTCCCACGGCAGTGGAAACTCAGACACCACCGATTTTGGGGGGGGGGGGGGCTGAAAGTGCGGATGCAAACCAGCAGGGATAGCACTTTAGAGAGACATGGGTATTGGAAACATATGGAAACATATGGGTATTGCAAAAGAATCGAAGATCCCCTGCATCAGATGATACACTGGAGTGAAAGAATTCGCGGGGGCTTGACAGTGCAATCCACTGCAGTGCTGGCACTGTATAGAGGGAGGGAGAGAGACAGAGAGAGATATATATGGGCATTGGAAACATATGGAAACATATGGGTATTGCAAAAGAATGGAAGATCCCCTGCATCAGATGATGCACTGGAGTAAAGGAATTCGCGGGGGCTTGACAGTGCAATCCACTGCAGTGCTGGCACTGTATAGAGGGAGGGAGAGAGACAGAGAGAGATATATATGGGCATTGGAAACATATGGAAACATATGGGTATTGCAAAAGAATGGAAGATCCCCTGCATCAGATGATGCACTGGAGTAAAGGAATTCGCGGGGGCTCAACGTCGCAATCCACTGCAGTGCTGGCACTGTATAGAGAGAGAGAGAGGGAGAGACGGCTGAAATCGAGCAATGAGCATGGAGAAGTGCTGCACTTTTGATAGTCGTCCAACTGAAATTGGGCAACAAATCGGAAATGGCAACTCACTGGAAGCTGGGACTTATGAGCCGTTTCAGCATCAGCCCTAATTCATGTCTGGCCGTTCCTGCTGCAACGTGCGCTGTGTTTGCAGCGGTACAGATCTATCGGTGGGTGCAGCCTACCCTGCAATATCGCAGATACAGTCATCTGGCCGGTCATACAAGCCAACTAATGTGATGTAGGGAATCTCACCAGCCTCCTGCAGACGGCGCTCTTCTTCCAAGTAGGCGTCAATCAATGGGTGATGTTGGTCGCGAGCTTCGGGGAAACTAGGACATACTCGAAGGAGACAATTATGGAGAAAATTCCCATCCAGGTGCCGTGTAGCCACTGGGCGAAACCCTGTCTCGTTGATCACCCGTTCAATGTCCATACTGCGCAAGGACTCCGATAGATCATTATTCCTCATCGTGACATACCAATCTGGTGTGAACTTCTTCAAATGTAGGACACTACTCTTTTCTGGGCCAATGTCAGCCAGAAAACGATTCATGAGGTCTAGTTCTTTCTTGTTGTACATGGCACGATGGCTGCCGATGTACTCGTTGAGGAATAAGCGGCCGGGTTTCGTGCCCGCACGCAGGCCCCGGCATATGCGGCATGTGAGTGTCTCCAATGCTTCAATGTGGTGCAGCGAGTTCATGAAAATCACCATGTCCCAGACTTCAGGGGGTCTGACTCCGCGGGGAAGCGACCATGAACTAACACTGCTGGGTTTTGGAAGTTCGTCAAAGTTGCCATTGAAAATTTGGAACGCCAATGTGCCCGACAATGAAGTGTTGAGCACTGCCTTCGTATTCCGGTTGATACATTCCTCACACACGTCCACCCCCAGAACGTAGGAGCACCGCGGCATGCCATGTGTGTGCCTTAGCATCGCCCTCTCCCAAACAGCGGTGTGCACGCCAACTGACAAACAAAAAGTCGGCCACTGATGAGCAAAATGGTGGTCGGTTGGGTTCGTTGTAAAGAAGTCGCTGAAATGTAAGCCAGCAAAGGGCACCATGGACTCTGGCCTCCGCCTCCGAACATCATACAAATCACTTGGGTTGCATGGCAAATAGGAACCCTTTTCCTTTGTTGCCCAATAATCAGATGCCATTACGCTGCCATGGGTTGGCCATGCCATGAGTAGCATGCCAAGAACAGCAGATATCACATAAAAAATATGCCACATGGCTTGAAGAGAAGCGCCTGGCTGCTATGCAAGCCCAAGCTGCTGTGTGGATGAGGGGATGGGGGTGGAGGGGGTTGAGGGAGAAGCATATACAATCCCCCCCCGTCCCCCAAGCTGAACGCGGGGGCAGCAAAACTATGGATCAGAGGCGGCACATTGTGACGTGACATATTTTCTTCAATAAAATCCTGTTTCAATCAGTGTTTCCATTTCATTTTAATATGTACCGTTCCGTCTTCTGGACAGCCTCAGTTCCATGGATTTTCTGATGAGTTGACACCTGCTCGTGCTATTGCAATTGTGTTTCACCATGGATAACCAAGCTGTTGTCCTCTGGGGTCAAGTTAATCCCTACACAGAGTGTGCTGACATCGATCTTCGCCAGCAGCTGGTTCAGCACCTAGCGGCAGACCCAGTCTCTTTCCACTGGATTCCAAGCCATCGATGGCTGTCGGAAGAATGCCTGCCAGAGATGAGGATGATCTAGAACCTATATATATGTACATATATATACCAAGGCTTCCATTCGAATCATGCTCAAACTGCGAGGTTCAACATTCCTACACTCCTACATCGCTGCAATAACCATGAGTTCGTAGTTCATGTGTGGGCCTTGCAGTAGCCCCTAGCACACTGATTCACAGCGTCCTAACCGCAGGAACAATACTCCATCCCTCCTGCACATGGACATATGGGCGGCATATGGCTGGTTATGCCGGAGTCAGTGGGTCAGTGAGGCTGACCCCCCAGAACTGGTTGAACCAGAGGCAGAGCAGAAACACTGCAACGAACAAACATACAGACGCCTCAGAGGAGCCCCAAGCCGTGCAGGTGCCGCGGTCATTCCTTGTGCCAAAACGAGTGCCAACGTGGGTGTTCGCGGAAACGCCGCAACGAACAAACTAGTCACCCTCGTGCAGCAGGACCCAGGAATAGAAAAAATAGAAACACAAGGTGGTCGACGGGAGGGAGATTTCTATGGACTACGTCGCCATACCCGCCAGCTACGAGCCCCCTGGGTTCGAACCTACCCCCAGGGAACTCCAAGCCGGGTGGCTGTCCACTATAGCACTACGAGGATGTACCAAAAGAGGGCGCAGAGAAGCCTACCGCCGGCGCCGTCATCTACACGCTCAGCGGCGGGCATCGAACCTACGCTCCCCGGGACGAAGCACCCGTGCACTTCCAGTATGCTACGCTGACGATGTGAAATATAACCGCCACTCAACCCACCACTACACTCTGCCCGGTACATATGGCCGGCAGAAGTGAGCCCACCACCGCCGCTAACCAAGAACAGCAGCTATTTATGCTGCTTGCCGCGCCGGCGCCGTCGCCTCCACGGTTCGCGACGGCCCGCGAGGACGTCGAAGCGCGACGCGGGGCCAGGCCCCCGTGCACTTTCAGGTATGCTCGCCCTATACTTATCTACCGCCAAAACCAAAACCACCACCAGTTGGAAGAGCGGGGGGGGATTCAGGACGTTCAGTGCCACTCTACCCTCCTTGGGGTTCGAACCCACCTCTGCGGGACGGAAGAGGGGCATGCTGCCCACTGTACTACGACAAGATACAACAACTGGGCACGGTGCCACATTCACACACTGCCCGTCTACTGTCTCGATGCAACACCAAAAACTCTGGCTACGGCGCTCGACACGCCGTGCGGACCACCACTGATGGCCGGCTCGCTGCCTCCGCCTGGTCCCGTAGGAACTGGCGCCGTCGGGGGTGTGCCAGCCGGCCCTGGTTGGCCAGCTCATCTGCACGCTCATTCCCCGCCACCCCGATATGACTATACACATGGCGCCAAAGGGTGGGGGCTACCCTCGCATCCACCTTTGCCTGAAGCTGGAGCCATAGGTCAGAGTTCAAAAAAGGACGACCCTGCAACCTCCAACGCCGGAGGTGCTTCAGGATACCATCGTACACATACTTGCTGTCTGTTACGACCCGCAGTGCTTGTCCCCTCGGAACCACCCTAAGCGCCGCGATGCACGCGGACAGCTCCGCCCTGTTTACCGTCTGCACCTCCCCTTCAAGGGGCTGCGCCATATTGCGGGGGTCCAGCGGCCCAAACCAGACCCCATACCCTGCAAACCCCGTGCGCGGGGCCTCTAGCCCGAAAGAGCCGTCTGTATACACCTCTGGGGCGTGCAGGAAATCCGGGTCTTCCGGCCCCTCCGCCGCCGCCCGAGCCCTCTTCCTGCTCACTCTGTCTACCGTCTGCCGCCAAAGATAGCGGTCTGGCTGCTGCGGGGAGGGGCACGGCCGCTTTTGACCCGCTACATCTGAACCCTCGCACACGGGAATGTTCCTGTCCGTCAGCCACCCCTGCAAGGCCCCTGCATACATCCGCACCGCCTCGTGATCAAGGGACAGGTCTGGCATGGCCAGCCACTTCGAAACCTCAGAGTGCAACACCCGCAGATAATCATTTACCGCCAGGCGGGCTTTCTGAAAAACCACTTCACAGCGGCAGGACCACAAAACCCGCACTGCTTTCCACATCAGAATCCCTGGCGCCCTGGTGAGGGACAGCTGGGGTAATCAGAACATAAACGGCCAATTGGCACTCTCCCCCCCGAACTCCAGACCGGCGGAAAGGTGCACTGCAGGGCCCAAACTGGTATGGTGAGCCAGGAACACGCTTTCGTGCAATGATAAACGTCCTCCAGAGAGGAATCAAAAGGGCACCTGTCCGAAACAGAGGGCCAGATCGCCCGGAGGCGGGCCCCCACCGACAGTTTCTTCCAAAGGCAAGTATGGATAAAGTCTAGATCCTGCGGAGGGAGGGCCAGGCGGCGAAACACCTGCCACACCTCTTTGGGCTGTCGCTTGTCGGCACGGCGCTGGGCCGCCAGCGCCGCCGAAACTGGAGTGAACTGTAGACCCTGGTCCATGGGGAGGGGGCGGGCGACCCCTTGCACCGAATGATGTCCCTCCCAAGCGGGGATCAACCTGCGCACCAGAGCAAGCAGGGCTTGGTACTGGTGCGGCTGCAATTTCCTACTCCCCTGCCAGTCCCGGGAGACTGTGGCAACCCAGGCACTGGTGTCCACGACGTCTGAGAGGCGTAAATTCCCTCGGCGTATGAAGAACTTACAAGTAATAGACTTTTCCGAGACCGTCAGCAGGCGGCTATTCCATAGGGGGGCTGCCGCCAGTTCCTGCCACGCAAGCCCTAGGCCCTTCTAGGCAGCATTCAGCGAGGACAGTGCCTTCACAGATGACGCTAGCCACGGCGCGTTACGAATGCAACATGGAGACAACTGTAATAGGGCTAACTGGGAGGGGGTATGCACTATGCCCTTACGCTCCAACCAGCTTGAAAAGACGGTATAGGCGCCAGGCCCATACCGAGACGGCTGCTGCAGATAACGCGTGAACGTTGCTGCATGCGTCGTCCAGAGGTACACCTCCGGTGACCACAAACCGATCCCTCCCTCAGATGGACTGAGATGTAGGACGTTCAGAGGTACCTTCCAATTTTGGGCATGAAAAGCAACCACCAGAGCTCTACGGAGCCTCTTAACCACCAGGTCGGGTGGATAGTGTGCAATGGCAGTTACCTGCAGCACCGGATAGCACCACGTGTGCAGGAGCACCACCTTCTGTGCCCGCGAAAGGGGCATGCGAGGGATCCTGGTACAGCGGGACTCAAACAACGCCACATACCGCTCGTAGGCTACCGCCGGGGACACATGTCCCACCTGGGCACCCAGGTAGCGCACATGGGGTACCACCTTAATTCCCGCCAACCTGTCACGATCTAGGCCCTGGAGAAGCAAGCGAGTCTTCTCCAGGTATATATATATACAACGATGTTGACAAATGGGCAAAAACAGCAACAACCCTCCCCCTGCCCCCCTGTGAACTTACGGATCCTTAGCCATGGTTATATGTGGGGGGGTTGCGCCCGCACCTGTGAAAAAGTGGATTGTCCAATATCGCCACACCTATGGGTTTGCCCAGGTGCAATGGCTGTATTGGTTACTTCTGAAAGGCACCAGGCGCATGCTTTTGCTCCGCTGGTTGTGGGGGAACGTACGATGGGAAGGATGTGCACCACCATGGGACAATACTGTCCGCTTGTGCCCCCTGTGTTATACATGCCATGGATGCACTGCCCAATTGCGCCTCTAATGCCCAGCATGGCAACACAGGTTCAGAACAACTTGCCTAAGTCACGGCTGTCCCTGGACGGTATATGCATTAGATTGGTATGCACAGGACACACCCGGTGATCTTGTGCAAATATCTCGGTAACCCATCCCTCAAATGTTTGTGGATGCATTGCCCATTGAGTTACGACCCGCACTGCGCAAACGTGTGGCAATTCACCAATATCATATGTTGCCATGGGTGATTGCACCGCGTGGTGAGTTACCCATGCCCCCCCCCCCCCCCACCCGTTGGACTACCACTGCTATACCTTCCACCTCTCTGGCAGAGTGGTTTGGTACTTTCTGTCGTCGCAAGGTGCAGCCAATCCTCACAGCGAAAAACTTATGGGAAGAAGTACGCCTGCTACCGATGAAACACAGTCATCGGAAGAGTTCTTTCCCCCCCAATGTGGGCCAACTTTGCTAGGGACAATACCTGAAAATCTGGTTCCGGGCCAACAGTGCCCATAGCGCCCAAGGCAGTGCGGGGGTTGGCGGCGGGGGTAGGCAGCGGGACCCGGGGGTTGCCGGCGGCTGGGGCTTGGGCTGCGGGGGGCCGGGCGCAAGCAGGTCTCAAAGCGCTCTACACATGCATGTCCTGGTATGGATATGCAGCAATGTCCGGCAGTTCTGCATGACAATAGGTATGATACACGTGTGCTACCATACAATTGTCTGCACCTGATGGCCTTTATTTTGTCAACACTTCAGTGTTTATATGCTACAAGACAGGAAAAGGCGCCCTGTTGCTGCCATCCTGCACCTGAGTCACCTTGCGTGTGCTGGCACTCCTTGGCCAAGTAACCTGGACTAGGACTTCGCCTCAGGGGAAGAGGGTGGGGGTATGGGTGTACCTTGGTTGGTACAATCTAGGCCTTAGAGAGATACCTGTGAACTTCAAGGTGATGTGACAGTGTGTGAGGGAGTCATAGGCCTCGCACTGCAGGGCTGTGCAACCGGCTGCTGCCCTGAAGATGCCAGTTCGAATTCCCCAAGGGGAATACGAGGAGGAGATGCGGCTCCCGTCGGCCGGCGGTGCCGGTGGCGGAGGGCACTGCTGCAGGTATGCTGTGCCTGGTGCCTTGTTTTTCCAAGTGCTATGATCTCTGGACATAAAAAAAAAAACTACGAGGACGAGACACGCCACCCGTCCACCGGTGGTACCGATGGTGGAGGGGGATGCTGAAGGGGGCGGTGGTGGGGACCTCGCCAACGAGCCCCTGGACGGACGGACGAACCGGGGTTCGAACCCCCGACAACGACGAGCGCTAGTCCATGGCGCATACTACTGGACCATCCATGCCTCTTGTGCTATTTGGTGCAAAAATGGTTCAAAACCTGCATGGACGTTCCCTCGGGGGGGGGGGGGGGGGGTGAGACAGCTCGCTAGTCTGAATCTGTCACCGGCGTGTGGCAGCCAGAGGAAAAGGATAACCGTGGACTGTTCAGGTATGACCGTGAACTCACATCTGTGCTAGGTGTATTCAACCTGCGACGTTGGCTTGGTCGAGCCGGGGTTTCCAACTCCACAAGACCTAGGTTCTCCCAAGTGTTTTGTGGGTCATCCACGATGTCTGAATGATGCAAGCTGGCAGTCGAGGCTGTGTCAGAAGAGTTTGAGCTGATACTACCGTGCGAATCACACTGACTGGCAGTTGTTACCGGGCCGTGGGCTGAGGGGCTGAGGCAGTGCCTGAGCAAACGGGCCCATAAGATGAGGATGTGTCTGATTTCAGACTGACAGTACTTGATGATAAGTGATCATCCGAGCGAGTCAGGAGGGTCTTTGACTCTGAAAAATTGAGACGTTTAGAGATCCCTGACATCTCATGATCATTGTGCTCACGTGTCATGTTCCTGCTTAATGAAAGTGTGTCCCCGGAGGGAGTAATGACATCGTGAAGCTAAAGGGAGCGTGGGACCGCTGGGGCCCGTCTTGGTGTGGGGGTAGAGGGCAACTCTAAGCTGACAACTGGCCTATCTAGCAATGATAAAACATGATAGAGTGGGGAGCTTACCCTGCCCTCTTCCGCCAAAACGTCTGCTCGCTCGTTACCTGGGATGTCGATGTGACTGGGCACCCGTAGCCACTTAACTGTAGCCGAGACTCTGTCCACAACATCGAGTGCTCTGATCCAAAGGTCAACATTGTAAACTGGACCTGACTGCCCAACCCATCCTGCTGTGCGCCACCTGAATGCTGAACCCCGCAGGCCGTCGTAGACATACTACTAGTCCATGACCACTACCACACGTACCGCTTCCAAAAAGAAATGTTCAAGAACAATGATCACCGCCAGTAGCTCAGCTCTATTGTTGGTTTGGACTGAGTTGGGAGGCAGGCCTCCCTTGGTTTCCCACTCCCCCATCACCACACACCCATACCCAGCAACCCACCCAACTTTAGGGTGTTGTTTAGCGGATCCATCTGTAAAAGCTAATGTCCATCCCTCATTCTCAAGTGTGGCTCAGACGTGCTTAGCCTCGATGGCAAGCTGCTGCTTGCGATCTTGTACCTTCTGTTTTTTGGTTGCTCTGGCTGATTGAGAGGAGGTATCATGAGAGTGTGCTTTAATAGCTACCCCGGGCAGTACTCCAGATTGGGCAAGTGTGGCCACAACATCATGGAACTGTGTGACGGGGACGTTGAAGGCCTGCAAGGCTTCCCAGAGGATAAGCTGTGAGAGGACCCTTATCCACTGAGCCTGAAAAAGGTCCAGCGAGGGGGCAGATAATCAATTTTTTACTTGCTTGCGAAGCGACCAATGGGCTGCTTGGGCAGACCACTTAGCAATGCGCCGTGGGCGCGAAAAGGAATGTTTCAGGGGCAACGCCCTCACTGCATGACAAACACCCTCAACATACAAGGGACCCCAACAGTAATCAATGGTATCAGCAGCCATGGCATGAAACCTGCAGTGGGACAGTGCATGTTCCACTGTTTCTAGATTAGCGCATATTGGACACCATGGGAACTTGGTCCAGTTTTGGAGTCTATCCCCTACTTTGAGTTTTGCCCATAGGGCTTGATAGGCGAAGTCTTTGAGAAACGGGGGGAGCCGTGAGGCCCAAAAGGATTTCAAGACTGAACTCGGTTGCCTTTGCGGCACATACGGCATAGGCGACAACTTTTGCAGAGAGGCCGATTTGCCCCAGCTCCCTACCAATACCGATGGTATGGACCATTCCGTGGGCATTAATTGGCGGAACTGTTTGATGGACGAGGTGTACACCTCGCGCCAGGTGATGCCGATTTTGGGCAGCAGGTCCTGGCGTGGGCAAAAGTTTGCGTCAAACAAGTCTGAGATGCACATAACCCCTTTAGGAATTAGGGCAGGGCAGTAGTAAGTGAGATTGTCAGAATTGCGAAAGATGGCTGAATGCCACAGTGGGAAATCCCTGATGTTTAGGGTGTACCGTGCCCCCCCCCCCCCCTGCTCGCTGCATCCGCACCTACCTCACTGTCACTCCCTGCCACCGCCCTCCCTCCCTAATCGCAAGCAGAACTCGTGTCGTAGTCTCAAAGTACGCTGGTGTTCTCAGGGGGAATCTTTGCACTACGCGCGCACTGCACGCGCACTGCGCGCTACTTTTAGACTATGTTCCCCCCGAAGAGCCCCCAAGCACACCCCTTGGAAATGCCCTTAGGATTAGGTGACCCAAACTGCCCCAGCTCAAGAAAGTTGCAAACTACCTTCCCTTCACATAACACACATCATGCACAACTGGAAAAGCCATGAACAGGCGTGGGTTGCACCACTTTTAGCGATGGAGGTTGGGTTGGGGCAAACTTGCATGTAACATGATCCATGAATGCCCTTTCCCTTACGTACATGGTACTCACACGAGCCTTAGGGGGCGTTGTCGCACGGTGCGCGCACGGTGCGCGCACGGTTCAATGTTTTTGGGATGGTTGCCCAACTTGTACCCCGTTGAATGGCCCCCATAGAAACACACCCAGGGTCCTGATTTTTGCACCTTGCAGTCCATACTGGCATACCAAGATTCTTCAATTTTTAGTCTGATGCTTGGCACAGGTTCCAGGGTCCTATTTTCTGCACCCTGCAGCCCCTATTGGCGTACCGGGAACTTTCTTTTTGAATCTAATGCTTGTCACAGGTTCCAGGCTCCCAATTTCTGCACCTTGCACGCACCTCCGTAACAAACCATGCACAGGCGACAACACAGGCGGGGGGCTTCTAGCTCATGATCATCAAATTCTAGGGGCTTCAGCTTCCACTTCAGGTAATTGGGGCTCCAGCAAAGCGTTCATCGGCGCCTCATGGTGCACAGGTTGGGGGGAATCGGGGCTCTCAGCAGTCACAATTGCAAACTCCAACCGCTCCTCAGGTGCATGCTCGTACAAGACCTCTTCACCACCCAATTCGTACCGAATAGAGACGCGACGCCCACCTCTTGGAGAAGGGCCAACGACAGTGGCCGACACCCTATCCCCGTTGGAGCGGTGGTAGTACACAGGCAGTCCGGCGACAAGCCAGGGCAGCTCAGATTCAGGCATTGTGGATCTGGTGGACACAGAATACGCAAAAGGACGCACGGTGCGCGCACGGTGCGCGCATGGTTCAGGCAACACCCCCTTAATCGCGTCCTTGTATCGGATAATCGGACTTGCTTCAATACTTCCACTTCCCAATGGAATCTTTGGCCGTTCGATGGGTGCTTGTCCCCGTGAGTCTTCGCCACTTTGCAGAGATATAATGTAAAGCATAAACACAATCAAGGCAAGAGAGTCGCAAATGGCATTGCGTGTAGTAAAGAGGGCGGAAATGCTACGTCACCCCTGCATTCTCGGGGATCCCCAAACAAAGGGGGACAAAATCAGAAGTCAAAACCTCCGCTAGGGGTCACCATGATGCCCCTAGGGGCCCCTAGTATCTCAAAGTATGGGTCTCTAGTACGGCCAGACGCCCAAATAGTTGCACTGCGCGCACTGCGCTTAAGGCTCCCCCATAGGGCAAACGTGCAGTGACACTTGCGTAACCCCCCCCAACGACAATAATGTGGTAACCCCCATCTTCCACACTTCAACAATATTTGTTTTGAGGGCGACAATACTCAAACAGTGGCATAGAGGGGAAAAAACTGCCTCAAGCATAGGGCATAAGTATGGCAACGTTGTGGCAATCCGACGTCTTCCCGGCTTAAAGAAAATATTTTTTCGGAGCTGGCCTGAACCGCTTACGTTCTGGCGCTCTTTGATTCGGTGGTGCACGACTGTAGAGTACTGTTGCACCGTTGCAGCCAGAGCATGCTGCAGACAGTACTGAAAATTGTGAATGGCAGACTTCAGTTCATAAGTGTGGCCAGCGGGATCTTAGGGTTAACGATTTTGGAATTGTGCTAGCGGTCGACTTCACGGCTTGCTGCGCTCTGACAAAACGAAATGCGCTCTGAGAAAACGGAATGCCAGAATGACCCTAGATTGCGCTGGGGTCGCTTGGGTCAAATCCCTTCGAAGACATCCATTGATAATTTATTTCACACACTTGGCATGGAAAATGCCAGCATATTCAAAACACTTCATTGCTCATGCCACCAACTCTTCCTCCCTGCGCTTTAAAATGTTTCCTTTTCATTTGCAATGCGAAGTGTGGTGTGGCATTGGTGTCCTTCAGTTTTTGGGTCTTTTCAATCTCCCACGGAGCAAAGATCTCCTCCATCTGAAGATTCATTCTTTTTGAGCTGGTCACGTTTGTCACATGCTTGAGCCCACACGGTACTATTGGGAGGCGATACACATAATGGCACATCCCTCTTGTGCATAGGTTTACAAACTGAGGCACACATACGAAAAGAAGCTTCATCCACACAATTGAATCAAAACAACCAGCATGGGGTTGCGGTGCTCAGCAGCATGTTGTTATGAGCAGGAGGAACTGCCACAAGCATGACCCAGCCCCTCTTTCCCTCTGCAATTGGAACACAACCATATCGCGTTATAGTCTCCAAAACTGTGGGCAGAGGGAACCAGAAAAAGGACGGTTAGATGGGGTCGCTGTCCTCAGACAAGCCCATGGGGGGGGGGGGGGGGCAGTGACAGAACCGACCCCTAGTGCTGCTTGGACAAAGCTGTCACTGACCCAAAATGACCTGCTCGTTCACCCACTACTCTGCAAATCAGGTGGGAGGAGGGGGGCAGACATGCAACAAACACCATCAACTCCGCCTCCCACATACAAGCATTGGCCATTCTGCCAGCCCCGCAGCGAGTTGAGACTGCATTGCCAAAACTCACGGGGCAAAACAGTGACAGCTAAGACCCAGAGTAGCATGGACATGGGCATTGCTAGGGCAGAAGAGGCAGATGATGCCATCTTGAGGTGGAGGGTCAGCACAGGGGTTCAAAGAGTAACCGCAGTGGACTGCACTTTGAAAGCACTGAAAACACGGAGGTAGTACCTACGCTGCACGTGCACCGCGTGCCACCGCGTAACATGTTGGAACAAACTATGGGCAAGTGGTCAATCCTTGGAACCCCAAAGAATGGTGCACCCCGGAGGCTTTTGGGCTGCTTGTTGGTGCTTTCCACAGGTTTGTGGGTGCTTGTTGAAAACGGCTGGAGGCTCCTGGATGCTTGCTGTTTATTCTTGAAAACTTTTTGACCAGCCGGGTTTTCTTCGACATCAGGATCTTGAGGGTTCCTCAAGGTCTCCGATCAAGGGAGGGGGGACGGAATACGTGAACGAACTTCGATTCCGTGAGCAGGCGCGATGGGGTGAGACACTGGTGCGTACCAAAAAACCAGCCGCATTTACCGAAGAACCCCCTGCTTATGTACAACCCCGAGTTACCAAAAACACCCGTGTCTTTGTACACCACCCCCTTCTTAACCAAACCCCCCCGTATTTCTACCAACCCCCCCCCCCATTATTACCAACCCCCCCCAACCAAAAACCTTACAAAAAAAACCACCCATTCTGACCAAACCCCTCCAATTCTTACCAAGCCCCCCCCCCTCCCATCTTACCAAAAGCACCCCCCCACCCCCAATTCCTACCAAAAAACCCCCGATACCTTACCAAAAAAAACCCTGGGCCAACCCAACCATTTGCCCAACCGTTTGGACAACCCTGCCACACCTTGCACCCACACATAATTGCACAACAAGCACAAGGCACCAAAACACATAAAAGACGTCAACATGGATAAAAATCGCCAATCCCTTGTTGTTGGACCTATGGACCGGTATGCACCGGTGGATCCTTGTTTTCTAGGCACTTAGCTGTACCACACAAATATACTGTGTAATGACAAAGGCACTACACGTGAGGCAGGCTAAAATAAAAAAGTGATGACCTGTCAAAATCGCTGATTGGCCAGCACAAGATGGGCTGGTGTCGTGAAGCGGGTGTTTGTGGGTGAGAAATGCCTCTCCGTGCTGCAATGCAGCGTGCACTTACAACTAATACAACCAATTGGCAAACACAAGTAGTCGATCACCCCAACTCGAGGGGCCTGAACAGTGTTACCAAAAAACACCCAATCTCACCCGACCCCTAGACCTGATCAAACCTGCCCCAAATCTTAATGAAAAAACACCCAAATCGTACCCCACCCCCTTGCGTCCAACGAACAATTTTGTGCTAAAAAAATATGGTCTGAACGGGCGTGTTCGTTGGACACGCCGTTCGGTGCGCGCGACAATATTGCGAAATGGCAGTAACACATCCCTAGACACAAGACACCCAGCCCATTCAAAGTACAAGTCGATGGAGGCCTCCAATTGGCACTGTTCAGTGTAGAAGCCCTTGTTGCGGCCCCGCTCCATATGGAAAAGCTGAATATGCTCCCCGGGCTTGGGGCCCTCCTTGTTCTTGGCACAGGCAGAAGTGGCAGCCTGATCTGGCTTAGGGACCTTTGGGACGGACACCGCTTGTATGGCGCCTCCTGGCCACCTGGCCAGGTGCAAGCAGAGAATCAGTCATGGTGGCAATAGAGGTCCTGTAGTTGAGCTCACATCCTGCTTTACAAATTTACCCACAGTTACACTACAACCCCTCATTTCCCCAATCTGTAGCCTGAAACCTCGATTCTGAAGCCCGGTACATAATTAAGTACGTAATTGATTATGTCCTCAAAAAACACGCTCTGAACGGAAGTGTTCGCTGGACACGGCATTCGTTGGACACAGGGTGGAGGGGGTACCAAAAAAAAAACCCCAAACTTTACCAACCCCCCCCAATGATCCCCAATGTTACCAACAAAAATACCCAGTTCTTACAAAAAAAAACCCCGAATCTTACCCCCCCCAAACCTTACTGGGGTTTTTTTGTAAGATTTGGGATGGGTGGGGGGGGGGGTTGGTACAATTTGGTAAGAATTGGGAGCATTTGGGAGAAAGACAGGGGTTTTCTGGTACGCATTAGTGTGAGACACAGAGTGACCTTCGGCGTCATATTTAATGTTCACATACTGCCAACATTCAGGCGGGGAGATGATGATGACAGGCACGTTGACACCATTTGATCGGGTGTTAAGTGACAGTGAGGCCCGTAGAAAGCCATGAAAGGGACATGGTTGATACTGCAAGGGGACACAGTGCAGTACGTGAAATGGTTTTGCCCTGTGAACTAGCTGGGTAGGTCTACAGAATAACCCCAATGCATGCACCGCACGTGCACCAAGTGCGGTACTGCCTCATGATATCACCACCAGAATAGTCTGAGGGTGGACATGCACACACACAATGGGCATGCACGGAAGCATGGAGGCAAGATGCAATGGTCAGTGTCAATCAAACAAACACACCAAAACTCGCTCACTCATTGAGATTCAAGGAATCAGCATCATTTGGTGTGGTTTGTGGCAACAAATCACAGCGCAATGGAAGGTGGCGCAAGCTGCGATCTTCTTTCACATCTCGGCTTGTCCTCGGAGGACCATGTGCATGCAAAACAAGGGGTGCTGTGGTGGTGTGTCGCACGCCTTGCCCCCTTTTGTAAGCCCCAGGTTGGACACAGGGGAAGCGTGGGCCTTTGGAGCTTGCGTGGCACCTCAGGAGCAAGTGCCTTGTTCACCTTTCGTGTCACGTGCTTGAGACCCCGCTAGGCCCGAAGACTGCTGGTCGAGAACCAACTGGGCTACTCGTCGCTAGTGGGACCAGGGGATTGCTCAGTGATACTACAAGGGGAGGGGGGTGTCCTGGCCTTCCTGGGATTTTGGCCACCCACCCACGAGATCAGGAAAATCTCTCCAGGCGAAAAGTGAAATTTATTAAAGAGGCTGGAAAATGGAGGCCGATTTTAGGTTTGTTATGGCCTCAACCCCCACCCCCGCCCCCCCGAGGAGCATCAATCAGCGACTCTGCAATCCCCTGAGTGGGACCCATGTGGCAGGTGTGGGGGTGTCCCGGCCACGGCATTGGGAATCTACCCACAGCAGGTGCTCCTGCTTTGGCGGGGGCCATGCCTGCTCCCATTGCCAGCCCCCTTTCCTGTGCCAGGGAATGGCTGCGCCTGTGCATGTGACACCTCCGGGAGGATGCGCTGCCTGTCATTGTGTTCCCCAGCCCACCAGGAATCGTTTCTACCGCGTGCCATCCCCCTCGTGGCAGCACAGACTGCAGGGGAAGGGGGGAGGGAGGAGGGGGGGGGGGGGCTGCTGCCGCAAGGGTCTCCCCTTCTTGCCCCCGTGCCACCCCTTATCCCAGGTCAATGCATCCTTTGCGGTCTGTATGGATGTTGAACATGCAGTGGAGGTGTGGTGCATCAGATACAATATGTCCGCCTTGTGCACGTGCAGGGGCTCAGGGAAATGCCGCTCGTGTGGACCATGAGCACTCAGAGGCCATTTGCGGCACATCAGTCATCCCGGCGTCCAAGCCTCACTGCCTCAAGAGACGATGTCCATTTGGTACCCAGGATCCGGCCATAGAACGACGACGATCGTCACCCTCCCGAATCACTCTGGCATTCCAACGGTACTTCAAGTATCATGCGGCGGAGCCATGACCCAGGGCTTGGGCGGTGGAGCGGGGACAAGGAATGCAGGATGATGCGGGAGGGGCATGAGTGGCCAGCGTGGCCCAGGGGCTGCACATGAAGCTTGGGGGCGATAGCTGACCGAGCTGTGGGGCAAACGGCCACTGGCGGCTGCGGGACCCACGGTACAAGACGCGGGGTGTAGCGGGGGGTGCAGGGCGTGGTGTTGCGGGCATAAGCCGGTCTGACCCGAGTACCGGTCTGAAAGGTACCAACCCACTCTCTGCCCAGACCGCACGAGGCGGCACACAGGCATGGCCAATGTCGCATGGACGCCCCCCAGCGCTGTGCTAGTGGCATGGGGGTTGGGTTGAACCAGGTAGACAGCGTGTGATGCCATGACAGTAGCGTACACGGCAGGCACGACGGCCACGGTAATGATCCCTGGGCGGGCGCCGAGTGCGGCGTGTACAGCGCATGCGGCCATGCCCAACCGCAACTGGAACTGCAACTCCCTTCTCCCTCCCTCCCTCCCTCCCACACTTCCCGCCCTGCAAAACAGCACACCCCCAAATCTGTTGCTCAGGCAAAACAGCACACCCCAAATCTGCCGAACCAGTTCGTCCTGCATCAAACTGGGTGGGCAGTCTCAGCCATCGAAGAGTGTAGGCGACCTGCATGCAGCTCAGGTGCAAGGCGATAGGGCTCATCCCCCTGGCTCGCATGAACCCCCAGCCAGACAGTTGAGTTCCCCTCGCCCGACACCAGGGTCCTAGAATGAGCGATGTTTGCACTGTCTGCCCTCCTTTCAACGGGATGGTGTGTGATGGTATGGCAACAGCATGTTCACCTACAAATACCTGTCCTGGAGGCCGAGGCCTTGAGTTCTGTTCGAACTGAATTGCACGCGCAGCACTGTGCGTACTGAATTGCACGCGCAGCAGTGCGCATACTGAATTGCACGCGCAGCAGTGCACGTACTGAATTGCACGCGCAGCAGTGCACGTACTGAATTGCAAGCGCAGCCGTGCACGTACTGAATTGCACGCGCAGCAGTACACGCAGGATGCTGATCTGGGCTTTGCTATGACAACACTGCCCACGGTTGGCAGTTGCAGCCACAACAAGCGCCAACGACCACACTACAAATCACATCCGCAGGCGCACGGCGCTGGGCAGTGGGTTGCTCTCTAGTCCCCAGACAGACACGGGGCAAACGACGACTGAGGGCGCGTTGCCCGGAGTGGTAGTCGGCAGACGCCGCAAGGTTAAGCCCGTCCACAGGTCCCTGTCCCACAGGCACTGCGCCTGTCCTGGGGGTGCAACCGGGGCAGTGCTGCAGTAAACTACGTGTGGTCTGGCAACAGCAAGGCAACAGAACTGGCGATGCGGGCGGAGCCAGTTTTGAACATTGATGGACCCAATATTACCCTCCACTCACCTTGACCACACACCAGAGATGACCTTCACTGAAATGCAGTTCATGCCTGTGGCAGTTCTTGAGGAGACGTTTGTGACACATTTTGCACAGGACTGAGCCGGTTCGTGGGCCACAATGATACACCTTGCCTCGGCTGCCTGTCTGCAACTAGTCTGGCTCTGGGTCCGGAATGTCCATCGGCGCATTATGGATTTGCCGCCGCCTGTGGCGGACAGCTATAGGCCTGTCACCCGGCAGGCAGGGGGTGCAATGGAAAGTGTGCAGCAGATCAGGCTCAAGGCCACGGAGTGAAACGGAGTGCTGGCCCATACACATACCTATTCTATCGTAGTCTTAGGCTTGCGATCCGTGAGACCGTCACAGACCCCCGCATGCCCCAGTTGCACTTGATATCTTTCCCGAAAGCAGTCAATCCGTCCCCCGGGGCTGAGGGAGAGGAGGGGGGGGCATAGCCAAAGTCCAAAGACAAGCCCCGCTCCCCCGCCAAACTCCCCCGTTCGGGTTCAGCCGAGGACGGCGTGCGGAACGGATCGTGGGCCTACTTCCATTGCCTCGTCGCCCATGACTAGGGCATGCCCTGAAAGGCCTGGGCAGTACGCCTGCCTTTGAGACTGTTGGCAACGCCCCCTGGGCCGGTAGGGACGGGCGCTGCCGTTGCAGCGGCGCAGCAGCAGCACCCCCACCCGAAGGCCCACACCACAGCCACCACCACTACCCCCGAGTCCCCTGCGTCAGCGAGCGGTCCCATGGGGATCCACCCAGCGGCCCACCCCCCCAATGCCCCGCCGCGGCCTACGCCCCCATGCTCAAGCGGTCGGAGATCTCCGAGTGGATGATCTCCAGACTGTCCGGACTCAACTCGTTAAGCAGCGCCAGCACCGCCGTCATCAGATTCTTCTGCGAGGCACTCGACCGCATATCGGCCGCGGGGGGTGGGGTGCGCGCGGCGGGCGGTGGGGGGGGGCGGGCCGGTGCGGGCGCCCGCTGCGCCGGGGTGTGGTCCGCCTGCCACTTGTTGCGCACGTTGTCCATGACGTCCTTCGCGGCGACGACCGGCTTCGGGGCCGGCGCGTCCCCACGCTGGGCCATGTTCGCGATGTCGTCCTCCGACAGCCGCCGGACGGACTGGCGCTCGTTGTCGGTGATGTCGACGTTGTCGAGCTTCTGCAGCTGCGGCAAGTGCCAGATGACGTACGGGCGGTACGACGAGGCGTTGGCGCAGGGGTTGTCGCAGAGCCAGAGGATCTTGAGATGGCGGAGGGGCTTGAGGAAGCGCACCTCCTGCAGGTCCCCAATGTTGTTCTTGCGCAGATACAACTCCTGAGAGGCAGTGGGGGAGGGGGCGGACGCGCTGTGGAGTGAGTAGGACTGTCCTTAAGGAAAAAAACAGAAAGGGATTCGTACCGCCAACAGAAACCAACGTTCACGAGGGCGCTCTCTTCCTCATGGTCAAGACATGGGCAAGACACAAAACCCCAGGTTAGGGTTAGGGTTAGAGTTAGGGTAACGGTCATTGCATGGGACCAGTGCCGACTGTTGCCTTCAGATCACCCGACGAACGGGGTATCGAACGGTTCGGTTCGGCCTCAAGTCCGGAGTTTGCTTTGTTTAGCGCCGTCTGTGGGGTCACTGTCAATGTCACTATCCGTGTGACTGTCACTGTGACTGTCACTGTTCCCGTCCAGTCCTCTTGAGGAAGATGGTGAGACCTGATTAAGGTGAGCTAAGCGAAGGTGCAGGTAGAAGCTTTGGTAGACTCACCCTGTTTACCACCGCCAAGAGCTACTATATTGCAGGTCGGGGGGGTGAAGGCATCAATAGGCCACAGGCCCAGCACTTAGCTCCACATGCGCCTGCCATGCCATGGCCTTCATCGCTCTCAGTGCAATGGAATCAGTACTGCAGTTGACAAGTTCTGTTTCATTATGTGCCCGCAGCCCTGAGCAGCTTCTCCTTTGGCTAAGGTTGCCGACGAAAATTGCATTCTAAGGCGTGTCTGAGGCTGGGGCAGTGGGGCTGTGGTAATTTGGCCATTGGGTAGCAGTGCTGTGGCAGTGGGGGTCGGGGGCTAGAGAACAGGACCATGCACACATGTACATCAAGGCCTGTTACTTCCATGAATGTGTCGCATGCCAACAACTGTCTATCTGTGTACTGTGTGCAAGTTCACAGCTTGTGGGTGTGCGACACTTCACATTGGCCTTCATCTACCCCACTCTCCCCTTGTCCTAGCTACGGAAAAGTCCCAAATTACTACGGTCCCTGCGCCTACTGTACCTTGGACACCCAGGTTCAAAAAGAGAAGATTGCATGTTGAGCCGGTGCAAGAAAGAGGGATATGGTGCACAAATATCCCCAACGCCTGAGCTATGTGGGTTCAACTGGGCAAACACTCACAACAAAGGTGTCCATGACTCTATGTAGCTGGCAAATGCGTCACCAAACCCATGTCTTATGTGGCTGCACTACACTTGGTACCGAATTACCGAATTAAATTAGGTCCCAAATTAATGCGGTCCCCACGCCCACTGTAGCTTGGACAAGGGCGTAGCTAGGACAAAGCAGGGGGGGGGGTACAATCACCGTATATGGGCAACACACCTGCAGCTTGGTGCAGTGGCCGAAGTCTTGCAGGCTATTAATCTTGTTCACACTGAGGGACAGCACTTCCACATTGGGCATCTGCTGCAACAGGGACACATCCACCAGGTCGTTGCCCCATAAGTTGAGGTTCTTGACGTGCTTAAGATTGTCCACCCTTGTCTTATTCAGGACGGTGTTCTCTGTCAAGCGTACAATTTCCCGTCCTTCCATGCTGTGGATGCTCAAGCGCAAAACCGCAGTGGCACAAGCAAAAAAAACCTGATTGAGAAATGTAAAAATCAAGACCACCATGCAACTTGTAAGTTGCCCTGTCCTCTTTGGAGCACTTTCTGTGTGCATGCCTGCAGGGGGGAACCATATTGTAGAGCGAAGCCCGCATTGATCTTGGGGTTGGGAGCTTTGCCTTGGGACCCATCCCAATACTCAGGGCTGGTCACCAGTCCTGGGGACGTAGTCAGCCAGTGTAAAATGGGGGCCTCGGTGCCTGTGTTTGCAAATGCGGCGACATGCCAGATATCCCTACACAGGGGGACGGTTCACCATCTGAGGTCGTGTTGTGACCCTTTACTTAGCGTTGTCCACCATTGCAGCCGGGTGATTGTGTGTGCCAATTGCCCATTGCCCCGCAACGGGGTGATTCACTGAAATGCAGTTCATGCCTGTGGCAGTTCTTGAGGAGACGTTTGTGACACATTTTGCACAGGACTGAGCCGGTTCGTGGGCCACAATGATACAGTTTGCCTCGGCTGTCTGTCTGCAACTAGTCTGGCTCTGGGTCCGGAATGTCCATCGGCGCATTATGGATTTGCCGCCGCCTATGGCGGATAGCTATAGGCCTGTCACTGCATGTATCACTATTTGATGTCTGCACTACTGCCTGTCTTTTTACCCCTCCATCTCAGACCAACCCTTTGCACATCAGACAGGTCTCCATAATTGTCCATGAGTACCTGTGTCGTACCCTCACCCCCCCGTGTCGTTCCCCACCCCAGGGAAGACGGTCCCCCACCACCCCCTGGGGGATGGTCACCAAGTGACGGTCCCCCACCCCCCCCTTGGGGGACCACACCCCAACCGTACACGCACATTTGCAGGCACAGAAATTGCAGCATAAAACGAAAGCACTGAGCATAGGATGCGTTCAAAGGGCTGCCAATGTACGGAGACCTACTCGTTGACCGGCTCGGTGTAAAATTTCTTGGTCCTGCTCCACTTCACCTTGAACTCTTGCACATGCTCACCACTTTCCACTGGAATGCTTTGGGCAGCACTCTTGGGTGGTGGTTTTGCCTTCTTGGTAGGAGGCTTGGCAGGCGCAAGCAGATTTTTGGGAACCCATTTCCCTTCGGGAATGTCCCTTGTAAAATACAACTTGTTCCCAAAACTGTGTCCCATGCCCCACACACCACGGGCACTCTTCACCCACACAACCTCCGTGTCAGAATTCAAGTCACTATCATCATCCGTTGTGGGTGCATCAGGCAATTCTTCGGCAGACGTCAAGCTAGACACATCACTTTCTGCCCCACCGTCTGCATGCCTTGCACTGTCCGGAGCATCCGAACCACCGGGGTGGATCCCGGGGCTTCAAAAAGGCATGGAGCGTGCTCTGCAAAGACCGCTTCGGGCGGCGGTGAACTAGTGCCCGTTGCTCTGCCCGGGTCGAGGATGAAGCCTCCGATTGGGCAGGGCAGGGCGGAGAGGGAGCACGTGGCAGTGAGAGGCGCCGAACAGACGCACGGTCGTGCAAGATGGTCTTGCCATCGCGGTCATAAGAGATGCGGCGATATGCATCACCGTGCTTTGAATGTCCAACGACCTGCGCCAAACAGGTTCCCCCGTGGAGCGGATGAACATCACACTTGTCCCAGGGGGAAACATGGTTGTGCTATCAAGTTCCATTTCAGCGAAAGTGAGCAAAATGTCCTGCCATGAATGCAAGGGATGCAAGTGGTAGTGCCCCACAACACAGCCACCCACACAACAACACAATGAGCCGCAACGAAAAATTTTGGGTTGACCAAGTGACGGTCCCCCACCCCCCCCCCCCCCCGGGGAACGACAAGGGGTGGGGAACGACACGGGGGGGTGAGGGTACTATCCAACCGAACCTTGTTGGCAGCAGTGGCAAGCAGCAGCCCAACAATTGTTTTCTCCATGTGATGCAGCTTCACTTCAAGTGGCACCACAACCCCGACCTTCAGGTCCCAACCTTGCTCAAGAAATTTAACAATTGGTATAAATGCTTTGCAGGTCATTTCCACAGAGTACTTGTATGGGTGCCATACTCCATACATTAATGGGTCCCAATAAAAACTGGTCTACGTGCCAGAGGGCGTAGCTAGCTCCGTAAGACATCTTCAACAATGCATACAAAATCTTCATGTCAATCAGAAATGGCACAATCTGTCTTGTCTTGAGCTGCAGACATTCTAGCCCCCTGAAAAATTCATTCCCTTCACGTAGCTCGTCGCTGGACCTCGTGAGAGGCCACGCATCCTGCAGCTCCCATTTGTCGACCAGGCCCTGCTCAAGCCACATCGCTGTCTTCCTGTTCTTGGACCATACGGGCGTATAGTCGGCATCCTGCACGTCCGTGAGTGAGTTCATGTCCCCCGCCACCGGGCAGGTTGTCGGTTGGGCATTCAGCAACGTGACCCTATCTCCCAACGGCAGCTGTAGCCCCACCCGCAGCACCCCCGCTCATCCAGCGGCGATGTCAATGGCAGCGGTCCATGGTTGTCTATCTGGATATCGTCCCTCAGTAACACCATTAACCCACCCTTGAGGTAGGTCTTGGCGTGCAGCCAAAGCACTGAGAAGCCATATCGTGCTGCCCCCTGCTCCACGTCCCGGACATGCCAATCGACCAGACCATTAACATCTGTCTCCTCTACCATCAAAACCTCCAGCTGCAGCTTGCTAGCTGCCTTCATAATTTTGCAGTACTTATACTCCAATCCCGCAGTCACTATGAATAGACCATTCGCATTCAGTGTCATCACATGCGGCACCGTCGTCGGTTGCTGCGGGGGGGCCATGAGGCAACGGAAATTGGGTTCGCATACGCCCCCGTGTCACAGGCGCATGGTCATAACCACAATTGTTCAATGTCTTGCTTGCTGCACTGCAGCGTAGACCAGTTCTGTACCACACCAGGTGGTTTCTGACCGTGCATTGGCTCTGCTCCTCTGGACAGTGAGGTCAGCTCGCACCCACCACCCACCCGCAGTGCCGGTTAGACTCTAACCCTTGCCCTGCTGGTCGTGCCCCTGGCTTGCACTCTTTCCCTGGCACGTAAGGACGTGTCGTTGTCGTGCCCCTGGGGCGCAAAGGCGCCTGTGTTGGTGCAAAGGCGTCTCTACACTTCAGCATGTGCTCCTGCCGTCAGGTGTCTCAGCAGTTCATTGCTGTACCGTGTGTGGCGTCTACCTTTTTCGCTCGACACCATTCATGCGCATGCTGTCCACTTTTTCTTGCCCACTGGCTTCCAGCTGCCTCACGTGGGCCGCACTCTCGCAGCCCCAGTCATGCTTCGGCTGTTCAACACGTGACGACGTGTCGAGCCTGTGGCTCAGGGGCGCTACGGCGCCCTGCTTTTTCATTTCTTGACTGTTCCGTGCTGCCGTGGCGTCCCATTTACCCTGGTCAGCTTAAACCCACCACCCTCCCTTTGCGCCGGTTAGCCCCGGTCTCTTGCTCTGTGGGTCTCTCTCCTACTCTCTCCCAATCTCTCTTGCTCTCCCCTGCTCTATCTCTCCTGTTGCTCCTCTCTGTTCCTTTCCCACTGTGCTCTACCCTCTCTCTCTCTCTTTCTCTCTCTCTCTCTCTCTCTCTCTCGCGCCCAAAAAAAGGGGGGTTCGGGTCGTTCGGTGCATCTCTATCCCCCCCGGGGTTCAAACCATCCTCCACGGGACAAAAGAGGTGTGGTGTATCCACTGAGCCACGACGATGGGGCATCTGCACCATGGCACCATGCTCTCCTCTCTTCTTCTCCTTTGTGTCACCCCCTGTCATGCGTATCTTCTTTCGCATGGGGGTGTGTTCAGCAGCGTATAGAGGAACCGCACAGCGTCCCCGGGTACCGGGTCCGCCTGCCTGAAGAGCGTTCTTTGGAACAACCGCACTCGGCCTGCCAGCCACACATGCATGCAATCTCCAGTTCTGCTCACCGAGGAGGGCAACGCTCTGTGTCCTTTTGCCGTCGGACAGTGGAGGATCGCCTCCCACTGGAACGGGTGCCACTTGCCTGCACTTTTGGGTCGCCACTGGACCTGCATGTTCGCCAGAGCCTGGGACTTCATGGTCCAGTTGATCTGGACCATCACCGAGTAGAGCTCCTGATTGCTCATCAGCAATGGTTCCCCATGGTTGTCCACAATCTCACAGTGCATCCTGGTGTCATGTGGTTGGTTCAGTCGGAGCCAGATCTGCTGGTTGCGGGCCCGGGCCATTGTGGTCAGTTCTGCTTCAACTGCTTGCAGTCCTTCGTTCGCAATGGCGTCCAGCTGACTCAGTGCTTGCACTTTGAAACGCTGGCGTTCTTGCTGAGGCTTGACCTTCTTTGGGGTTGGCTGGATGTGTGTGTATGGGCCATACCGCTGCTGATGTGATCCCTTCTCCTGCTGTGTCCTTCCAGACGGCATGACGTCTGGGTGCCTGTCCGCGACAGGACGCGGCGTTCAGCTGCTTGGAGTTCTCCTTTGCGTGTTGCTGCTCACTGCGACAAAACGCAGCTCATGTGATGCAAACTCTGCGTCAGAACACAGATTTTTCAGACATGCATTGTTGTGCTTGGAACCTGTGAGATGTCCGCACCATTGTGCAAGGGCTACTGGCTCTGTCATTATCGACCCTGTCCTGGGTTCCTGCGTTTCCTGAGCCTTCGCTTCTTGCGCTGCCGCCTGGTGTCACTCACATCAGTGCTGAAGGACAGTGTGTCCGCTGCTGACAGTGCACTCGACAGCACTCCCTGGTGTGTGTGTCCTGTCCTCATTTCCTCACTTTCTGTATTGCTTGAGGAGTATGGTCCCATCTCACGTGGCGCTGGCTCCCCGGATGCTTCCCCTGTCAGTTCATCACTGTCCATGGGTACCATACCCAAGGATAACCAGAGTGCCCTGGTGCCCTCTGACTCTGACCCCGACCCTCCCCTCAAGCCTACCGTGGACTCTGACCCTGATGATGAATTCGGTGCAACATGCTGTGACCACAGTGGGCTTGAACACATGCCTTCCATGGCCAATCCATTCGCCACCTCATTTCCCTGCACGTTGACATGTGCTGGGACATGTTCCCACCTGACTTCTCTTCCCGGCGTCGCCATTTCCTGGAGCAGTATTTCCCAGACTGGGACGTGGACTTGCAGTTTTCCAGATGTGGTTGTCCATCCCTTTGACTTCCAGTGTTGGGCCCTGCCAGTCGCTCCCAGCTGCAGGTACTGCGAGTCGGTGAGGATTGCCAGTTTTGGCACCCAGAATCCCTGTAAGGCTTCCACGGCTGCCCAAAGCTCTGCTCCGTTATTTGTTTGCCTGTGATGTGGTGGTACGTAGCCACAGAAGCGCACCTCTGGTCCTTGGTGGTCTTCCGACGCGAACACGCCAAATCCCCCGGCCCTGCGCATGTCCTTGTGGCTCAGTCGTTTCGACGATCCGTCCGTGTACACTATCCTGTAGCCCTTCGCCACCAGTTCTGCAATCAGATCTTGCACTCCTTGTAGCACTCCCGGGCCTGCCTGCCTCGGGCGCTTCGGACGTGATTCCGTTGCCCTTTGCCAACTGTGATTGTTGGCTGATTTCTCTTGGGTGAAGCACTCCGTGTGTGTTTGCCACCATGCATTCAATCCCCCATGTACTTGCACTTCCCCTTGTCGCGGCTGCACTCCGGTGTCTCGAAGTTGTTCCAGTGATTTTTGAAAGCCTTTCCATTGGTCCCTGCGCTCCCCTGTGTAAAATCCCACCCACTCACATAGCTCCCTTAGCCATGTTGTTAGGTATGACGTGAACACCGGCGACGCTCCTGCCTTGACTTCGCATCGGTACCGCCAATGGGCACTTCTTGCTGACCACATCGCCCAGCCTTGGTTCCTTTTCGGTAACCATTCTTGGTCGTCGGACTCCATCATATCTCGAACTGTGGATGTCCCGTTATCAGTTTCCACCTGGCCATAGTAGTGCTGTATAACCGCCGCCGCTGCTTTGAACATGGGGCATTCGACCAACGCGTGCTTAACCGTCTCCTTTTGTGAGCACACCGGGCACTTGTCAGTGCCTGACCTCTTGTAGACTCTTGCATGTACGGTCAAGTTGTGCCACAGCGCCTTTTGCGCAAAGTCCCGAACCCTCGGTGGTAGCTGTGCCTGTGCCAACTGTTCCCATACCTCCGGTGTTTGCGGGTCGCGGACCCCTGGCTGAGAGGCGTAGAACTGGAGCAGCCATGCCCTGGTCCAGTTTTGGGTATGGACTGCGGGGGTATCAAACCCCCCTTGTGACGGGACTTTGTTGAGGAGTCGTCCGCCATGATTGTAGACCCCTTTCCATGTCCGAGGCAGTGCATTGAACAATCTTGCGTCCTCCAAGGATTGGAATTGACCCCACGTCAGCACCCCTTGCCGGATCAATTTCGTGTTGTAGTAGGAGCAGTGGAACTCATTTCGGAAATACACAGAGTGCCACAACGGCAGGCGGTCCCGGTTTGCCGGGGGGGCCACCTGCGGGGCCACTCGCTGAATGTTGGAGTGTGCCTTTGCCGACCATCCCAGGAATGTTAGATCAGCCGTTCGGACCATGCCCAGTTGAATATATGGAAGGTTGTCCTTGGATGGTGTGAACCCTATGGTTGTTGCCCATGCATAGAAGGTCTCCACTGCCTTGTCGGGAAATTTGTAAGGCTCTCCCAACAGGCTGACGAACGGAGCCGCTGCCTGGTGCAAAAGAAACAGCTCTGGTTCTGGTAGTGCCAGTCCCCCGTGCGTTCTTGGTCGTGAGAGGATTGGTAGGGTGATTCCCCAGCTGTTGGTACCCATAGTCACGTGGTACACCAACTTCAGTTGTCTGATCACCGAGACTGGGGCGTAGTATGCCTTGGATACCCATGCCACGACCGGCAAAATCCATGATGTCAGCATGAATGCACGTTCGTTCATGGACAGTTGCAGCGTGGATACCACCCTAGCGCGGCGGAAGGCCTCTTGCAGCGCTGGTGCGAAAGCCTGCTCTATCGTCAGCCCCCATCCTTGGTCATCTTGTTGGTGCCGAATATTCCCCAAGCGTACACCCAGATACTTGACGAAGTTTTTGACATCCACTCCAATGTCCCGAAAGCACCTCGCCCACTCCATTCCCCCACAGTTGCGAACTATCGCTGCCGTTTTGCTCAGGTTGACCTTCAACCCCGAAAACTGTCCAAAACGTGAAACCACTTCCCATACCCTCTTCAACAGTTGTGGGTTGGCTCTTCCATCAAAGAAGATGATGAGGTCGTCTGCATACATCATGACAGTCAGCACTGGACCCAGGTCTTGTAGTGGGAAAATCACAAAGGATGCCACCAGGGAGAACAGCGCCGGGGAGAGTGGATCCCCCTGGCGCGTGCCTGCCCTCGGGTGGTGGTAAACACCTGGGACGTATCCTTTTCCAACGGAGTATAGATACGGTGCTCGTAAAAGATGTAGAATCAGACGGATATACAGGAATGGTATGCACATTAGACCCAGTGCCGCCGACACCATCTCGTGAGACATCGTGGGGAAAGCATTTCTGAAGTCTACTGATAACGCCGCTCCTTCACTTAAGCCATCCCAGAGTGCCCGTGACCCATAGACATGCTGGAGTATGCTTCTGTGTCGAAGGAAACCTGTTTGCTGCGACGGAATACAGTGAAGGAGTACATCCTCTAACTGGATCAGGAGGATGTTGGTGAGCCACTTCTGCCTTGTAGTTTGCAGTGCAATTGGTCGGAGCGAATCTGGTGTTTGCATCGCCTTCGTCTTGGGGATCATTGTCACCACTCCCGAGGTCCATGTCTCCGGCATTTTGCCCACTTCGAGGAAGCGTTTCATTGAGTCATACATTTGCGGTTCGAAGATGCCCGAGAACCTCTTGAAGAATTTTGCCGAGAAACCATCCAATCCAGGGGAACTGTTGCTGTTCAGCCTCTCAAGGCCTTCATGAACTATGTCCAGGGATAGTTTCTTGAAAAGGAGTCGACCTGCCTTGCGCAACCGCTGTTCCACTCCTAACGACTTGAGATAGGCCACACTATCTTCTTCCGTGGATCCCGTCGGGGTGGACACTTTGTCCCAATGGTCCACCAGCTCTTTTGCCACCGCCTTTGCCCCCTGTATCGCCGAGCCTGTCCTGGATACCAGCTGCTGAAGTTTCTTTCGCTCCTGCAACTCCCGCATTAACCGATACAATTCGTTCCTTTGCGTTCTCAGATCTCCTGAAGTTTCCCCGGTCGTGATCACCCCCTTGAGCTTGGACGGTGTTTTCATGCCCGTTCTGTCACGCTGAGCCTTTTCATACACCCCCACCAGGAGGGTGTAGGCTGTTGCCGCATCTGTTGCTGCAATCCCCAGTGATGATAGAAATTGGTAGACCGCTGGTGCGACAGAGTCTCTCGTGGAGCCACGCAGGAACCGTAGGGCTTGTAGCTCTACGGACTGCTTTTTGTTTTTATGTTCCCTTTGATGGCTGATCGCCTTCTTTTGGATGCAGCTCAGCGCCTCTTCCCACCGTTGATCCCCTGTGGACTTGATTGACTTGAGAGAGGTCTCCAGATCTTCCATTGCCTCCGGGTCTTGAAGGATGGTCTCTGGGCAGTAGAATCTGGGGACTGTGTCCTCTGTGTCGAAAGACGGGGGTGTGAATTCAGCCAGGATCGCCTTGTGGTCTGAGTTGGCAACAAACATGGGGTACACGCTGGTCGCCAGGCTCAACAATTCGGATGTTGTGTGGATGCGGTCAATACGGCGTAGCCTCTGCGGGTCAAGTCGCTCTCCTTCTCGGGGGTAGCCGTATGTGAAGCCCGTCGGACACGATGCTTCCTTGTCCTTGATGTCCGTCAGGGTTGGACAGTGAATATCCACCAAAACATCCTGCAGACCCGCTTTCGCCAAGGTCGTCACCTCCTGGTCTCTGGCACGTAAGGACGTGTCATGCTCAAACTCTGGGGGCGCGAAGGCGTCCCTGTGTTTTACTACTAAACTATTGTGATTAGCACATAAAATCAGGTTTGGTCCATGTAACTCCTTGGCGATGTCTTTCCATTGCGACTGTCGACGCGTGTGCTTGTGGTGGAAGTGGACCACAACTATGGTGATCTCCAGTGGACCACTTGACGGTGAGGCTTTCAGCGCCCTGGGAGACAAGAACTTCATTGATTGCAGTGTCCACTTGGATGTTTTCCACGCTAGTGCCACTCCTCCCCTTCCTTCTTCATGAAGTGGTCCGTCCAGGCCATACCCGTACTTTGACAAGCACTGCATGCCCGCTTGACGATCCTCCACCGTGACGAAGTGGGGCTCTTGGATGGCGAAGAAGTCCACCTCCAGGGACCGCAGCGGTCACCCTAGGGCCACTATGCGCTTTTGCTTACGCTTTCTCATGGTTATTTTTGTTTGAAACCCATTGATATTTTGGGACAATACTCTGAGCATGCTGCTCAGAGGGATGCTTGATGCTGATGTCATCGTGGTGCTCCATTGGACGACGAAGCCTCATCTTCCTTCAAGTCCCGCTTGCGTTTGAGGGAGCTGATGACCTTGTCGACTTGGTCATCCAACTCCATGGCCTTGGCCATTTCTCCCGCCGTGATTAGGCCTTGCCTGCGTGTCTTCGAGTCGTCTGTGTTTCTGGGCCGATCTGTGATTCGCCTTTTCCGCGCCTCATAATCCGCCTCGGAAATCACAAACATCGGAGGCATCCCAGAATCTGACAGGTAGACCTTTCCAATCAGCTGTGTCACACTTTCCCCGGTCAATCGCCATGTGGCAGTGCGCATCTCCCCAACACTCCATCTGACGCGGCCCGCGATGTACCGGCAGTGCACTGAAGGAGCAAGGGCCTCAGTCAGGTCTGAGAGGTACCACCACGGTGCCACATCCAGAATGTACACTGTGCCCACAAGGTCCTTCTTCCATGTCGAGGGGACTGTGGGCTTGGAGATGATATCCCTGTCAAGGAACTGTCCTGTCTTCAGGTCCTTGAAGACGGCCACGATGGCAGCCACCAGTTCACAGTACCTTGTCTTCAACAGTGAGTGCCCAGTTTCCGTGAGACCCAGCAGCAGTTTGCTGGGCCCCAGCACGTGGATTTTCACTGGCGATTGTGCCTGCAGAACTCCCGGGATTGTCCAAAACATCGCGAGAACTGAGGCATACAGCATGGGAGACCATGTTTCCTTGTGCGTCTTCTTGATCCACACCTCATAGACAGCAGCCATGTTGGTCAGGTTGGCACCACGATACCATTCCACTGGCTGGATTTGGAACCTTGGCTTGGATCCGAACTGTGATACCACAGTATTCACCTGTTCCTCATTCAACTCCGTGAAGAACAGCTTTGAGTTCCGTGGGTCTGTCCCCGGGAGGAGATGGACTTCATCAGAGTTCAGGCCAATAGACCCCAACAGCCCGTTGATTAGGTCATTGTGATCCTGCACAGCGTATTGGTTATCCCGCACATTTGGCTCGTGGAACACCACCTTGTCAAAATCTGCCCCAGGCGTCATAAGCCGCAGAAGCTTATACGTTGGGGGCGGAGATAGGCTTCTGGAATCCCTTGTGCTGCTTGCAATCCAGACATCAAATCGATCATGTGTGCGCATGTGCATGAGGGACCTGTCCGCCATTTGCAGCTTTTCGCAACCGAAAGGCAAGTTCGAGTTGAGGGCGAGTGCCCGATTGAGGAATGACGGCCTGCCATCATCATCGCTGACACGTTCAAGCAGGATTGCAACAAAACGGCCCGGCATGGGCAAATCAGCAAGCAGTCTCTTAATTGCATGTTGGATTTTGTCATATTCAGTCATTTCCCCAACGAGCACAACATTGGGACGACTGCCGTAAAGGACGGCAGCAAGTTTTTCAGACGAGTCGCAGTCCTTGAAGAGGTCGTACGACAGGGAGGCAGCCTCTGGAACTCCACTCTTCAGCACCACTTCGTCCTGAATGATATAGTCGGCGTCATCGATGGCTGCCAAACACGCCAATTGACCGGCGTCAACAGGAACGATGACCTCGTCGCCTGGCGTGGCCAGACGGGCCTGGGTGTCCCGGACAATCATGCGGTCAGGGGACAAGGAGGTGGCGTCGGCGGCAGTTTGTCAAGGCCCAGCGGCCCGGGCAAGCATGGACAAAAAGACACCGAAAAAAAATAGACACTCAGAAAGTGCGGGGGGGGGGGGGGGGCTCCCGGCGGGTTGGCGGTCCAAGGGGGCCATGAGGCAACGGAAACTGGGCTCGCATACGCCCCCGTGTCACAGGCGCATGGTCATAACCACATTGTTCAGTGTGTTTCTTGCTGCACTGCAGCGCGGACCAGTTCTGTACCACACCAGGTGGTTGCTGACTGTACTTTGGCTTCGGTCCTCTGGACATTGAGGTCAGCTCGCACCCACCCAAGGATGAGGTAAACGGGTGTCACGGACCCCGGCGACACCAAGACACCCTGAACGGTGTTTTTTTTAAAAAAATACCGTTTTTTTGTGTGTTTTTTTTCACCCAAAATGTTGTTTTTCTGCATCCCTATGACCTCAAATGTATTTCCCAGGGCAATTAACATGTTTTTTAAGGGTTCATAGCATGGTGTCACTCAACAGCTCAACCAATCAACAACACAAAGCAGAAAAACAACACTGTGTTGCAAATTGGTTGCTTCGGCCTTGTGACCCGAAGTGGCGTTTTCCCACCATTTTCAATTGTTCCTGCTTGTGTGTTTGCAAATTGATGTCTTCCGGCAGCCAGGGTGTTTTTTAGGTGGGTTTGCCCAAGGACTGCCGTCACCTCCTACATCGCTGTGGATGGCCATTGTTATTTCTTGTTGCGTTTTGAATGCTCACCCTTATTTCCTGGTGTGCTGTGGATGGTCACTGCAATTTTGGAATGGTTGCTGTTGTTTCCTTTTGTTTTCTATTGCACTCCGGATGTTTGCTGTTTTTTCCTAGTGCGCTCTGCATGGTCACTGTCATCCCTGGTGTATTCTGTTTGGTCGCTGTTGTCTCCTGTTGCACCCTGGATGGTCACTGTTTTTCTCTAGTGCCCTCTGGATGGTCACTATTATTTCGTGGCAAGCAACACATGTCACACACAGGCAAACACAACGCAAAGCAATAATACTGCACCGAACAAACCGAAATATTGTGCGCGGGCAGCTCGCATGGATCGGCACCACCACCGACCATCCACAAATCTCCTGCTGCAGGTCACGGAGAAGGGCATACACACCCTCTTGCCGGCCTTGCATAACTGTGGCACCGTCAGCACAATACCACACCAGCTTGGGGATCCAATCGGTAACCTCCAAACCAGCAGCGGTAAAGGCACGCTTGTGCGAGGAGAAGATTCCGGAGGCCGTGCCATTTGGCAAGGCCTGACATGACAGGAACGCCGTGCGGGGCTTTCCTTCAAACATGGTCCGGTAGTAGACTAGCTCTGCTTTGTGGGCGGCCCTGTCTGTGGCCGAATCCGAAGCAAGAGCCAAAAACTCGGCACTTTGGATGATGGCTCCTTGGGTGTTGCGGAAGGGCACTGCTATGGCCGCAAGAATGCCACGGGCAGAGAACCGGGACGGTAGCCCGGAAGGACATTGCGACCAGAGAGCTCGATCATAGACAAATCCCGAGGAAAGTCCTGCAGGGAACCCCCGCTCTTCTCCCCTTGGTACACCGCTCGGAACGCCGTCAGGACGCCGTCGCGTACGTGTGGCGGCAGGGTCCCTAAGGCAGAGGACTTCTGACCATTGGATACCCACATTGCCAGTGCAACATGGTGGGGACCGGAGCGATCATGCTTCTTCACGGCTGAGGCACGGAAGTTGCTAGTGCCCTGGGCCCATTCAGGGGAGCCACCAGGCTGGGGGTACATCCGACAAGCAGCGGAGTGCATGAGGTCGTTGATGTATTGCAACCACGGTCGCCCCTTTTGCCATTGTTGGCGAAATAGGCGCCGCTGGCCTCGGTTTGGTGGTGGTGGTGGTGGAGAGGCGCAAGCCTTGCAATGAACTGTGTCACCAACTGCGGTTGTGCAGTGTGCATGAGCGGTGCGCGTGCATTGGGCACACTGTACCTCAGGGCCCGTCAAAAGACAGTGACAGACTAGGCACACACACATGTAGCAGTGGAACTTGTGTTGTACAACAATAGTACCACATAGTTCATGGGTCTGCTTACCACAGGAAACGCATTTCTTAAGGTGCCCTCCGAACTCACTATCGCAAGCACCGCAAACGCGGTTGGCACCGGCAAGACCGCTGGGGATGGATGGTGCTGCGCGGGGTTTTGCAGCAACGGTGGCATTACGGGGGGCTACCGTGTTCAGGTCAGTAGTGAAACGCCAGCCGTCGCGGGCACACGGGCATAGGGTGCACTGTCTACGTGCACCCTATCTTCTTCACACCCTGTTGCCTATCCTTTGTGATTAGTAGCGAGGTTCCCCCCTTTTTTTTTGGAATTCAGATTCCACTTCCTGCAACCTCCGCATGCGGCCTCCATTTTCTTCCTTCTTTCTGCACTGTCGACATCGAATATTTGACCTTCACGGTCGCTAGTCGGTTTGCCATAAAAGAAAGGAAGTGTATTGGTTTCACTGCCGTTTCATGTTGCCGGCAGGTGGTGCTAGTGCAGAGGCAGCAGCTCATTCACCACACGCTGAACGACCAGCGACATGTGGGGCAGATCTTTACCAAGAGGGACAAGGGCGAGCATAGTAGACAATGAGGAGGGGCACAGCAAGGCAGGAGAAGCAACCAGAACGGCGTGAACAGGGAACCCGAATGGAGCGGATGGTGGAGCATGCACATGCAGGGATGGCATAAACGCCCGTCAACAAGGGTGTTGACGGGCTGACGGGCACATCAAGGAAACCCATGTTTTTTTTGGTTTTTTTGGTTTTTTTGTTTTTTCCCTCATTTTTTGGTTTCATTTTGCACATACCAATGGCAAAAGCCTTTTGGGGTTATTTGATAGAAAAGGAGGGGTCCACTTTGGAAGTTTCGTACATACTATTGCATGCTTTCTACTGTTTGGTACTTACTTTATTGCAAAACCTTGTTTATGGCGGCACTTTGTGTGACTGTTACTTTTCATTGTTTTTTGCTTCGTTTTTGACGTTTCTTTCTTGCATGGTGTTGCAGACATTGATAATTCTTCATGCACTCTACATGGTTGCTGTTACTTCCTGATGGGCTCCGGATGGTTGCTGTTACTTCCTGATGGGCTCTGTATGGCTGCTGTTTATTCCTGACGGGCTCTGGATGGTTGCTGTTTTTTCCTGGTGGGCTCTGGATGGTTGTTGTTATTTCCTGATGTGCTCTGGATGGTTGCTGTTATTTCCTGGTGGGCTCTAGATGGTTGTTGTTTATTCCTGATGGGCTCTGGATGGTTGCTGTTTATTCCTGGTGGGCTCTGGATGGTTGTTGTTAATTCCTGATGGGCTTTGGATGGTTGCTGTTTATTCCTGATGGGCTCTGGATGGTTGTTGTTTATTTCTGATGGGCTCTCGATGGGTGCTGTTAATTCCTGGCGTGCTTTGGATGGTTGCTGTTATTTCTTGATGGCCTCTGGATGGTTGCTGTTTATTGATGGTGGGCTCTCGATGGTTGCTGTTATTTCTTGATGGGCTCTGGATCGTTGCTGCTATTGACTGATGGGCTGTGGATGGTTGTTGTCAACTCCTGATGGGCTCTGGATGGATGCTGTTATTTCCTGATGGGCTCTGGATGGTTGTTGTTTATTTCTAATGGGCTCTCGATGGGTGCTGTTAATTCCTGGCGTGCTTTGGATGGTTGCTGTTATTTCTTGATGGCCTCTGGATGGTTGCTGTTTATTGATGGTGGGCTCTCGATGGTTGCTGTTATTTCTTGATGGGCTCTGGATCGTTGCTGCTATTGACTGATGGGCTGTGGATGGTTGTTGTCAACTCCTGATGGGCTCTGGATGGATGCTGTTATTTCCTGATGGGCTCTGGATGGATGCTGTTATTTCCTGTTGGGCTCTGGATGTTTTCTTGGACGGCAACACGAATCCCTGCAACCCCACAAATGCAAACCCTGGCCCCCACAACGCAATGCAGCACATTGGTATCATAGTTGCGACTCGAATGTTTGCATGGCGGTCCTGAAGCGGAACGGAAAGTGAGGAACACACCCAACCCGACCCACGAGACCAAAGGTGGTTAGCGAAAACCAGCCGTGGTCCACAACGGCACTGCAGCAAAGGGCGGGCCGATCAGAAATTATATCAATAATCGGGGGGCCACTCGGAGCCATCCACATTGCACTCGTCGACTCCGAGCAGCCAACGGCGGCGGTGGCAATCTTCACCGTGGTCGCTGTCATCCTCCGCATTGTGGCCAACGTATTCTCCCATTGACGGCTGTGATGACCCCATTGATGCTTGACTGCGTACATCTGCAGCATAGGGAAATGGATTTTTCATTGGATGCGCCGATTTTCTGTGGGTTACACGGATGCATTATTCATGTGGCAGTGATATTCATGCACGGGTGAGGGGGGGATATTTTTTCCCTGGATGCACTGATTTTCTGTGTAGAGACGGGACAGCAAAACAGCACACCTTGGGAGGCCGCGTCGAGTGGTTGGCCGTCGGCGAATTCTGATGGCGGTGAGGCCCCCAACGACTTCTGGCTGCGTACATCTGCAGCACAGTCACAGTCACCAGAGTACACGAATTGATTATTCATGCACGGGGCGGGGGGTGGGGGGTTATTTTTCCCCTGGATGCACATGGATGCACATGGGAGGCAGCGACAATAAAGGGGATGGCTTGGCCAGCCAGCCCCGTCGCTACCAGGTGCCAGGGCGACCCATGCTCAACCGGCATCAGGTGGGGGGTGTCTCCCGCAGCCCAGATGGGCTATTTGCGCAACAGGAACGGGAGCCCATCAGGGGCAGACCAGCCGTGAGGGGGAAAAGGACATATGGTGGACGGCCTGGACAGCGCATGGAGGAAAAGGGCACCTGGGCCTCACAGAAACACAGCGAGGCAGGCTATGGACGGCTTGTGGACAGAGGTGTGGAAAACAAAAACATTCAAACGACCCCGGCAACAACCAACACATCCTCAATACGCTAATTATTGGGCAGACGCGCAAACGGCACACCATGCCACATTCAGCACAGCCCCAACACACCAACTACTGGGCTCCGCAAACGCGAAAACAACACCTAGCAAGAGTACCGGCCGTAGCGGCCGACAGAAAGCAGCGACCAGACGCCACATGCGAAGGGAAGAACGGGTGACCGTCCAGGGCCCCGCAAAAGAGCAACAACCAGACGGAATGTCACACAGGGTGGGGGACTACCTCGTTTTGCTCTGCGGCCTTTTTCTTGTTGCTCTTTTGGCGATATTCCCTCGCCATTATCTTCGGGGCGCTGGCCACTTTGGCTGTTGGGTCAACCAGCAACCTGATGTGTGCCTGCCGACAGGCAGGCTGGCACTTGTGCTGCTTGAAGCCCACGGGCGTCAAGGTCCGCGCACAACAGTAGCATGAAACGGAAGCCATGAAATTTGAAGCACATGGGAATGGGTAATTGTCCTTTTCAACCTCAGTTATCCCCCCTTCTATCATTTCCGACCTCAGCCCCCCCCCCCCCCTGTATGTCATTTGTGACCTCAGGACCCCTCCTTGTATGTCTTTTCCGATCTCAGGCCCCCCTTGTCTGTCATTTTCGCCCTCAGGACCCCCCATGTCTATCATTTTCGACCTCGGGACCCCCCTTCTGTTAGTCATTTCTGATCTCAGGACCCCCCCCCGTCTGTCATTTCCGTCTGTGTGGGGCTGTCGTCAAAATTGCGAAAAATGGGCCAGGCACAAATGGGTGGGATCACGAGGGCCGCTGGCTCACAAGGATTTGTGGACAGACCTATGGGGACGGTGGCTGTTATTAGGAGACAGTGTGCAAATCCTGTGGGTCCCGTCTCATGTGGGGGTGGTAGGAAATGAGGAGGCGGACTCACGGGCAGCCAAAGGAGCCAAACAGGCCCAGCATGAGGTGCAGCGGTCCAAATAGGTCACAGACATCTGCGAGGAGCCGGGACTCGTTGAAATGCGAGACACGTGGGAGACAGACTCAAACCGGTCGGGGGATCGTGTGTCACGGGCGACTCAGATGAAGAATATCTTGATGTCTGGCTCGAGCAACCTTGATTGCGGTAAGAACCAGCCTATGAATCATTCGATAGCCTAGCGTGGCGAACTCCGGGCAACATTTAGCACTGGTTCGAGCTGTGACCTATGGCCTGTGACACGGGGGTCATATGGTAGCTGAGTATCCGTTGCTTCATTCCCTGTCTATCATTTCCGACCTCAGCCCCCCCCCCCTTCCCTGTATGTCTGACTCGGGGTTGGAGGAGCAGGAGTTCAACACCGATGTAAGTTCTGCTCGTAGGCGGAGGCAGTAATAAGGAAACACCTTGCAGAGCGGCCATGTCAACGTGAGGCTGGGCCTGTGGCTCCCTCCCAGCATACTGTGCAGTGATACTAATTGTGTGGAGTCTTTATTGACGATGATCCCCCCCTCACCCTCATACTGCCCTCCCCTATCTCACCCGTAACCAGCAGGTCTGGCCAGCATAATGCCCCACCACCCGAAATGACAACTTATTTAAGCCCACCAGGACAGTCCTCTCAGGCCACCCACAACATCAAATGAAATGCAAGCCCTCCCATGAGCAATGAGTGGCATGTGGTGGTGAGAGTAGTTGGCAGCAAGCCTTGTGCATCACACCGGTCGCGGCGCCTTCTTCCATTCCCCTCCCCTGCAAGCCAGATATCGGCCAAATTCTCATTTGAGAGATTCTTGCTAGCGCCTTTGAGAACAAACATGAACAAACATTCCAAACCCACCCATTAAAACACCATCCATCCCGTTGTGAAGCACTTCAAAAAAGTAGTAGTGGTTGCGTGCCGCACGAGTTGCCCCCAACGCCCCGGATGCCCCCGATGCCCTTGGCTGCACCCGGAACAATGGGTGCACCTTTTTGAGTTCTGCCTCAAGCACATCACTACGAACTCCGCCCTCCACTAGCGACAAGGAACCCACAAGGTGAACCACCTTTGCCCCTGTGTCTGGGCGTCTGTACAACCGCCATCGTGGTGCTACCTGCACCTGAAGCCCCTCCAACACAGCAATGCATTCTTGACGGATAGCGGCCTTTCTCTCCTTGCTCGGCTCTGATTCAGGGCTCAAAGTTACCTCGTGTGTGCCTCTACGACGTGGCGGGCTTTGCAGGTTCAAGGCAACCACCGAACCACCCTCAACGGCACCATCAACTGCACACTCGTCCAAACCCCTCTATCTCTTCGAAGGGCTGACGAAATCCGACCGAGGCAACCTCTTGGTCAGACCTGCAGGTACCCCGGCTCCACCAACTGCATCGCCACGATCCATGAGTTCACGACCATCCCACTGGGCGCGATCACGCTCTCCGGCATGAGGCTGAGGCTCCGAGTCTCGGGGAAGAGAATGGTGCCACATATCAGCGCTTGGGCACTCAGCGCCAAGATGCAAGTCCAGCTCCAGCAGTGTGGGGTCGCTACCGGATACCCGCGAGAGCTACGCTTCTGCCATCCGCATTGTACTAAATAGGAAAGGCAAGCAGTGGTTACCTGCGGCCCTGTAACTCTTTGTGTGTGCTTCCACACAATGTACTATAAGTGGGTACAATCCCTACTCCAAGCGCCTGTACATATTGTCCTACCACTTGGCACTGAAACCGCCATAAAGTCAACTCCTACAGCTGGCCATTCCACTAGTTCCTCATACCAACAATATTTCGCTTCTTTCTCTGCTCCGTTGCCTAGCAGCAACCCAGCATGGCCTTCATTGCATGCACCTGCAAATCCTACCGTTGTCCATCATCCTGGTGCAATAAAAATTCCTCTTGCATGATATGCTGGTTCCTTGCTGACGCCAGTACATTTGCATTATTTTCCCATACAAAAGCAGCCCTACCCGAGTTCAGGACGAAGCAGCAGTTACTAGGGTTTCTGACACTTTCGTCTCCATACCCTGGACTCACATCCGTGCTGTAGTCCTCACATTCACTATCTGTACTCCCAAACCCCTGCAACAGCCCCCACCCCATCCTCTTTCTCTTGCCACACACATTAGTACCCCACCCCTCCTCACCCCCCTTTGTCCGAGCAATGATCAATGACCAGAAATTGACGGAGCCATCGCTTAGTGTTGCCTAGACGAGGGCGTTGCTTGCGCGCCGCGATGTCCATGGCACACGTGCAAACAATCCTCAGTGGGTTTGAAGCTGAGATGGTGGTGCGCAAGCAGAGGGTGGACACTGCAACAGAAAACTCGTGAGCAGTGATCACTGAGGACCCAGAAATTGGAAAATGCAGTTTGAAAACAATGGGTGTTGCCCGTTCACAAGCTCAGAAATGAAGCCATTCTCGGTCAAGCTATATCGTATCTTGCACTTCTGCAGATGTTTCTTGTTTTTGCCCTTTGCATTACCCTTGGTTAGGCTGGAGGGGAAGACATGCTCCAAATGCCACCAGTACCAATGGACTTCTTGGACACAAAGCATGAACATCATGCACCTCAAATCCAAAATACAAGACAGCACACATGGAACACAATTGGACCAATTACAGACCGCACCGCCAAAATCCACAGGCAAAAACCCACAGAACCAACCCCTGCTGCTGCTGCTCCTGCTGACACAGGCGTTGCCTGCACAAAAGGGTGTAGGGGGTACTGTACGATGATACCCTCTTTTGTCTGTTCTGCTTGGCATGCTCCCTTTCACATGCCCCCGAGTCCTAGTGTTTCCCACAGTGTGTGATCACAGATCCACTTCCTCTACCCCCACCTCCTCTACCACTCACTGTTGTTGCTCCCTTCGCCCTCTACTGATGCTGTCTCTGTGTCCACAGTCTCACATTACCCTCGAGCGGATTCATGCACATCCCTTCCACTGCCAGCATGTGTGCCTTTACATTTCCCTGCACCTCTACATGCCCCAGGGTGTGAACCCAACCCACCTGATGTTAGCTGCCCTCTATTTCTAAACAGGTGTTGGAGGCTCAATGCTTAGTACTTTTCTCACCTAAGTGTCCCTGCCAAGGGCACTTCCACCCATTAGTCCATGGGTGATTTGACGCGCAGCACAGCACTGCTGTACATCATTGAGGTCATGGGTAAACCCAATACAATGACATCAGGGCAATTGTATCAGATCCACATGCAAGGCCGATGGGCCGAGGCACTGCAACATGAGTTGGGTCTATCCCACACCATTCATCAGCTAAACAAGGCGAGCGCATGCTATCCTGCACACTTAAAGTGCTGGTCTACACTGGTTTCCTTGCTAGACAGCAAATACACAATATCAAGGACCAAAACTCTCCGGTTGGCGATAAGCTTCCCGAGGATATTCCCAACGTAAAATGGGGGGGGAATGGGGGGATTTGGGAAAAACGGGGGGAAATGGGGGAAAGTGTCGGGAAAAGGTGGTGCAACCGGTCCCCGGCATCTGGGCAGTGCGTGGGTAGGTATCCATGGAGTCTAGTGGCCAGCAGTTGGCAAGCAAGAAGTGCAACAGCAATAAAAGAAATGTGCCATGGTTCAACATAGTTACGCTGCAATACCACTGTAGTGGAACAACACAACTGCAACGGTGCGTGTCACATTTCATGTTTTGCGGCTGTTCATCCTGCACCCACTTGAGGGACAAAAAACAACGCTCCACATGAGATGCACTGGCAGCAATAGCAAGAGTACGGCAGGGGTAAGGCGGTTGACGATCCTGTCCACGAGCATCATGTGCCAGGGCGTTGTGCGTAAGGGCACTGTGTGCCCTCGCCCCTACTGCACTGGCACCCAATGCCCTTCGACACAGTGCCGGCACACACAATGGACACACACACGGTGCCGGAACGTTCAAGCCCCTGACACAGAATGCCCTCCTACAATACCCTTATGGACAATGCCCTCACACAAAAGACCATCACATTCAAGCCCTTGATGCGGAACGTTCTCCTACAATGTCCTTACACGCAATGCACACACACACAACGCGCTGGCACGCAATGCGCTCACACACACAGCACTGAAGCGCTCACCCATGTGCCCTCACACAGACCGAGCCCACACACAAAACCCTCACATACAATGGCTGGGGACACCCCCATTCGCTGTAATCCCACCCACCCTTCGATGTCTTTCAGCCCAAACTGATGCAAGATCACTCAGCTGCGGGGATCTGCAGTGCAACGGAGCAAGTACCCCAAACCCACGACTACCCGCAACCCTCAAGACCCGGGACTTCAAGGCAAGGGCACCAACAGCCAGCAATGGGGCATTACAGTCATGCTACTGCATAGTCATCCGCCACAACGGTTCATCTGTGGTTGGCTCTGAGGCCGCCTCAGACCGTCCAAACATGGGCCTCCTCGTCACAGGCCGCAGGGCTCGTGCCAGGCGTACCACGGGCAGTGGTCAGGTCTATGTAGTGTGAGGGTTCGGAAGGGGCTGCCCTGCATCTCCCTCTGCCACTCCCTTGTCTCCTACACCCCTTCGCCGCCCCGCACGGTGGGCTTCGCCCAGTAGCATGCCATCTCCCCGGAGCAATATGTGCAACACAGAAAACCAAGTGGCTTCTTTCGCAAGGCTTTGACAGTTGGCGCATAACCAACAGCAGAGCTGCTGCTGCTGCTGGGGCTCTGGGGCCCCCCTCTGGTGCAGGGCCATGGCAGGTGCTACCGCGGGTCGTCGCCCAGCTCCGAGACCCACCCTCTCTACCCAACCCCCGCCCGCCCAAACTCCTCCTTTCAGACCCTTCTGTAGGTGGGTGCCTCTGTCGCGCTCCCGCGGGGCGATCGTCGTTACCAAACATGGATGCGTCATGGGCCCGCTCGGTAGAGCTGCGCATTTCTGGAAAAACCCCAGGCGACGGAGGTTGAGAACATGTGGATAGAAAATGGATCGCAACACAACACACAGCACATGCATGACTACGTGGTGGCAGAGGCATCCACTCTGCCCTACACCCTCACCTGCACCGGACCTCTGAGGGGTGGGGTGTGGCGATGAGATTTGGCGCAGAGCATCGGCAACTGCCTCCGCGAGCAAAAGAACATTCGGGACAGCAGGGGATGACAAGCGGGTGAGGGTCAGAGTATACATCGGGTGTGCGCTACCTATGCAATGCCTATGCACCGCCCATGCGCTGCGCAGTGTGCCCAGCCGCAAGCGCTGTGGTGGTTCGCCCGGCACCGGGACTTGAGGAGCCCCCCTCCCAAACAGGGCCCGATCCAGACCTGCGGTGGGAGCTTTGCACTGCATGCGCACCGCCAGGCAGGGCACCGTACCCCCGGGGCCCACGACAGTGCGGAACGTGTTGCAGATCATGGGACGGGTCCGTCCCGTACTTTGGGTGGGTGCCGACGACATGACGCCCCCCTCGGTGCACCCCCGGGCGGCAGTGAACACGCTCCTGCGTGTGCCCCCCCCCCCCTGCGGTGCACCGGTCCAGCACCATCCTCCATCTCCCTTGCCAGCGAACGCGGGGCGGGCCCTGCAAACGGGGGGGGGGGTCTCGGACTCTGCGTCGGCAGTGCGCACTGGGCACCCCGAGAGGCTCTGACCGCTGCGGGCTCACGCCCCCCCCCCCCACCTGCACGCCCCCCACGCGCCGGGAGGGGGGGGGCGGGGGTTCATGCGACCACTCATCCTTTTCAAAGGACATCCGTGAGTAGGAGGCGTCGCATACACTTGTACTTGGGGCCACGCCATATTCTATGCCGGCAACACAAGTCACGTGTGATGGACCCCCCCTCCCCCCACACACGCACATCATGCGTGACTTACGGAGACGCCGGGACTGGAATGGCCTAAGCACTGGACATCACTGCCTGACCCGCACCGGGCAAAAGCAAATACACTGCGGCACGAGGTGCGCGAAGAGAGAGAGAGAGAGAGAGAGAGAGAGGGCGGTGGATAGCGTGTGATGGGCAGTCAGTCGGGGGGGGGGGGGGGGGCATGGGCCTGCGTGTCTGTCTCCGTCCCCCGCATCCGACGAACTGACCGTCCGGGGCCAAGCCCCCGACGTATCACTGAGGGCCCGGTGCAGTGAAGAGGGATGAGCGGAGGCGGAGCACGTCGCCGTGGCCACACGGCATCGGGTCACAAATCAACGGAGGGAAAAGGGGTAGAAGGCTGAGGAAGGGGCGCGAAGTGGAGGCGCGGGTGGAGCGGTTTGGGGGACAGACCCGGTGTACCACCGCCACGTCCCAAGCGCCGCTGGGAAAGGGAATGAGGGGGGGCGGGGCAGAGGGACGGGCAGCGAAAGGAAATGGGGGGGGGGGGGGCAGAGGGACGGGCAGCGGGGCACAACGAACAACACAAGTCATCAAAGATACGGCACAGCGATTGGGGGTGGGGGTCAGCAAAGGAAAACGGATGAGACGGTCCGAAGGGGACCGCACGGCCGAGGGCCGGGGCATCGAAACTGCGGGGGAGGCCCGGGCGGGGGGCATGCGCTGACTGAAGCGGCGCCGTGGAGGCCAATGCCGTGGGCCCGCGTGGGGCGTGGTCGGCGGGAGGTGGGGGCCCGGCGACGTACCTGTGCGCGTGCGGCGTGGGGGCTGGGGGTGGGGGGCAGGGCCGTCCTTATAGGGGGGGTGAGGCCAAAACGGGTTGATAAGGCCAACGGAAACGAACGTTCACGGGGACGATCTCTGCTTCATGGGCAAGGCATGGGCAAGACACAACACCACAGAAACAATATTGAACAAGGGTTGGCAGTTGGCGGTTGGCGGCGATCCTTGGGGGCGGTCCTTAACATAAAAAAGAGGGGGGGAAATGGGGGTTGTTAGGGACAGCCCAGGGGAGTGGGTGGGGGGGGGCGATTGGCTTTGCGGACGGGGGGTCATGACGAAGGTCGGGGCTGTGAATGGCAGCACTAGCGAAGGGAGGGTGCGTGACACATGCGGGGCAGAGCCCTGGGGCCACGCGACACCGCCTTCGGTTCGGGGGGCACACGCGCGGGGGGGGGGGCACAAAAACAGCGGTGGGCTCTGGGGCGTGGGGGTGGGGTGGGGTGGTCCGGGAAGTCTAAAGACACCGTTGGGGCGTGGCCCTGCCCCCCCGATCGGGGGGCGCGCGGCGGAGGCGGAGGGCAGGGGGGGGGGGGGAGGCGCATGCGCTTGGGCCGCGGAGGGCGGCCCTTCAGAGAGGCGCAGGCCCCCCAGCGGGACCCCCCGGGGGAGCGGGGGACCGAGGCCCTCAGAGCGTCGCGGTCTCCGCGGACCACATCATGATGCAGCCGCCGTCCACGAACATGACCACATTGCCCGGCTTGACCTTGACCTCCGCCGTGAACCAATGCGGCTCCTGGACGACGGGGATGGGCATGGGAGGCGGCGGCGCGTGGGAGGGGGCCGGCCACTAAACACGGGTGTCCGTGGGGGGGGGGGGGGGGGTGCATTGGAAGGGGGGGGGGGATCCTCCCCTCGAGGGATGCATTGGAAGGAGGGAGTCTGGCACAAGGTCTTGGTGGTTGGCTATGTTAGCCTGTGGCGGCGCCTATTGGCCTCTCGCCCTTGAACCTTCTGCTATGACAAGCAGGCATCCGTACTACTGCGGGCATCCGCACTGCCGCGGGCATCCACCTTCCTGAGGTGGGAATCCAGAAGGGGGGGGGACCCCCCCCCCCTCGAGGGATGCATTGGAAGGGGGTCCAGCCACCCCTCCCGGTGGTGGCCACTGCTTTCTGTCGGCCGCTGCGGCCGAGGCTCCTGCTGGTGTCGATTCCGTGTTCGCGGAGCCCAGCGGTTGGTGTGCCGGGGCTGTGCTGGATGTGGCGGGATGTGCCGTTTGCGCGTCAGCGGCACCCAGTAGTTGGGGTATTGGGGTTGTGCTGGTTGTTGCGGGGGGCATACCCCCGCAACTGTAGGGGGGAGGTACCCCACCCCCCTCCAGGGCCCCCAGCCTATGCCCAGCCACTGTCCCCCTTACGCCAAATGCCGGCTTCAACGGGATTTGTAACCGACAGATACCGCCCCCCAACCGCTTTGGTAACTTCCCCCCAAACCGCTTGTTCAAGCGCTCCTGGGGCCGCCTCTGCGGCCTTTGCCCTTGTACCGGAGGGGGGAAATTTGGATTAGACGAAATTTGGAATGGCGAAATTTGGTGCAGGGAAAAGTTGGCACTAATTCTTAAATACCATGCCAAAATTTGGTACAAAATTTCTAGATTGTGGCCAGGGGGAAATCGTTATACTGGGAATTGAACCAAAGAGTTTTCATGTGATGATGCAATGCCTCACCAGCTCACCTACCAGCACAACCTGCATAAATTGTATAAAATAGCATCCATAGCATACCAGGATACTCAGTCTGCTGCTTGCCACAGGTCCCAGGGTAACATGCAGACTGTTGCCACCATCAGACACAGAACATAGGATCGCATACCACAACAGAACACTGACAAGGCACAAGAGCAAGAAATTCCCCAAATTGCCCAAAAAAAATTCGCAGGGAAAATTTTGTCACCGGCATGGCGAAATTTGGTGCGGGCAAAATTTGGCACACATTCTTAAATACCACGGCGAAATTTGGTACAATTTTGTTGTGCCAAATTTCGCCATTCCAAATTTCGCCTATTCCAAAATTTCCCCCCTCCGGCAATGCATCCGGGGGGGGGGGGGGCATGCCCCTCAGGCCCCACGCACCTGTATGCACAGGAGGGGGGAGGGGGGGTGCCAGGACGGTGGATGCCATGACCCGTCCCACAGACGCACCACTTTCTCAGGGGGTGGATGGGGGTGATGCAAGCCTCGGGAGGGGGGCTCCAGGTTGGAGGTGGGGGGGAGGGGGGACACACGTGATAGTCAACCTGATGTAGATATGTGGGGCGGTGTTGGTGGTGGTGGGGGTGGGTCCCCATCATCCATCGTAGGCTATATGCCAGGGGGGCGGCCTGTTCGAATATGGAACCCCAACGGGGTGCGAAAACCCTTGGGGGTCTGGAGGGGGGGGGGGGGGTGGCACAACATCAGATTCTTTGCCTTTGGCGGCGCCTATTGTCCTCTCGCCAGTGCTCATTCTGACCCCCTGTGGGTCCGAACGTGTTTTGGTCGTGTCAACGGAGCCCCTGGAAGTTTTGTTTCACTGCTCCGGGGGTCGGCCGTCCCAGAGACGGGGCTATTGCCCGTGCCGTTGACCAGGGGCATCCAGATGCACACTCCGAGTCCATGCGGGGGTTTGCCGACTCCAGCACTGACTTGTGCGCACTGGAGTGTGCGTCTGCAGGATCATGTTCCTGACAGGGGCTTCTAACAACCACAATGTCGGGGGGGGGGGGGAGGGGTCGGTGGATACCCCAACACACATGCCTCAAAATGATACCCATGACACACTGATCATTTGGAACATACACAAGTGGGGGGGGGGGGGGGTTCAGGGGTCTGGATCTCGAACAGGCCGGCCCCCTTGGCCATGTGTTGCATGCGGAGAACGGGTGGGGGTTGTACTAGTGTCGGTGTGCCCCAGCCCCGAATCATCGGTCGAGAGGGAGGGGGTGGGAGGCCGCCGGGGAGACAGGAGGGGCATCCAAAGGGTCAATGGCCCCGTGCCGCAGCCTTCGTTGCCTTCGGTGCAGAGCCCCCCCCCCCCCCTCTTACCGATGGGGGGCCGTGGGACTCCACCCGCTGATGGCGGTCGCCGTGTACCGCGGGGCTGCTGCGTCCGAACATCCCATGGCCCGCGGTCCTGTGCAACTCCGGGGGAGAAGGCCCTTTCACGCCTGTTTCCCAGACCCCCCCCCCCTGAGGCCCCACAGCCCGGGCCCAGCAAAGGCACCGAAGGACGTACGAAATCGCTAAAAGAAACGCGATTTGACAGTGAGTTCGGCACATCTGGTCCACGATGGCTCTCTTCCTGACCGCAACCGCAGGCCTCCGCGGCATCTCTAACCGACAGTACGCGCCCCCGGCGGCGGCGGCGTCCCTCTCCAAAGCACCTGCCCGGCCGCTTCTGCAACCCCCTCCGAGGCCCCTGCCCTTGTGCTGCACCCCCATGGCCCCCGGTCATGGGGATGCAGCGCAACTCCGAGGGCCCTTCAAGCCTGTCTCCCAGACCCCCCACCTCTCCAGTCCGGCCTGAAAGGCCGGGCACACCAACAGCACCGGATTTGAGGTCAAGGTGAGTGGAAGGCAATCTTGGGTCCATCAATGTTCAAAACTGGCTCCACCCGCATCACCAGTTCTGTTGCCCTCAGACGAGGACAGAATAGGCCTGTGTACGGGCCAGCACTCCGTTTCACTCCACGGCGTTGGGCCTGATCTGTTGCACACTTTGCATTGCACAGGACGTCTTTGAAGTTGCCCAAAACAGTGATTTGCCACAAAACGTAGGCCCATCCGGTCCACCCCCATTTCCTCTCCGCAAATCGCTGTCGATGGGGCGGGGGGCGTCCGGTGCAGGCGCGGCGTGCCCCCCCCCCCCCCCCGGCGCATACCCCCGCCTTCTCCTTCAGCAGGTGCTTGCAGCGGTTGTTCATGACGGCCACCTCCACCGGCTGCTGCTTCCGCTGCTCCAGTTCCGCCAGGTCCTTGGCCAAGCGCTGCCCCATCCAATTCTGTTGTTCCTTGAACTCTTTGAGGGCCTGTGCAGTGGGGGGGGGGGGGGGGCTAAGTGAAGCGAAAGCCGCCGAGCAGCACGAGAAGGGGACGGGGGTGGACTAGAGGCCCGCGACCCCATGGCAGTGCGCAAAGCCCCGCCATCGGGGCACCGTCAGACGGGACCAGCATCGCCAGACGAGCTGTTTCGGGGGGGGGGGGGGGGGGGCGGTTGGGGGGCATAACGGCTGAGGAGAAGTGTGCCGGTCGGTACTTCTGGGTGCACGCGGCGCGGGGCGGGGGGGGGCGGGCAGACCAGACTGAGAAGCCCCCCCCCCCCCGCGGGAGGAGACCTGTGTGAAGGCCCGGCGGCAAGTGACGCAGAGAACAAGGCTCGTGAGCAGCCTCAACACTATACATCCCACGTTGTCCGTGCACGTCTCATAGCCCCCCCCGGGGGGGGGGGGGCGTTCCACAAGTCCACACACATTGCTCAGCACTTCGTGAGGTTCCGGGTTTACAGCGCGGCGCCCCCCCCCCCTGTCACACCAGGGCACGCCCCATGACATGACCCCTGCCATTGTGCAGTCTGGCTCTTTTGCCACCCCCGGCCCTCGTTACCCCCCCCACCCCCGCCCCCAGCCCCCCAACGAAAGCCCCAGAAGTGAGCTCTGCCACACGCCCAGACCAGGCGATGGATCCAGTGATGCCCTCCTCCAGCAACCACCACAAGAACACTGCATTTCTGAGGGGTGGAGCAGAGCGGTGTTCAGGGGGAATGGCAGGACCAAACCCTTGGGTTGAGTGCCCGATGATGATTGCGCGGGGGGTGCAAGGCCGCCGGTGGTAGGGCGAAGGGTGTGCGTATCCCTTGGGGGGGCAGGGGGGGGGAGTGTGGCCAGACCCACCAGACGTGCCAGTGGTGTCCAGCACGGGAACTGAATCTCGTTAGGAATCAGCCCTGTACCACGTGCCACTCGGTACTGTCCACTGCCGTCGCACCCGGAGCTCAGTAGGAACCAGCTGCGCCCCGCGTCCAACTCAGTAGGACCGCCTCCATCTGATCACGTCTGACCTGGCGGACGCTAGTGGCACGTCTGAGACCCACACACCGACGCCTTTGGGGGGACAAACCAGCACTACCCGACCCCAACGGGGAGGCGCATGCCGGGGAGGTCCGTCGGGCGCCTGGGGTGTGCATCTCACATGGCATGGCCCGCCGATATGCAGAGTCGTCGGGGACGCCGTCATGCCCCACCCCCCCCCCCCCCCCCCGGCCCGTCCTGTGGGCCTTAAGAGCGGCCCCCAAATTCGAAATCCAAATCCAAACGGTACTACACCCCCCTTTATGGACCTCCCCCCTCCCACATCCCCCCCACAGCTTTGCCACAAAGGCTCAGTCTCCTACGCACGGGGGGGGGGGGGGTGCAGCAGCCCCCCATTGGTACGCAGAGCGCTCGGGCGCCACTGGATCGACAGGGGCAGGCCAAAACCAAGGGGACAAAATGCCTCCAGCCCACTGCACTCGGCGACGAGGGGTGTCACGAAACGAGTGGGGGCAGGATTTCGTGTGCCGGCACGGGACAGAACCCGACCACGGCGATGAAGCAGCACACGTGGGCAGAAGGACAACGGCCCGAGTCACACTCAACATACGCTTCCCCACCATTTACACGTTGACAGGGTCCTCCTACGAGCCCGGACCAGCACGCACCCCCGTTTACGGAGTCTTGGCGCAGGGCCGTGCCGCGCCTGGCCTGCGGGGCGCTCATGGCACGCGACCGGACCCTGCCCCAGCACCCTCTCTGGGGGGGCTGGGCCACCACTCCCTGACGTACCTGCACACTGCATCGCCGGTAGGGGGGGCGGGTGTGAAGGTGGCAGGTCTGAAGGCATAACCCGGTCCACAGCCGCCCTGCGCCTTATCTCAACATCCCTCTGAGGCGGCCCTTCCCCAATCGGGCTGATGGTTGTTTGCCCTCTCACACTGGGCTGGCCACGTAACACATGTCTGCTGCCCTGGTCCCCTCCTCCTGCGATGTACAGCCGTTCTGACACTTCCCTGGCCCTTAGCCCTTCGGGGGCACGCATGGCGAGGAATTACCCTTGCGGCCCTTGGAGCCCCTTTTCCCAACCCCCCCCCCCCCCCCCGCTAAATTTTTGGGGGCTCCAAGCCCCCCCCCCCCCCCGTGTGACATTCCGTCGGGTTGTTGTTCCTTTACGGGGCCCTGGACGGTCACCCGTTCTTCCCTTCGCATGTTGCGTCGGGTCGCTGCTTTGTGTCGGCCGCTGCGGCCAGTGCTCTTGCTGGTGTCGTTTCCGCGTTCGCGGAGCCCAGTAGTTGTTGTGCCGGGGCTGTGCTGGATGTGGCGGGATGTGCTGTTTGCGCGTCAGCGGCGCTCAGTAGTTGGCGTATTGAGGATGTGCTGGTTGTTGCCGGGGTCGTTTGACTGTTTTTGCTGTCCACACACCTCTGTCCACAGGCCGTCCATTGAAAGCCCCCCCCCCGGGGCCTTTCAATTTTCCACCAGCCCTGCTGTGCTGTGGGGGAGGGGGGGGGGGGTGTTGTAGCAGCATCGTGTAGCAGTACAGTACAGGAGCACAGCCCCGTCCAGCTGCAATACAGCACCGCGCATCCCCCCGGGGGGTCGGAGGCTGAAGGCTTCACCTGCTCCTGCCGCGCCTCCAGGTCCCCCAGCTTCTTCCGCAGCGCCACCTTCTCCTGCTCGTTCCGCTCACTCAGGGCCGCCCGCTCCTGATCCGCGTTCTCTGTGCCCTTCTTGCCCCCGCGCTTCGTGGACTGCGGGGTCTTGGGCTTGGGCGCGTCCTTCTGGTTCTTCAGCTTCTTGTCCCCTTGTTGCGGGGTGGCCTGGGGAGGGGGGGCGACGAGGGCACAGGAGGGCGCCAAGGCCGGCGGGGGGGGGCGTCTGAGGGTGGGGGGGGGAGGGGGGGTTGGCAGGGAACCCCCTCCTCCCAGGGTCCCCCTATGGTCCCCGCCAAAGGTGGGCCAAAATCTTTTAGCGTAAATCCTCTTGGCACCGAAGGCGCCGAAGCAAAATTTGGGCTGTCAGCCTCAAACATTGGAAGGGGAGGAGGGGGGGGGGGGGCTCCTCCTGCGGAGTACGGCCGTTCTAATACATCACAGGGGGGCAGGCACGGGACAGAGATCTCCAGGGGCTTGGGTGCAGTCCACACACTTGCTGCCCACCCAATGAAAGGACGTTCCCGCAGATGCCGCAGGGGGGGCATTGGCCAAGTTCCCTGGACATTCTGACCGGTTTGACGGTACACGGGTGATCAGAGGTGCATCCGACTGGGGGCGGTTCCCCCCCCCACCCCATCCCCACCCCCGGGGCCCCGATTTGGTTGTTGTCGCAGGTGTGAGACAAGAAGCGGGGCCCCTCCATGTGATACCACGTCACACAATGGGGGGGGGGCTCCACCAGGAGGGACCAAGGGTGAGGCATGGACCCTCAAGGCAACGGGGGGATAATCGTGGACTTCCAATTCCCTCACTGTATAGCACCCCCCACAATGCCACGAGAGAGAGGGTGTGTGGTTGTACCGCAGCTTCAGCCTCGGGCACCGCCAGCTTCTCCAGCTCCTGCAGCACCTCCTGCTTCTCCGTCTTGATGCTCTGCATTTGTCTGGCGTGCAGCTGCTCAATCTTCTCGATTCCCAGTCTGAGACACAGGCGGTAACCGGTACGAGGCCCAATGCCGCGTTGAGCGTGCTCGTGAATCCGCTGGGGAGTTCAAAGAAAACCGGTCAACCTCAGCATCAGCCACACCATTCCCCGGCCGGTGCAGACCGCCCTGTACGGCATGCCGCTTGGGGCAACCGGTGTGGCGTGGCTGTGCATGCACCTCAATGCCATGCTCTGGCTGTGCAGACGTACTGCCACCACGTGCAGCCTCTCCTTAGGCGACTGGTGCATTCTAGGCGGCCATACCGGATGGTCGCATCGCACACCGTGTGGCACCGAGTTCCAACACCACCTTCACCGGCGGTCGCCCGGCCGTGCCCATGCCACCCGCTGAGATGCGGCATGGAGACGACCCTCCACAGCCATCCCGTGGCCCTGTGGACGCGTGTATGCAGTGCCCCACGGCAGTAAGGTGAGTCCCACGACCACCCTCAGCAGCTACGTCGCGGCCCTGCGTACGCAGGGTGCTGAGGTGTGGCAGTGAGAGGGGGCAGTGAGGGACTGGTTCTCAGAGGGACTGGTTCTCAGCCTCAGCAGACCGCATTCTCTGCGCGGGGACCGCTTTGCCCCGGCCAAAACGAACCCCTTAATTCGCTTCCCATCCAATCCCGCCTCCCCCCCCCCCCCGTGTGACATGCCGTCGGGTTGCTGTTTCTTTACGGGGCCCTGGACAGTCACCCGTTCTTCCCTTCGCATGTTGCGTCGGGTCGCTGCGTTCTGTCGGCCGCTGCGGCCGGTGCTCCCGCTGGTGCCGTTTCCGCGTTCGCGGAGCCAAATGGTTGGTGTGCTGGGGCTGTGCTGGATGTGGCGGGTGCTGTTTGTGCGTTAGCGGTGCCCGGTAGTTGGCGTACCGCGGGCGTGCTGGTTGTTGCGGGGGGTCGTTTGACGGTTTTTGCTGCCCATGAACCTCCGCCCTCCAGTCGTCCACAACCTGCCTCGCTGCGTTTCCGTGCGCGTGAGGCCCAGGTGCCCCACTCCTCCACGCATTGTACCGGCCGTCCTCCCCATGCGCTCCACCACTCCATGGGTCGCGCGTGCGCATGACCCGTTCCTTGATGGTCGCAGGTAGCGCGTGCTCCGTTATGGTTGACGCGGGTGGCGTGTGCGCCTGCGTGCTGTCCCAGGTGCCCCCCTCCCCCCTTCCCCGAGGGCTGTACGTATGCGCTGAAATACACGCATGTGCATTGAGTATGCGCATGCGCGCGTTCGCGATGTGTGGGTCATGTATGCACGCGTATGCCGGGGGGCACTCCGGCTGAGACCTGACACCAACCCCCACCCTAACCTTTTGGGCCCTGTGGCGGGGGGGGGGGTCCTTGGGGGGCTCGGGGGGCCGCCGGGCTGGGGTCCCGGATACCCCAACTTACGTACCTCAAAATGATACCCTCGTCGCACTGATCATTTTGAACACACATTTGTGGGGTCTTTTGCAGAAACATGTCACCCCCTGGGGGGGTCCGATCCCAGCAGCCGGGCTTGTGGGGCTGGATGGGGGAGGTCAGGGGTCAGAAAAGATTTCATGTTTTGCATAAACCTTTGGATTCCCCATCAAATTCCGAGCATTTTCAGTGTACGCACACGAGTACACACACATGCGGCAAAGACGGAATTTTACCCTCACCGTAGACGGAAAAAAAAATTCCGGGCACCTTCGGCGCCAAGTTTGGGCCAAATCTGGTCGGGACCTTCTCAACGTTTTGGACCTCCTGTGGGGGACGGGGGAGGGGTGTCGGGGTCTGAGCCTCTGGGCGCCCCCCATGTGCGCATACGCGTGTTCACGCGTGTTCACGCGTATGCGCACACGTGCATCGTCATGCACACGCGTACTCGCACACGCGTATGCGTCGCGCATTCGCATACGCGTGTGCCTGAATACGTATTCACACGTGTATACGTACACATCGGCCCCTCCCAACACACCCCCGCGCTCCCTCTTCCCTCGTCCTGCCCCCCGTCCTCACCCTCTCACACTCACGACCCACCCGCACCCCGTGAATTGCCGCCGTCCTCCTCCCTCTTGCGCATGCGCCGCTCCTTCCGCCCCCACCCTCTCAGGCTCCTTGTGTCGGGGTCAGGGCTCTGCTGAACAGTACTTGTACACGTTCTCGGATTCCGTCACTTGACGCTGGATCTCTGCCTCACGGTCAACTTTGCAGAACAACTCGAAGGTGTACTCTTTGTAGGCCTGGAGGACCCCCGTTGTCGGGCTCACCAAAAAGCAGCGAAGTTCACCGAACGTGGAGTAGGCCTTTGGAAGGCCGACCTGTCGGGCAGTGTCGGAAGGTGTGCAACGTCTCAAGAACAACACACGTCACAGCATTCAGGCGAAGGGTAGGCTCAGGTCAGATCTCTCCCATTCTCTCTCTATCTGTCTCTCTGCCTGTCTCCCTCCCGCCCTATCTCCGTCTGTCTTCACCTCCCCCCGCTCTCTGCCTGTCTGTCTGTCTGTCTGTCTGTCTGTCTGTCTGTCTGTCTGTCTGTCTCTATCTTGTTTTGGCGTCTCTTGCTCAGGATTCTGCATGCCTCCAGCTCCATGCATGTGGTGCGGATCTCGCTTATACGGAGAGGCGGGGGTGTTTTGGATAAAACCGCCCCCCCCCCAAGATTAGGCCCACCCACCCGATGTTGGACACACCCAGGGCCCGGAGTATCCGGACTGGTGACAAAAAGAATTGCTGCCACCAATTGCTACCTGCCAGCCAAAAAAAAATGGGGTTCCCTAAGGAGCCCCCTGCCGAGCACCAGTCGCTGAATGTGTCATGTCTGTGTGTTGCGTGTGTAAGTGTGCGCTGCAGTTTGCGCTGCCGAACCTGAAGATTGCTCTGGCAAATACTCCAAGTGTGCACCCACTGTTTGTATTGTACTGCACAGTCTTCGACAAGAGTGTGTGTGTCGCTGCACCAAGGGTCCAGTAGCACAGAGGCACAAGCAGTACTATGTACTAGCAGACGTGGCACGCCCGTAACACACCGTGACCCGTGCATCGCCCTCCATGCACCCATACACACAAAAATGTGCACATGCAAGCACACACAACACCCACAAAGCAGACAAACGCACACCCGCGCTGCAAACACCCAGTAGCACGCCCGGGTGCCGAGAGTCACAGGCAAGGAGGAGCACTGGGTGTCTGGACATCTCATCGGGCCAAACACAGAACAGCAAACATCAACACACACACACACATACACACACGTGCACGCATGCACATGGAAACGTGAGGCAAACGGCTGACAATCGACAGAGAAGGGGGGGCAAGGCAGACCCAATTGTCCACGTAGTTCTTGAACTTGGCCCTGATGATGATGTACCCCAGCTCCTGAAACTGCAGCGTGCCCTGTTTCTTGGCGAAGCACGTGAGGCGGTGATCCCCCGGGTGGGGCACTACAATGTGGATGGTCACCTTCGTGCCTTGATGCTGTGAAACAGTGCCCCACCGATGCCATCCTCCTGCACACCCTCACTTCCCTCTCATCAACGCCGACCCCCTTTTCCATGCCGGGCAGGGGTCGATGATGGAAAACAGCGCAGCGATCGCATGTCTCCGCAGAGTGTCTCCAACAACTGCCGTGATGGTCATGACCCTGGAATATCTTGCTATGGTTGCAGCAACCAAACTGCCCTCACCCCACTACACGTGATTCGAACGCATGCGGGAACCGTCCGGGAATCAATCATGTCTAAGTGTTTGATAACAATTACACTTCTCTGATCATCATATTTACGTGGTCACAGGATTATCGGAGCATAACAGTGATAATTCATGCTTTTGCCACAAACATATCCCCTTCTGGCCCACCACTACGTTCATGGGGCGTGCTGCGGGGCACTGCTGGGCCCCAACGCCCACAACACCCGAAGGGGCCACTGCCGTTGATCTGTGGAGGAATCTGCCTCAAGATGAGGTGAGAGCAGGAGATGGCTCCATCGGCCCTTTTCTGGGGGTGTCTGCCATAAAGGCTGAGAAAATGTGCCGGTGAAAGATGGCGGGTGCGCGCACTGTTTTGTGCCGGGGGGGGGGGGTGTCCGACATGTGGACTCACGAGGGGGGGGGGGGGGGCGGAGGGGGAGGCGCCATCAAGGCTGACTGAGTCCGCCAGTTGGTACTTCCAGGGGTAGGTACCTCTTTGCCTTTTTGAGGAGGGAACCCTCCACTCGTGGATGGGGGGTTTGGTTGTCCACCCGTTGGGTCGGGGGTGAAGGGGGCCGGTCCAAAATCTGTCAGAGGTGGGCAGCCCGCTCGGCCAACCCCCAACAGCTGAGTGACATCCATTGTTCCAAACGAGAGAGGGGCGCTTGTCCCGCGACTCACAAGTGCTGCTTCTGCCAGCGCCGGCACCGGCATGCCCCACACAAAGGGCGCGGGGCAAGGCAGGCATCCAGAAGGGGATCAGAAGAAGGTCCCGAGGGGGGCCGGAGGGAAGGATCACGTCCTCACACCGCTCGTTGGCATGGCATGGCCGTCCTCAAGGGGTCCTACTTGTCAACGCGAGGAGAGCACATGCGTTTCACATGAAGCACGACTCGCAATTTTGTGGTCCAAACTCAATTGCGCAGGGACACGGACACTCGTTTGCAAACTGAGACATGGAACATGCCCATGTCCAGCCTACAGCACATGGAGTACGCTGACATGAATGTGCTGGGGCTGCCCATCACGATGGGACAAACCCCCGTCCCCACCACTTGTCCTCAGTTGTAGGCGAGGGTGTGTGCAGAGCGGTCCCCATGCCGGAGGTCCAGGGCTTGGGGTTTCTCCCAGTCACCACACGGGACCCCGGACCGCGCCACCCGCTCCGGTTCCTGGGGGTGGGTTGTGCAGTCACTTCCCACAACCACTGCCCAACCATCTGCCACCCTTGAGCCGAGCAGGAGGAGAAGGACGAAGCAGAGGGTGAGGCCCACCTGCACGAACACGCTCTCGTGGGCGTGGAGGTTGGCGGTGGGCTCCTCCTGCACGGTGTCGAGGCTGGCAAGGATTATGACATCCGGAGGGACTTCTAATGTAATGGTGGCACTCCTGGAAATGGATGGAAATGAGTGCACACATGGCGAGTCCACGAAGGCGTCGCCACGTCCGATAGGGCTGATGGCACACAGGAACACGAACAGGTGTGGGCAGGACCTCCAGAAGGCTGACCTTGTTCAACACAGCCGTCTGTTGGACAAGGCCTCGGTATCTGATTGTGTGCCTTTGGCGGCGCCTATTGGCCCCTCGCCACTGCTCATTCTGACCCTCTGTGGGTCCGAACGTGTTTTGGTTGCGTCAACGGAGCCCCCGGATGACTTGTCCTGTTTGACTACTCCAGGGTCCGCTGTCCCGGAGACGGGCTGTTGCCCGGGCGGGGGGGGGGGGGGTTTTGGCATGACGCCATGGTGTGATGATCTCGTCTGCAGCTGGCGGCGCCTACTGGCCGATCGCCATTCGCTGCCCTTCCCTTGGACCCTTTCCCTCCATAGGCGGTGGTGCCCATCAGCTTCTCACCACCCTTTGACCTTCCTCTTCCTCCTTGCCCTAACCTTCCCTCTCCCCTCCCCTTTCCCTTCCCTTGGCCTTTCCCTCTGTAGGCCACCGTGCCCATCGGCCTCACCACACTCCTTCCCTTCCCTTTCCCTTGGTCGGTTGTGCCAACGGAGCCCCCGGACTTGCCCTGTTTCACTTCTCTGCGTCGAGTCCACGCAGAGGAAGGCAAATGCCTTCGCCGTTGGCCAGGTGCGTCCAAGCGGCCATCCCAAGCCGGCGGTGAGGTACCTCTCCCCAACGGCGGCTGGTGGGCCCTGGGATGGCCACTTGCGGGGTCGTTTCCCCGACGGGGGCACATAACAACCTTTCTCCTCCAAGTTCCCGCGCTCAGTCCATCCTTTGGCGAGCGCAACACAAACCCCCTACCCTCTCCTTCATGCCTTTGCTGCGCGGACGGGGGTTGTGGGGGATGCGTGGGTGCACGGGGGAGTAGGATGTAGCGGGTGACGTGGGGTGGGCCTCTTACCATCGCTGGCCGCCCACTTCGTTGCGCGACTCCCCGGACCACCTCAACATAGGAGCGAGTTGTTGTTGGGTTGACGGTGGTGTCCCGTGTTGGATGGAGGTGCGTAGGGCCCCTTGCTGGCCCCCTTCTCCCGGCTTGGTCCGGGCGCTTGACGACGTGGTGCGTCCCTTTTCTGGTTGAGTTGCTACGCGAGGGAAGGGGGGGGGGGGTGCCCATGCATATGAAGGCTTTGGCAGTGTCACGGGCAATGTCCCCAGGCGTCCCACCCAGAACACCCGTAGTTCAGTGCGTCTACCTATCAAATGGCCCCCGTGAGGCTCGCGAACTCACGACCTTGGAAAGGCTTCAGCGGCAAAGTCCGTGCCACGCCTCTCCCCCAGCCCCTCCCCCATGGGAATGCTGATGGACGGCTTGGGGGCCTTGTAGACAGCCTGAGTCCTTTTTCCAAAGGGCCATGGGTGTGCGAGCACTGAAATCACATGATGCAACGTTCTGCTTGAGTTCTGATGCTGCAGAAAACCCGCACACAGCATGCCCTGAGGGCGCGTTCCACATGCCGAGCCCTAACTTGCTGCTCACAGGGTCATCATGCACCGGGGTACAGACAACCACTGTCCACGCGGTGCCTCTCACACCAACTCACAGCCTGCCCACAATGTGCCATGATGCAACGGGAGGTGCCGTCGCTTTCGCGCACGCGCGCGCGCGCGTGTGTGTGTGTGTGTGACGTCCGTTCAATTCAAATCATGCTCAAACTGCGAGGTTCAACAACTACGTCCTACGACTGGGCGACCGAACCAGCAGTTCAAGTGTACGCGTGCCCCGTGGTCGGGCGTCAGGAACCGGGCTGGGGCTGACTGTATGACCACATGCAACATGCAACAGGAGGGGGTGGCCTCTGTGCTCCTACGGCGCCCTGCATCCCGACTCCGCGTTCGTGCTCCCGTGCCGTCACCCTGTGTGGAGGCACCCATGGGCGAGTCCACAGTGCTATCGGCGGCCGCGGGGGCTGTTGCCCGCGGGTGTGTGTGTGTGTGTGTGTGTGTGTGTGTGTGTGTGAATCTTATTGAGGCAGAATCTGGGAACGGGCTTCGGATACGGCCGCATTGCCACACCGTTCAACCCACGCTTGAAACACACTATCGATCCAATAAAGGCTCCCTTCCTCCCTCAGCCCGGTGTCCAATATGGACATCCAGGAACCATCCCACCAAGAGCCTGAGCCGGTTCGTGTCTCCTGAATGGACACGCCACGAGCGGACACAATCGCGAAGGCGCACGCCCAAACACCGCAACGGGCGCGCGGAACGCCCCGGTCCACAGCCTTGGGTATGGCTGGCCTTTGCCGCCCCCCGGTGGCCGCTCTCAACCGGCAAAGTACGAGGCAGACCGCAAGGTCTGCCACTAGCGTTCAGCCCCCCACATCTCTTCTTGGCTCCCTCCCTCCCTCACCAGCACCCCTATGTGTGCCAGACGAGGACTTTCAAATGACGCATTGTACACAGATCCTTCGTCGCGGTCTCTTTTCGGTTTGTATTGGTATTTCCGGGCTTTTCCTTTTCCTTTTCTTTTTTTGTTGGGCGTATGGCCTTCCGGATGTTCACAATAGACGACTTTTCACACAATCACACACTGCAGTTGGGCAACGGAAGTGTAGTTTCACTGAGGGTATTGGCAGATTTGTCCCCCACCCAACAGCCCAGGCTAAAAAAAAATTGGGGACACAATACCAAGGCTCAAGCCCTGCCTATTACAAATGCACTCATGAAATCTGTGTGTCCTGATGAATGGCATTGTGGGGACCTGAAACGGGGGCACGGGGGGTCTGACAATGTCGATGGACACTAAATGATATGCCTTGCAATTGTCGGCAGAAAGTTACTCACCTCCAACCCTGGAACACCTCACCCATGCTCCCAGCCAGAAAACGCCCCCACCTCCCCACACACTCTCTCCTCGTTCAGACCAAGACACAGGTGCGGTGACGCACACCGCGTCACGACTTCAATGGGATGCTCCTCCGGCTCCACAACTGCGACCCTCCCGATCTCGGGGATGCTCTTGAATGCGACTTGCGTCGAGCGATGTTGGCGGCCCTGGCACTGCTCGAGCTCACGGATCATGCACTGCGACAGGTATGAAGGCGTTCAGGCATGCGTCACAGGGTCTCCGTGAGAAGTGTCTTGACGTGTTTCACTGCTTCACTGGGCGGAGAAATTGACCCTCCTGCCTGACGTGCGGAGGCCACGACCCCTCTCCCCGAACACCCTGGCCCATACTGCGCACACCTGCGCTCAACGCACACATCGTGATCTCTCTGTGCAACACCTCTGAAAACAGCAAATCGGAGCACATATGGCATCTGTGCTCCGATTTGCACCGTGGTATCTGCACCGCGCGCGCGCGCGCGAAGGCTGAGCGAACATGTCGGTTGGTACTTCCGGGTGTATGCAGTTGTTCAGAAGGCAGGGGGTCGTGGGGTGCCAGAAAGGGTGAGTGAATATGGCGGTTGGTTCTTCGAGATGTACGTAATTGTTATTGCTGTTGGGGGCGTGCAATAAAGGCGGACTGCATATGTTGGTTGGTGCTTGGTGCGCGCGCGCACTGGGCAGGGCTTTGCACCAAAACCGGGCCCCATGGTCTCCGCTCATGGGCCCGAGGTCCGCTGTAACTGTCCCAGGGTGTGCTCAAGCTGTTCCAGACGCCTGCGCGGGTGGGAGTACGAACGAAAGGGGCTTGACTTCAGCGAAACCAACCCAACGCACGCGCACACATCCGGCGCATAACCCCTGCCGTCTGGGGGGTCCCCAACGCTTCAAGGCGGGGAAGAACATCAGAAGTGGCCCATAAGTGGGCAGATTGGCCAAATAGCCCCTGCCGTCTGGGGGGTCCCAAACACTTGACAGCGGGGGAGAAAATCAGAAGTGGCCCACAAGTGGGCAGACTGGCTCCATAAACCCCTGCCACAACGCGGGCCATCCGGTTGCAGGGCGCGTGATAGATCCCGTAACATCATCCCAGCGTCACCAGGATAGGGTGGAGTCCTGAGTCGCGTACAGGATACGAATGTCCGCCGCCTCGATTAATCACCGCGCGAAAGCCGCTGCCTCCCGGGGGCCATAGACCGCCCACACCCGGGCCGTGTCACGAGCACACGACGTCCTCCTCGCGTTCCACGAACTGATCCTCGCAGGCGGCTTGGCCGCGCTCCGGGTGTGTGCGGTACTGGGGGCTGGGGGAGGGCCGCATGGGGTATGGGGCCTGGGGCGCACCTGCAAGTCCAGATGATGTCGCTGCCGGATGGCCTTGCTCTCCATGAACCGCTCCGCCAACGCGATGACGCAGAGGCCCTCGGACCCCGTTTTGTCGCCGGAGATCCTCTGCCCCCATCCCACACCGACCTGCGTGATGTCCTTGCTCAGAAAGCTCAGCGTCTGGCTCTTGGCCCCTTCATATGCCCAGGGGCAGGGGCATGCGAGGGCCCACATGCGAACGCGCGACGTGCAGTGCAGATGGGACGTTGGGGTGCTACGACGATGCTTCCACCGACGGTTTGCTGAGTTGAAGTTGACAAACAACGTCCCACTGCATTCCTTCTCACCGACAACAGCACGTTTTCGTACGAAGCACAAATTGGGGGAAATTGAGGGTGTGTTTTAACCGAAGGGCTGGAAGACTCAAAGGAAATAGCGGGTGCGGCAAGCGAAAAAAATCGGTTGGCCGGGCAAAAGAGTCGGCGGGGTGCGAATGGAATCTTTCAGTTCAAAAGAGAACAAACACGCACACCGAACCTCAGCTCTGTTTGCTGAATTTGATTCTTTTTGAAATGCTGCCCTCCGACCAGCGGCATCGGGCAGAGCGCATTACGAGGCTCGCAAAATCCAATGTCGCAGAGCGATGCAGGCGCTTCGACAGGCAAACAACACGCGCACGACAATCCACAACGCATGCCGCATTGCAACGGGGTGTTGACAGGGAATGCGATCACAAGGAAGGCGTGTGTGATGCACAGGCGAAACGACCGCTGTCTCCGACACGACTGCGATGAGTCAGCATCGGACTCCACTGATTGGCCGCAAAGCACTGCCGCATGTGTGAATCCCCGTCGTTCACCATCTGATCACCGTCTGTTACCAGAGACGTGGTTATAGCCGTGCGTGTACGGTTGCGCACGGCTACTTTCTTCGGCTACGCACGGTTGCGCACGGCTGGATGTGAAGGCGACGCACAGTTGCGCACAGTTGACTACCATTGTATGTCAGAGCTCCTTTTAGGAAAAAAGGCAAAAAGAAGCGCCACGTCTCACCCCACCAGCCCAAACAAGCTACATGACCGCCAAACTCATGTCAAAAAAAGCGAAAAAAAGCGCCAGCCACATGTCATAAAAAGCGCCAAACGTCCGCCGGGAATCGAACCTGCACCACTCACTTTGCGCTTAAGGCGCATGTACCGCTGAGCTACCCCAGACGCACATGTATCTCAGCTCATAATTGACTCCATTGGTAATTTGTAAGTCCAATTTAGCCCCCAATTGTGACCAAGGCATGCCCCGCTATGCCATACTGTAAACTGTCCGGAAAATCACCTTCACTTGTGGCACCAGATGTGGGGGCAGCCGGACAGCAACATCCTGCACTGTCTTTGCAATCTTGGCAGACTCCGGCCAGCACTTAAGGGGCTTTCCGGTCAACCCAAAAAAATGGACGCACGGTTGCGCACGGCTAGATGCAGGGGTAGCGCACGGTTGCGCACGGCTGGCTGTGAAGATGGCGCACGGTTGCGCACGGCAAGGCCCAACCTTTGCGCACGGCTATAACCACGTGTCTGTCCGTTACCAATCGGTTGCTCTGCCATTCGGCTCAGCAGCGCCCAGGGCAACTCAGAGCCCTAGCGTCAGGGGCCGGACCCATCCCCTGCCCCCAGCAACCCCCAGGGGCCACACCATCCTCAACAACACCCCACATACCCCCACACGTCAAACCGCATGTACCCCAGCCTTACCCTCGGCCGTCCCATCGCTGTCCTCGGCACCACCGCACATACCGCCAAAGCGTTCAAACTCCTCCAGCAACAACTTGCACACGATTTGTTGTGCCGATTCGGTGCCGCTCACCACGAATTCTGCGCGACAGGCCAGAGCAAAGGGCGAGGCTGGAGAACCTCCACCTGAGGTGCCGGTCCCACCGAAGAACCGCCCTCCAATGACATACTGCGGGACTTCGGGAGGGGGCGGGGGGGGGCGAGGCAGTGCTGGAATGTGAGTGTGTTGGATGGGACGCCACCGGGGCTTGCATTTCCACAACCCACGAAGGGACATCAATGGGCGATGGACCCAAAGCTGCAGCGTCTTTTGAAGGTTCTGCCGAGCGTTCAGTGACTTTGCGCGTTTTGGTACAGCGCCAATGAGGCGAGAGAATAGCGGAGTGTGCCACGGTGGGCCACCCCAGCCCCACAACACTCGAATGCTGGGCTTTCTTTGGTGTGCAGTGGTGAAGGCTCATGAGTTCCGCCCGGGCGGTAAAAGCCAGGCCTCGTCTGTAAGAGGGGGCAGGGCTATTTTGGATGAACCCTATCCACCGGAGATGACACGTATCCGACGTTCGGACCACCTCTCATTCTGTGGGGCACATGTGTTTTGTAAGTCACGTTGAAACCCAAGTGCTCTCCAGCGTTAGGCATGCCAGCCCCAAAAGGTGACGCACATACTGACATAGGAATCATCAGTGTGCAATGCAACCCTGAGGCTGCCAAAGACATACGGCTCCACCTGTTGCTTCTTGTTGTACAGTTGATGGCTGCCCAGCCTGCCCCCCCGGGAAATTCAATGAAGGAGGGCCCTGGGGTTCCTTTGTCTCTGGGGGGTCATGCCCCACAGGTCGCAGGGTACACCACACGTGCCACAGGCCTGGGGTGTCGAAATCGACCGCCCTCCCTCCTTTGCTCCTTTGAAGGGGGGGGGGGGGTCAAAATCGACCGCCCCCTCCTCCTTTGCCATGGGGGGGGGGGGGGCGATCGATTTTGACCGCTCCCCACCCCTCCTTCGTCATGGGGGGCGGGGGGCGGTCGATTTTGAGCCCCTCAGATCTCTTAGAACTCAGGAACACTCAAACCTGAGATACGAGGGACAAAACACTAGTGAATAGCAGTTTGGAGTACTTGTACACAAAAGTGGTACGCAGGGGTGTGTGCATATTGGTCTCTGGACACTGTCGCTCTCTGCAAAGTAGAATCCGCATCCCTGGACAGCCACACACTCCGCACACATCCGTACCAGTGGCAGACCCATGCCGACTGCATGCCGTAGGCACGCTGCAGCGCGTGGCGCAGGTGCCAAGAGGCGGCAGTCCCCCCTTGTTTCCCAAGGGAGATTTCTGACTTTCTACTTGTTTCTTGATGCCATTTCTTGTGTTACTAATTGTTTGTATTTCTAGTGCTACGCTCTGCTTTATAGTGGCTGTTTTGTGTGCCTTTGGTGTTGCTGGCCTTGGTGGTGGTGTTGTTGTCTTCTCAATGCTGTGTTACCTTTAAGTTAAGATGCTGCCGTTGCCTGTGATCCTCTACTTTGTCTTACCCTGCTAGGAAGAAGAACATATGACAACCTGGCCTCCAAGTTTTCTTGGATGGCTGCTGCTTCCGTCCGCTAGATAGGCTAGACCAATCTTGTCCCAATACATACGTACAAATGACAAACAAAGAACACCACACAATCCCACTTCTTAGTCCCCTCACTCTTGAGATGCATTCTGACAAGGCTTTTATGATCAACGGAAGAAGGCATGGCAGGGAACCAACCGGGGCGGAGGTTCAGAGTCTGCCCACCTGCCCACCTGGACTCCCCCCCCTTTTGCAACTTAATTCATATAAACGGCCGGGTGAAGGCCCACGAGGTGTACCCTGTTGCAAGCTCCTTCTCCATCATCCACTGTGTGGTATGGCTCGCCTCAGCAGTGTCCTTGTCAGCCATGGGGACGACACAATCGGCAGAAGCGAAGGCATCCTTCCCCCCAGAATGCACCACATTGTGGAATAAGGCCACGGCATGCTTTTGCGATACGCCCGAGGACCGTGGACCAGTGAGGCACAGCGCAATGGGCAGGTGGGCGCGATGCACAGATGCACACCTGAGAGGGCCCCGATGGACACCCCGTACTGCGCGGCCCGCTCTTCGACGTCCACAGCTGTGGGGGATGGAGTGTGGGGAAAGGCAGAGGGCTGTGGGGGGTGGAGTGTGGGGGAAGGCAGAGGGCTGTGGGGGATGGAGTGTGGGGGAAGGCAGAGGGCTGTGGGGGATGGATTGTGGGGGAAGGCAGAGGGCTGTGGGCAGAGACGCAATGGAGCGGAGGAGGAGTTGGGGGGGGGGGGGGTGCTCCTCCTAGACAACTGCTCCTTGAAACGTTTTGGCACCAGAAATTGTTTTTCGCCTCTATTGCTGGTGGGCTGTGGATGATTGCTGTTGATTCCTGGTGGCCTCTAGATGGTTGCTGTTGATTCTTGGTGCTTTCTGGATGGATGCTGTTAATTCCTGATGATCTTTGGATGGGTGCTGTTGATTCTTGGTGCTCTCTAGGTGGTTTTTGTGAATTCTTGGTGGTCAAAGGATGTGCAGTGCACAGCCAACTCAAAGCAATAAATCCATATTGGGCACTGGTCCTTAGTCTGAATTAGACCCGGAAGAAGAGGGTCCTGATGAGGAGGACCCTAATGATGACCCTGACGATGATGTGGAGGAGATCCATCAGTGAGGCATTCAACATCCTATGGAATAATCTCCTCTTCGTTATAACTGCTTTCATCCTTTTCAAAAGCCTTCCTCCGGCTGCCTTTGTCCTTCCTTGCAGACCTCAGGCACCGCACCCGTCGCTTCTTGCACCACAAAGCCACAACGGCATCATAATTATATTGCAACCATGGCTCAGCATCCCTCGCCACCACAAGGAGTTGCTCAAGCAGTGCAATAGTCGGGTTCCACCTATCAAACCTATTATTGTGGTTCAATAGAGACAAAAGGCGCTCGCACTCGACACTGCTAGGACAGAGTGCCAGTGCATAGCGCAACAAGAAGTGCATGCCTGGAAACTGAAATCTATCTGCCACAATTGGTCGCCAAAAAGCGAACACATCCAGATTTTCATTCCTTCTCGGTGCATCTACAACCTTCCCCAGCTGCACCCCAGCATGTGGTCACTCAAAATTCTGCACCACTCACACTGTGGCCCCGTTCTTTCAAGTAAGAACCCCACAACTTGACCACCTCGGAAATGTTGTCATTCGCAAAATCACTGAATTCCTTGGAAGATGGTGAGGGCGAGGAATGAGGGTGCAAGAATTGCAAAAACTCAGCGGGGCCAGTCTGCTGCATGCGGCGCTTTACATCATGCAAAATTGATGTATTCAAGTGCACTGCAACGTTTGGGACATGGCCAACATCACCATGCGACTTCTGTCCATAGTGTACACCATTCTTCACCGCTTGCAAAAAAGCCTTCAAATGCACATGTTGATTGGGGGGACGCCACATCACCCAAACCGTGCGACTTCTGTCCATGGTGACACCATTCTTCACCGCTTGCAAAAAAGCCTTCAAATGCATATTTTGATTGGGGGAGCGCCACATCACCCAGAATTTGTTTTGCAGCAACTTGGACACCAAAAGCAACTCCCTGTGTTGACCACACTACTCCACACATTTCAAAATTCTATTGCCTTCGGCAGTGCACCTCGAGGAGGGGCTGACAGTCAGCCAGTCAGTTACACAGGCCAGCAGTCAGTCAGACAGGTTTTTTGTCAGTGGCAGACACGGGTCCAAGCAGTGGGGAGAACATCTGGACTCACGATGGGTAGTGTCCGAATGGTAATGCAGGCGGCCGCAGACTTTTTGGTCGGCGGTTCGAATCCTAGTACGCCCAATACGGCAGCGGCGCCGCTGCCGGCGTCCACCTACCAGGATTCGAACCGCCGACCTAAAATTCTGCGGCCAGGTGCGCTACCATTTGACCGGGGGTGAATGTGACATGAACATATCTCCCATTGCTTGGAGCCTTCTCAGCGAAAACTTTTGACCCTCCCAAGCCCCCCCCCGCCCCCCCTCAAAAAAGTGTTATCCAGTTTTAGGGGATAGAGGCCTCAGAATCAAAAACTCCATTGGGGGATTGTCTTATTGGGCAAAAGAATGATTTTACAAGGGGTTGGACATCCAATATCATGCCTTGGGGTATGCTACGCAAATGACCCCAAAAAAAGGGGGGTATACGACGCCCGCGCTTGCGCTTGATCTAACAACCTCTCTTCGAGGTGAACCCTACTAAAGCATCCCTGCGAACGGCCCTGTACATCAAAAGGGGGTGTGAACGGGCCTGTTCAACAATAGCTTGATGCTTGCCACCCTCCAAAAGAAGGGTGCTCGTAATGGTGGGATAATGAATAAAAAAAATTGGGCAAGGGAACGTACCATCGCCACAGCCCAACGCCAATCTATCACAGCGGTGAGGACGCCCCCTCCAGCAGCCTGCAAGCCCACTGATAGGATGTTGGACTGATTGATTGTGTTCACCACTGCCTTCCGCATACTCATAAATCACCTCGCAGAGGTTGTTAGATCAAAGCCAGGCAGGCGTATATATGGGGAAAAGGCCACATACCCCCCCATTTTGGCCTTTTTGGGCCTATTCGCGTACCCTACCCCAAGGGGTTGAAATGTTAGTTTAACCCCTTGTAAAATCATTATTTTGTCCAATAAACGCATCCCCCAATGAGTTTTTGGTCTGGACCCCCCTAGACCCCCCCCACTTGAAACCCACTTTTTTGAGGTTTTCAAGGAGGGGGGGGGGGGGGTGGGGGTGGGGGGGGGGGGGTGGGGGGGGGGTCAAAAAATGACCCCCCCTTTTTTTGGGTCGAAAATCATGAATCTTTTGGTTTTTTTCGATTTTGAGCCGAAAAAGTGTTTCCGGGTCCCGACTCCATAGGGTTTGTATGGGGCGGAGTGGGACGAGCGCTTATGCAGTTTGTGCACTTTTCAGCCATTTTTGCTATGTTGGCGGTTTTGGCAACCTCGGTGACCCCGTGGTATCCACTTTGAGGGGTGCGAGTGGGGATGTTGTGACAGTATATGCCTACTAGGATACGGAAGGACGTTTTTTGCAGTCTCTAGCCTTGCTTAGGGCCGTTCACAACCCGTGCCAAAGACGCGAAATGACTGTTTCCACCAATAATGGCCTAGTGAATGGGCCGGTACACAACCTGCTTATGCAGTTTTTCACCCTGGGCAGCTCAAAAATCGAAGTTTTCGAAACCTGTTTTTTTGATATTGTGACCACCTAAAATGACCATCCAAGGTATGTAAAGCATGTTTTAGGCTGTATTTACGTGTTTTTCACCCTATTTGGGTATTAGGTCGGGGGAGGGGGGGGGTCTGCCAAGGGATTGGTACACAACCTGCTTATGCAGTTTTTCACGCTGGGCAGCTCAAAAATCGAAGTTTTCGAAACTTGTGTTTTTGATATTGTGACCACCTAAAATGATCATCCAAGGTATGTAAAGCATGTTTTAGGCCGTATTCACCTGTTTTTCACCCTATTTGGGTAATAGGTCCGTGGGGGGGGGGGACCTCCCAAGGGGTTGGTACACAACCTGCTTATGCAGTTTTTCACCCTGGGCAGCTCAAAAATCGAAGTTTTCGAAACTTGTTTTTTTGATATTGTGACCACTTAAGATGACCATCCAAGGTATGTAAAGCATGTTTTAGGCCGTACGTACATATTTTTCACCCTATTTGGGTATTAGGTCCGGGGCGGTGGGGGGGCTCCCAAGGGATTGGTACACAACCTGCTTATGCAGTTTTTCACCTTGGGCAGCTCAAAAATGAAAGTTTTTGAAACCTGTTTTTTTGATATTGTGACCACCTAAAATGACCATCCAAGGTATGTAAAGCATGTTTTAGGCCGTATTTACGTGTTTTTCACCCTGTTTGGGTATTAGCTCCGGGGGGGTGGGGGGGCTCCCAAGGGATTGGTACACAACCTGCTTATGCAGTTTTTCACCCTAGGCTGCTCAAAAATCGAAGTTTTCGAAACTTGTTTTTTTGATACCGTGATCACCTAAAATGATCATCCAAGGTATGTAAAGCATGTTGTAGCCCGTATTTATGTAGTTTCCACCCTATTTTGGGTGTGTGTTGCTCGGGGTAGATTCTCTGCGAGGTGGATTTGCTGAAGGCAATAGAATTTGCTGTGAACCTGTTTTTACTGTATTAGCGGCTAGCCCAAACTCCAGGGTTTTCTCAAAATCGTGGCACACGCCAAGCAACAGTGGGTCGTATTGTTGTTTAATCAACCCGGCGAACTTTTTATTCATAGATGCTCCGTGAGAGCCAACATCAAGACACTTTTTCACTAAAGCAGCCCCCCCCCCCCCCCCCCAGACTACGGTAGCGGTGGGCCAGGAGTTTGGTTTCCAAACGCTTCAGCTGCATTGCGGCGCCAAACAAAGTAACCGCATCCTTGCAGAACTTTTTTTTCTCTTTCTTCAAGGCCTTGGATGCAAGATACGCTCTGTACTCCTGAATTGTGCGGTATGTAAACGCCAAAGTATGATATTTTAATTCACAATCAGCAGTAACAAAATGAGCAATAAATGCTTCGGGGGGCACACACAACCGCTTTTTATAAGCACCGTCAAAAAGCAGGCTATAGCATATTGTCTCCATCGGCTCCATGGAGGTGTGGGTTGCCTCAATTGGCAAAAACTGGCGCACCAGTTCAGCGGGAACACCACGCCCGTCACCAAAATGGTTTCCCGGTGGCAATTGTGGAGGCACCCTTTTCAACCGCCGGTGGTTCACCAACACCAAATGCATTTCGTTGTACAGCCCATGAAGAGGTCCTTTGGTTTGAACCAGCTTTAACAGGCATTCAGCCCACACATAGTCCCATGCACGATCCAATAAAAAAAAACTCCTGGTAAGTGTAAGTGACAGAAGAGTCCAACTCTACAGCCCAGTGTAGTCCTGTGACTGCACCTACCGCAAAAAATGCCGGAAAACAACATCCTCCGCTTTTGCCCACCACAGGCAGGACCCCTGCAAGAAATGCGGGGTGATAAATGTCCCCCATTGCTGAAGCTTCTCGTTGAGATCGCTGAACCCCATGGGTCCCCTTGATTATGGGTGCCATAGCCTGCAGCCAATGGGACAAGAACTGCAACTGCACCGCATAGTTTGCGGTGGTGGCTCGTGCCACATTGACTAGTTGCCACAGCCGCTGTTGTGACTGTGAGGCACAGAGTTTTGTTTCAGTCTTCTGCGCCAAGTTATATGGCACCTCGCACCTCACGTGCCTTTCCCACAATGCCATCTTCATTGCAAAACACTAGCACAGCCCACACAACGTGCTCCTAGGTTGGGGCAGGTGTGGGGCGTTCATGAGCAATAGAAAAAAGTTTATCAAGAGTCCGCGGTATCTGCAAAGAACAATGGGCAACATGACACAAAGCACTCTACAGATCCCTCGGACTCTTGACTATCTCGCAAAGTTGTGCCCCAAGAAGCTTCAGCATTGAGAGATGCCACCACCAGACACTTATTCACCCTCAAGTTGCACCTGAAACCGTCAACCTAAAACAAATTCCCGGACCCCGACTCAAGCTTCCACCTGCATTGGAAGAGGGGGAGGGGGGGGTCTGAGAGGGGAGGGGGGGGTTTGGACCCGGGGGGGGCGGGTCCTCCTTCCATTTTTTTTGCACTAATGTGTGTCTGGCTGTGGGGGATGGAGTGTGGGGGAAGGCAGAGGGCTGCGGGGGGATGGAGTGTGGGGGAAGGCAGAGGGCTGTGGGGGATGGAGTGTGGGGGAAAGCAGAGGGCTGTGGGGGATGGAGTGTGGGGGAAAGCAGAGGGCTGTGGGGGATGGAGTGTGGGGGAAGGCAGAGGGCTGTGGGGGATGGAGTGTGGGGGAAGGCAGAGGGCTGAAGGTCTAGGCCCCCCTGCATGGGCCTCCTGCCCTGCGCTACGGAATGCGAATGTTGAATGCGACACTGCCCACTGCAAGGCACCAGGCCTGGGATGTGCTCATCAAAAAGGGGGGGGGGGTGATCTGGCGGACCCCCTCCCCCGGGCCAAACCACCCGGTCCCCCACCCAAAACTAAAAAAAAATTTCCTCTGGGGAAAAATGAAATTTTGAATAGAGAGCCAGAAATGGGAGGCCCAATTTAGGTAAGTGACAGCGCTCCCGATAGGCCACCCATTGCAAAATAATGAAAAACATTGGGCTAGTCGTAAGCGGTATCAGAGTTGGATGAGGCATAGTCTAACTCACTGGAAGAGTTGGAGCCAAAGTCACGACCCAAAGGAATTGTGAGAGTAGAACTTGAACTAGCGCTTGTTGTAGCGGTTGCGACATGAGTTGGGGCATAACTAGAGTGGCACACACAAATGGAGGCTTTGATGGCAATGTCAACACAATTGGAGCAGAACCACTCATCATTGTGTCATGCAACGGAGGACTGCGGCATAATTGATGACATCCCTGAAAGGTACCCTGAATGCACTGCCATTGGGGGCTCCATCAGCTGACGCAAGAGCAACTGCACGACAGAACGCCAGACATACGACTCTCATGCCTCCACCTGCACCCCCCCTCCCCCCAGTTCGGTGGACCCCCAAGTCCACCGAACTGGGACCGGTGCATTTCCCAGCCCCCCACCAGCCCCCCCCCCGCCCCACCCCTGCGTGGGCAACCACACACCCACTGGACAGTACCCACCGTCACGGGAACGCAGCGTCCGGAAGCACGGCGTGTCCCCAGAATCCGTTGATTGCATATGGGGGGGGGGGGCATGGAGGCACATCGGAGGCAAGGGGACGTGCACTTGGTCTACCCCCCCCCCCTCCCGTGCCCTCTCTGTTTTAGTCCCGACCGGTGAAGCGGCCTCTTGCCCCCGAGAGAGAGAAGGTTGGGGGGGATGTTCCAGGGATTCAGCAGGGACGCTTGACAGCGTGAGGGACGTCCATCGAGACCGCGGCCTCACCCCTCGGCACCGCACCGCGTCGGTCACGTATTGATCCCGCGCCGGCCCCGACGCGATAGTTCGATGACCGGCGCGGGAACGCGTCGATCCGGCATGCCAGCCCCCTGCCCCGGCCCACCCGCCGCACGATGTGGGTCCCATGGCGCCCCCGAATTCAGGGGAAATCAAGGACATTGAGTGACCGACCATTCGAATCCGGGCAGCAACCGACGGCGGTTGGAAGGTAACCGAAGGCGGTTGGGGGGGTTAACCGACGGCGGCGGGAGGGCAACCGACGGCAGTTGGGGGGTAATCGGAGAAGGGGCTGTGCACCCCCGCTGGCCCTGCACCGGCACACCCACTCCCGCTCTCTCCGGCCTCGCTCTTTTCTTCATCGCATGATACGCCCGGGACGTCAAGGACAGCGCCCTGCAGTACTGCAGCCACGGGACCGCGGAGTGCGACGCCAAGAACTGCGTGCACTGCTCCACCCTCGTGATTGCCTCCTGTGCGAGGGGCACGTGGGGGACGATGGGCCGGCACCGATGGACGCGTGCACGGGTCCCAGGCCCTGGACCAGGGCCTGCGCTTGGAGGAGAGGGAGGCCACAGGGCAGCCCGGCGCACGCCTGTACCACCGGTTGGCGACGGTTGGAAAAGCGGTTGGGCAGCAGGAGGCGGCGGTTACAAAACCGTTGAAGGCGCAGTTGGAGTTGGAAGTATGCACCACCCGTCCGTCCATCGAGGTCACCCCTGACCCTCTTTAAGCGCAGACGTCCACAGAACCCTGATGCAGGGGGGGGGGGGATTGCGATCAGGGGGCGTCAAATCCAATTGCGAAAATTCGGGAAATTGCGGGAAAATTGCGGTGCTGTAACCGAACCCACCGAAGCCTCAAGGGGGACACACAGGGCCCCCACAAGCACGCAAGGTGGATGTGACAAATTTGCGGAAAAGTGCGGAAAGTTGCGAAAAATGGCAAAGTTGCGAAAAATTGTGTAACTCAAACCCCCCCCCCCCCTGCCTCATGCCGCCAGGCCCCCGGCATCAACCCACACATTGGTGGCCCAATTGGGTGCCCCCCCGCCCCCCCATTCTCCTGCTTTGTCACAGCCGCCCCGACCACCCAAAACGCTGCACCAGCAGCGGGCATTGGTACGCCCAATCAAGCGCCTTTGGTGCCTCACATGGGGCACCACTGCTGCGGAGGAACGTGCCCGTGGCACACCCCATCCAATGCCATTGCTGCAACGAATCCAATGCCATTGGTACATCCCGTGAAATACCATCGGTCCACGAAACGGGATGACACGGGGATAGCCCACGGAGGGCCATCTGCACATCAAATCGGGTGAAATGGAGGGCCATCGGTACACAAAATACGGTGCCATTCGGTACATCCAATAGAGCGCCATCAGGACATCAAATACCATCACAGGGGGGGGGGGGGGGATTTCGTGCCAAGTCAAATTCGCGGTGGCGAATTTCGCTGCGGGAAATTTCGCCCCTGGATTTTGTGTGGTAAGTTTCGCGGGCACTCCCAGACATGTTGTGCTGTGTAGCGCTTTGCAGGCCCGGTGGAGCTTCGCCGCAGGGGCCCATTTCGCGGAATTTGTGTGGGAAATTGCGGCCGATTGAAACGCGAATTCCCCACACGAATTCGACTGCCCCGAATCCCCCTCCCCCCGCCCTGCACAGCACAGGCGACCTGCACCCAAACCCATCAGCAGACCGCACGACGTCAGCACAACATGCAGCACAGGCAGATCAAGATCACAAGAGCGAAGGAAAAGCTTGTCAACAGCCGCAAACGGCCCTGGGCGCCTTTCGCGAAAATTCGGAAAAAAAATAGACACTGAGAAACTCCGCCCCCCCCCCCCCCCTCTTCACCAACAACACTCATACAATGCCCTCTTTCAAGGCCCACGGGCATCATTCGGTGGTGCTGTGTGTCAAGGCCTCACGTCCATTCACATTCCCCCCGTTTCAGACCACAAAACGTGCCCTTTCCAACGCATCGTGGGGCGTACCATAGCGCAATGGGGCCCACATCGGTTCGTCACGGGCCTCGCAACACCCGCTTGACCGTCTCGGATGGCGATCCGCAATCATCACTGGAAAAGGTTGTTGATGACCGATCTTCGACCGACCTGTTTCCCCCCAGTACCATCCGATGTGCATGCGACGTGCTGTGCTGCCACGACCGACACCCCGCGCACCTGCACCGCCATGATCTCGGCATCCCCGTCGCTGCGGCTTTGCAGGAACTGCTCGTGCAACTCCTTCTCCAG